>MU226486.1:446277-472686 GCA_018584345.1 Thuja plicata
TAAAATATATATATATATATATATATATATATATATAGAGAGAGAGAGAGAGAGAGAGAGAGAGAGAGAGAGTTTAAATATCAATTGAAAGATCTACGTATCTTCTCTTGTTTTTATCGGTCTCTTAAGTTGAGTTAAATTTGATAAAATTAGCTATATAGATTGATTTGAATTATAAGTCAAGTGGAAGCCTTTGAAGTGATAGTCTTGCTTTATTAAAAGCAAGTTTTTAAAACTGTCTCGGATTGTACGTAAGATTGAAAGTTATCTGACTCTATAGACCAAGTTTTTAGAGGGCACTAATCTTATCATTATTTGGAAATTATTATATTAGTTCATGCTTTGTAGTTTGTAGATTATTAAATCATTTATTTCAAAGCCTTACAATTAGGATCTTAGTGATTATCATTTTAGTTAAGTTTCATATTAGAAATTATCAAGAGATTTTTTGTTTTACTCCAAGGATAATTCACCACCTTGGGAGGAACTTTGTTTGTTTGTGTACAAAGTTGTCTGACATAGAAAATTTGATAGTTCAAAGTGAAATCAGGCCTACCAACCTTGGCTTGATTAAGACAAAATTGCAGAGGTATCAAGTGGTGCATCACCATTATACCTATAAGTAGGCCAAAAGTGAATCCATCATTTTTGGGCACCAACAGAGTCGTTGACAAATGTTGTCATTTTGAAAACTTAACGGTAAGTGACAAAGGATATAAGATTGATGTTTGTGTTTTCCATTCTGAATTGTTAGTGTCTATCATTTTGAATTCAGAATTTCCTTGCAACTTAGTTGTTAGGACTTAGTTTTTTCCACTTTTTCTGTTATTGTTTACACTGTTCGCGTAAAGGTTAATACATTAGTTAGTTAGTGCTCGGTTACTTTTCTATTATTAAGTTGTACACGGTTGCTGATAACCATGTCCTCACAACTGTTTTTATACACAATTTATATTGCCTCTATCTTGAATGAATAAACACTGTATTGTTTCCTATTTTTCATTGTGGTATCATACCATTATGATATGGTGTAGAAAACCAAAAACAAATGGAGAACAAGGCATAGGAGCAAGTATAAACTAAAGGAGGACACACGAGAAACTATAAACTGAAGAAGAAAGTTTTAAACTGCATTCAATTCCTCTGTTCAGCCACATTGTATGCAAGAACAGCTCCTCAGATCAATTCATATGAGAGTAGAGCCAATCACATGCAAGTGGAAGTCATGCATAGTATAAGCCAGTGTTTAAGATATGAAGAAGACAAAGGTTTTATTATTGGATGATTTTTTTTCTTGTGTTTGGCATTTTTGGTTGATTGTATAAAGCCTAGAAGCCATTGCATTCTTTCTGTATGACATAGACTACATTCTAGATATCTGCAGTGGATGTCGATTCATTCCAATGATGCTTAAAGTGTGGCAAGCAATAATAGAATGTAATGTGTTCTTAATGAAAGTACTGGCTTCTATTTTTCTTTACTCGATGCTCTCCCGAACATTAGGAATCTCAAGTTTGATGTGTTGATATGGAGAAGACTCCTCGAGTACTTCTTGTTTGATGTTTGTTGCCAAGACAAGAAGATCAGTGTACATCTTGAAGCTAGTTATCATGTAGATGATGAAAAAGAGGTAGAACACCCAAAGAAGCATCCATGTCTTAGTGCATGCAACTAGCGTGCCCATATTATTTCTTATCATCATCATTACAAGGATTTTTTTTAATTTCATAAAGTGTATGTTGGCTTTCCCTAAATAATGAACATCAAGAAAATTTTATTTTCTACATTGTTTTCTCTTTTTAGCATTATCATATTTGCACCAAAAGTGCTTTTGTCAGACATCCAGCTTCTCAAGGGCTCTAATTATGCTGCATGGAAGACAAAGATGCAAACAATTCTTCATTTTGATGAAATATGGGAGATCGTTACTGGCATTACTAAACATCCAAATGATGCTGATGCGCAAAATAGATTTGACAAGGCTGATGCTAAAGCGTTGACGTTCATCACTCTCAGTATCTCTGACGAGGTTCAACCTTATATTTGAGATGATGCCATGTCCAAGGGAGCCTGGGAGGCCCTTTCCATATTCTTTGATGTAAAAAATTAGGTGAAGGTTCTCCATCTGCAGTCTAAACTAGTGCATACTCTTCATGTGCAAGCTGGAGAAAAAATTGCAGATTTCTTATGTCGTGTGTCTGTTCTCTGAGAAGAATTTATCGCTCTTCGTGAGATGGTGGGGGATAAACTACTTATTCTGATCACCTTGTACACTCTTCCTTCAAAGTTTGGGACTTTTGTCACTACTCTAAATATTACCACTACTACTTGACAGGGCAATTTAAGACGCTTTTTAAAGAAAAATTAGTATTTTAACACTTACATGATTATTTTAATTATTTTACATTAAAAATTTAAAACATTTAATTGTTTGAAATTAAAAATTAAGACAAAGAGTAGCGGGAAGGTTTTGCACTTTGAATATCTGGAGGTATGTAATATTTTAATCTTTATTTCTTAACTTGTCGCAGTATCCAAACATATAATTTTTTCTTCAGATTTTCTTTCTGTAAATAAATTTTTGCATTTGGCGGCACCATACCAGATCTGGCTTCTTGCAGGATTTGTAATCTTGACTCTTGATGCAAGAGAGAAGGGTTAGGGGATGACATTTTTAGACTATGACCTAGGCCAGATTGGAACTTCAAATTTCTTTTCAGTCTGTTAGAGTTTCAGAGCCATGAATACGGTATTCTTTGTTGTTTATGTTGAAAAACCAAATTATTTCTTTTAGAGGAAGGAAGATGGGAACCCAAAAAATAAGTAATTTGAATCTCTTGACCTGGGCTTAATAGGATGTTGACAGGGAGCTTTCTCATCCCATTTACCACCTATAAAGACTCTTTGCGACCTGTATGAGTTAGGGCCAAGGCCAAGAATGCCTGAATCCTTTAATTTAGAGGGGAAAACAAGAACAAAGAGACTGGGGCATTAAAGAGGAAGGAGAGAGGTTTCTAGGCCTAAAATAGACCCTAGAGCCGAAAATATGAGGAAGCCTGTGAAGCCCAAAACAACCCTATTTTTCTAGATAAAACCCTAAGTGGTCTTTGTAACTGGGCACAATAAATCCAAATCTCCCCACTTTAAAACTTAGGAAAGGAGGTCTGCCTTTTAGTCAAGCCATGGGATTTGACCCTACATGTTACGGAACTATAGATATTCTTACCAGCCAAAAGGGGAAATGAGAGGTTTGGAGATTAAAAACATGATAGAGATACAGATTCTTGATTTCTATTTTTTGAAGTGGATCTGATTTCACCGAAAAGAGTGAAGCATAGAAAATTCTACTCAATTTTGGATACAAACAGAGAGGGAGAAGGTACAAATTATTTCCATATTTGTATTATATTATGCTAGCTTTTGTAAAACCCGACTTAATGATGGTTCTTCAATGGGTAGGATATTCTATGCATGGCTAAGGGCTATGTACCAAGTGCAGAAATTGAAATTTGTTTTAAAGGGAATGAAATTGGCCTTCTCAATTCTACATTCTCTCTTTTGCATTAGTTGATTTTTCTTGTAGAAGGATGTTTTACTGTGATTGAGTAATCAGATAATTTTGATTTACAATTTCATCACTTATTTTTTCATATTTCACATTCATATTCATTAATTTTAAGTCTCTAATTTGTGCTTTGCAGCTTTAGGATCTCAATATGACATTTGTTTGAGGATTTACATATTTTTCTTCTCAGATATTTTATTTCTCTATTTATTAGGCTCCCAAGGGTTGTGAAATGTGGGGTTCCTGTTGTGGGTTTCCATATATGTGATCAATTTTTTTTAAACTATGTTGCAGTTTTGTTGTCTTGTATAACTTTATGGCTACATTACTCTCATCTGAGTAAATTTTACATTGACAGTTTTGTTGTTTTTATTAAATATGATTATCATAATGAGGATGAAGTATAGGGAGGTGGAAATATTTAATGGGAACTGACCATGGATCTAATTCAAACCTATAACTCATTTGCATAACTATACACTCGCTTACTACGTTTTGAGTATTACAGATTCACTTTATTGCTACTGGCCAAAAGGGGAAATGAGAGGCTTTGAGAGAGCATAATGTAAACAGAGAAATGCACCACTTCCAAAATGGTTGCAGGAGAGAGTTGAGGAACATAGAAGCAGATGGGTAGGAGAAATACAAATGAATAGAAAAAACTAGAATTTATTGATCTATTTCTTCATAATGATATCTACTAATCTATTTTTAAAATACCATTGCTAAGATGTATATGGTAATTTATAATAATTTTAAGTTATTGGATTATTCGTTCACTTGTATTTTAACTTCTTATTTTCTATAATATTTTTCACGATCATTGTTTTAATGTATTTGTTTTTATAATTGTTTTCATAGAGTAAAATTCAAAAAATTAAAATAAATGAAGAATTTTGGGAATTACAATGTGCATAGAATAATTTATGTCATCTAAAACAGTTTTAGTTTAAAAGAGATTCAACATTACAATGCCTTTACATCAGTTACTACAAATAATATCTAAGATCTCTATGTGCAACATTTTTCATAATCTTGAAGGTGCGTGTTTAATGAAGTCCAGTATTTTTTATTAATGATCTTCTTAAAGATAGATTTAAATACTGACATATTTGATTACAACTCAAGAATGTAGCTTGATCCAAGTCTTAATACTTTGTGTAACAACTACTCAAATGAAATATGAAATTCTTTAAATGAATGTCATCTCAGACTCTTGAGCATTTTGGAGCTACCATCTATTTAGTGATCTTGTTACTGAAAATAAAAACAAACATATATTTGAGTGCAACATCTCAGCAATATAGATGTAATTTAACACAAATAATACAAGTTTAGAAAGAACAACAATAAGAACAACAACAACAACAACAACAACAATTGTTTACCTATTAAAGTCATGAGTGATGAGAACAATTAGACAACTAGAGCTGTCCTTTTTAATAAAAATGGCAGAGCTACTAACATTTTATTACTTGAAATAGAGAAACATATACCTATATTGCATAGGGGCATAGCACCCATAGACAAAAAATATATTTTCACATCCAAAAAACCTTATGTCTAACCAAAATATTCTAAAGAGCTAACAACAAAATGCTCTGAATCTTCAAAAGAGTGAAAATTGGGTCACAATAAATGCATATTTCTGTTTAAGCATCCAATTTATTTTCTCTAAAATAAACTAAAATTTGTAATAAAAATTAAAATAAAAGCTTTATCTATTTATGTTTATTTTTGTTCCCTTCTTTGTTGTCATAGTGAGTCATATTTTGGCAAAGATAATAAAAGTTGGCAGATGCAGTTGTCAAGTTTAATAATTTTTTTGCCTGAAGTTCTTTAGTTTTTAAACAAATGCATTTTGTGATTAAGTTCTCCTTCTGTTGAACTTAGCATGGTTCTTGGAAGTCCCTTTTTCTAAACCCCTATTTTGAATGTTTATAATTGTCTACAAAATTGACCAACAGAACTTATTGAAGAGTTTCTTGATGAGAAGCTTTGGTCTGGTAACAAGGGCATTTTAGAGGAGGAGCTGGAGAATAATATGAATATATTTTTGGTTTTGTTCAAGTTTATTCAAGTGGGGACTAACTTTGGATTACTTTCAAGTTTGTACCACTTTCAAAAATTGATATTTCAGGGAAAAGATGTATCCTAAACATTTTAGAAAAATAATCTTGCTACAAGGTTTCTCTTGGGTAAAAGTACATCTATCGATGGCGAGAATTCAATCATTTATATGGTATACAATGTTTATTAAAATGATATTCAATGTGTGCTAGATCTATTTGGTTAATTCCTTTCTAATCACATTTTGTTCTTTGTAAATTTGCAGCTTAAGACAGTGTGGTAGCAAGTTCACAAATAAACTTGATGGAATGTTCAAGGATTGTGGAATATAATTTATTAATTTCATAACTCAACCATGAAATTTTATCTGAGAGAGTATTTGAGAGTTTTAACTTTTATTAGATTCAATGGTATACATTAGTTTGACTTCTAGTTTTCATGCATAACACTATTTAGTCAGTTAAAACTGTGTAACTCATCTAGCAATCTTTATTAGAAAATTTATGATCTCAGATTTCATATTCTACTCTTTCCACATTGATCACATCTCCAAATCACCATACTTTTGATCAGTGACTAGTTTCTTCCAAATCTAGACTATAGAAAGACTACTATTGATTGCGTGGAAAATGAACCTCGAGACCTGGCATAGATCTAGGGTCAAATAGAGATATCGGTCATACTTTGAAGACTAGCTATGAATTGAAAAGTTTATTCTACTTAATAGAGACTAGGTGATAATTTAAGTCATTATTTCCTAGATACTTTCAGAATTAGATGATTGTTCTTTGTTGTTACCTTTTGAAGTAGTCATTGGGTACTTTATTACTTCGATTACAAAAGTAGGAGTGTCATTGAATTTTTGACATATAAGCCTCCATATATGGCCTTGAGTTAAACTTAAATGGATAGATCGTGTATAATCTCTCCTGATTACTATGTAAACTAAAAATAATATAGAAATTATAAGATAATTTTATTCAGGATTCCACAGGCATTTTGAGATCCAAAGGATTCTTGTTTGTTGTTACATCTTTGTATCTCTTCTGTCATCATATGTGTGTGTGTAAGATTAACACCTTCATGAAATTAGGATAATAAGCAACAACTCTATAGAAAGAAAATGTTATTTAATCTAAGAATTGAAGTTTAAAACCCATATCATCTCATGGTTCTCTATCTAAGCTTTGTTAAGAGAGCTCTCAGTCTTAATCTCTCCCAAGGACAATCCTAGAATGAGAAATAAATGATAAACAATGTTAAAAATGTAGCTCAAAATGCTCCAAGATGTGTTAGAAAACAACAAATGCTCCTAAACATGAAATACTAAATGCTATGAAAATGCTGAAATATGATCAAAAGATCTCAAATGCTCTCTAAATGCCTATAATAAGGATCCTTTTTCTCTTGAAATTCTTTGATCCCAAATATAAAGTAAATGACTTGTATTTATAGCATTTTTCCAAGGGTAGGGGGTAGAGTGAGTTGATCATGATCAAACTTTGGTTAAGTCAAAAGCTTCGAGGTGTTATCAAATGGAGGGAAAGTTGGTTGGTTGTCTCAAATAAATTAGGAATTAAATAACTCAATCATTTAATTAATTTAACCATGGAGAGGTGAATGGGTTGGATTTGATCTTTTTGATTTGGACTATACAATTAATTGATTAAAATCATTTGCATAATTTGATTAATCCCTTTTAGGCTTGGATTTAATTATTTGATTTCATGATTATTTGATCTTTTAATTTGATTTGATTTTTGTCTAATTGATTTGATAAATGTCCATTTGATTTTATCCATTTTAATGCATTAAGATGAGATTGGAGGCCTTTGGGTGAGATTTATAATTTTGAATTTTTAAGATACACCTGGTCAATTTTAGGTGTCTACAAATGCCCCTCTTTGAATTGATGTGCAAAGCGCATTGATTCAAAGAAAGCTTGATTGTCCTGATCGTTGATTTCATACCGATGAGCTAATTGACTGATATGAAAACCTGATATGAAACCCTGATATGATGCTCTGATATGAAACCCTGATATGAAACTTTGATATGAAACTGTGGTATGAAACCCTGATATGAAACTTAATTTGATCCCCCACTGATAATGTTTGAAATTTCAATGCCCCAGATTTGATACAAGATATGATGCAGAATCCTTGTTGGATGATATGATGATGCCCCCTCAGAAATGAAATCATATTGATCTTAGGTGTGAAAAATTTGATGATTACTATTGATAGAAAAAGATCCAAGATGATTCCATTTCTGATAAACAATGATGCTGAAAGATGTCGAACAAATGCCCCAGTGTGCAGAATATGCAGATTTGGTTTGACTAGGTAAACAATATCACAAAATAGGGTAAAATAGCTAAAATAGGTTGAAAACCCCAAATTTACTATTCATTTTCACTTTTTACAATTGAGATTTTTCTCTGAGCCTCTGATGATTGAAAGCGATGGTGGTCCCCATTCGAGAGATTTTAAAACTAACTTGGAGAATGCAATTAATCTAACATGAAGATGCAATGCAACTAATTGTCCTTGAGGTTTCCAAAAGAAATGCAAACTGAGATATATTTTCATCATAGAGCATTGTGGAACTAGGAGTCGATACAATCCTTACTGGTGCCACTGTGACCATAAGAATATGAATATGAATTTCACTCATGTGGTAATCCCTTCTATGAAACTAAGTACAACCCTCACTAGTTGAATAATCAACTATGGGAGTATCAATACTGGTTTAATTGGATTCAATGTTGCAAGTGGATGTTGGTATTAAGATATGGAAAATCTAAATAGCCAAGGTATCCTTTTGCATGAAAAAATAAAGGTTAACCGTCCTTCCCATATGAATGTCCTCTATGGTTCTTTGATGACCATGTCCTGAGACTAATTCACATAAGTGAAAGGATCTTCCTCAAAAAAGTCAATCAAAAGCTTAAGAAAATATCGTGTCTCTATCATTATCAATCTAGTAGAAACATCATCGATTAGCTAAAAAGAACATGACTCAAAAAAGTGAACTTATCAAAAAATTTCAAGTGTTTGTGAAATGTATCAAGATTTTCAAATAATAATTCCAGACAGTCTGATCATTTAGGGTGTGTCAATTTTTAACCCTAATAAAATAAGTCAATGAAACTCAAGGATCATGTTATGCGATCGAACTGTTCAGGGTTGAACAATGATATTCATCAAAGGTTCCAAAAATCTCTCTTCTGAATCTGAAAGTCTACTTCTGATGTGTGACCAAGATGTTGCACTATTGAATCCGGTTGGTACCAAAAATTTATGATTCATGCCCCCAAGTGATAAATGTGAACAATGTGAAACTGAGGGCAACTGAACCTAGAATGTGACAAAAATGCAGCTATGCGACTTTATTAGGATGATGCACAAATGATGGATGCAATGAGGATATGGACAAGTGAGATGATGAAATGCAATATGTACAAATACAACTAGGAAATACCTAAGGGACAAAAGGTGCCTGTTTCTAGGTTTTCACCTATTGGGTTTATTGCTCTTTTTCTCTTTTTTGCTTTTTTTTTTGCTACCAATGGTGCCTATTGCTAGGTTTTCACCAAAGCACTTATTTCTCTTTTTAAAATGTTTTTGGCTTTTTGAACTTTCTGATTTTTTTGTATTTTGATCTTTTCTCATTTTTTTGGTATTTTTGAATTTTTCCATGTACAAAGGTGATGCTGACTCATCTGATACTCTCAACTTATACTCTTTTCGCTGATACTCTTTCCTCTGAATCAAGTGTGGAACCTCTTAAGATGAATTCTATTGATAGGTTCTTTGAATTCATCACCATCACAATCGGCCAATTTGTGGGTCCCCATTCTAAATGAAGAAATAATGACAAAAGGACCAAGCCAATTTGCTTCCCATTTTCCTTTCTTTTCTCTATTAGCCTAATTTTTTGGATTTTCTCTCAATACTAGATCTCCTACTTGAAACGTTCTTGGTTTGACATGCTTGTTATAGTTTCTTGAAATGTGATTCTGATACACTTTCAAATGATCATAGGCTTGAGTTTGAGGTTCCTCCAACAATTCCAATTGTTAAATTCAAGCAACTCTATAATCTTCATCTGTGATTAATCCATGCAATGATACTCTTAGGGATGGTATTTCAACTTCTAAAGGTAGAACAACTTTTGCCCCATAAACCAATGAAAAAGGTGTAGCTCCTGTCGGGTTCAAATACTAGTCCTATAAGCCCATAATGCTAGATTGATTTGAAGATGCCAATCCTTTCCTGACTTGCCAATGGATCTCTTAAGGATTTTAAGGATATTCTTGTTGGTAGCTTCTGCTTGTCCATTACCTTGGGGATAGTAAATGGACAAAGAGTGATGTGTAATATGGAATGTGTCACAAAGTTCATCAACATCTTTGTTCTTAAATAGTTTTCCATTATCTGTGATGATGGCATGAGGAATACCATATCTGTAAATGATATGATTTAGGATAAACATGGAAATTTTCTGCCCTATAGCAGTTGATAAAGGGACAGCCTCAACCCATTTAGTGAAGTATTCAGTTGTCGTGATTATGTACTTGTGTCTATTTGAAGAGGGTAGATAAATCATGCCAATTAAATCAAATCCCCATTGATAGAATGGCCATGGTGTGACAAAAGGGTGTAATTCTTGTGCTAGTGCAAGGATTAGGTCTCCATAGTATTGACATTTTGCACAAACTTTGACATATTGACAAGCATATCTTTCTAAGGTTTTCCAAAAGTACCCCATACGTAGGATTTTCTTAGCTAGGTTTAAACCACTTGAATGTGACCTACAAAACCCCTCGTGGACGTCTTTCAAAGATAATTTGGATTCATCTTCCTCTAGAAATCTAAGGAGCATTCCGTCAAGACCTTTACGATACAATGTGTTAGAAAGGATGGTATAACGGGCCACTTGTCTTCTGAAATTTTTCTTTTGAGCACGGGTTTTCTCTATAGGTAGGGTTTGATCTTTTAGCTAGCCATAGATGGGTCCATACCATGCTGAGTCATGTCCATTTAAAAGGGAAATATTTTAGTATTAGGTAGGTCAAATGTTGGTTTAACCAATTCTTCCACCAAGAACTCATACTTTTCCTTTTGATCGGGCATTTGAAGTAAAGATGCCAAGGTATCCATTGCATCTTCTTCTCTATTATTGTCTCTTGAAATTTGTTCAAAAGTGATCAAAGCAAAGTAGTTTTTCCAATGATCCACCAATTTCTTGTAAGGCACCAGTTTTTCATCCTTAGTATTATATTCATCATTAACTTGATTAATGACTAATTGAGAGTCCCCATAGACTTGTAATTCTGTGACATTCCATTCCAAGGTCATTTTGATTCCTATCACCAAAGCTTCATACTCTACTATATTATTGGTGCAAGGGAGAAATAACTTGTAAGATTTTGGGATTGTGTAACCTTGTGGTGTAATCAAAACAATGCCTACTCCACTACCATTTTGGGTATAAGATCCATCAAAGTATAAAGTCCATGTCTTAGCTTCTATATCCACAATTTCAGAATCTGGGAATTCCACTTGCATAGGATGTGTAGATTCTTGAGGATATTCACCCAATTGATCAGCTATAACTTGACCTTTTATTGCTTTCCTATTAACATATTCAATGTCGAATTAACTAAGTACCATGACCCACTTTGCAATCCTTCCAGTTAAAGTTGTTTTGCTAAGTATTTTTAGGGATCAATCTTAGCTATGAGCTTCACCTTATGCAACAACATATAATGTGTTAACTTTTTAGAGGCAAATACCACTGCTAGGAAAGCCCTTTCCATGAAGCTATAGTTTAACTCATATTTAATCAATGTTCTACTTAGGTAGTAGATATCTCTTTCTTTTCCTTCATCATCCTCTTGTGCCAATAAGACTCCTAAAAATCTTTGTGTTGCTAAACTATAGAGTAACAAAGGTTTTCCTTGAATAGGTGACATCAAGATAGGTGGATTCATTAAGTATATTTTCAACAATGTAAAGGCTTTATCAAACTCCTCATCCCATGTGAAGATGGTGTTTTTATGTAGTAATATGGTGAAAGAATGGCATTTTTCTGCCAATTGACAAATGAACCTTCTTATATATTGAAGCCTTCCTTGAAGTGACCTTATTTGACTAATATTCTTTGGAATATCCATGTCCATTATTTATTTTACCTTTTCAGGATCTACTTCAAGGCCTTTTTTGAAAACAATGTACCCTAGGAGTTTTCCAAATTGTACCCCCAAAACACATTTCTTTGGGTTGAGTCTTACTTTGAATTGTTCTAGCCTTGTAAAATTCTTTTCAAGTATGGATAAATGATCTTTTCTTTTATGTGACTTAGCAAGAATGTCATCCACATAATATTCCATAAAGGTGTGCATCATGTCATGAAAAATGGTAGTCATTGCTCTTTGCTAAGTGGCTCCGGCATTTTTGAGACCGAAGGGCATTACATTCGAACAAAATGTACCCCATGGGCATGTAAAGGTTGTCTTCTCTTGATCCTTAGGTGCAATGTGAATTTCATTATAACCACTAAATACATCCATAAGTGAAAACATAGAATGACCTGCAATGAGATCCATAATAGCATCAATGCTAGGTAATGGAAAGTCATCTTTTGGACAAGGAAGGTTTAAATCTATGCAAACTCTTATGGTTTTATCATGTTTGGTAATTGGTACAATGTTGGAGATCCATTCGGCATATGCTATTACTCTTATAAATCTTGCCTTGAGCAATTTATCCAATTCTTCTTTGACTAAAAGGGATACATGTGGATGCATTTTTCTCAACTTCTGCTTGATGGGCTTAACCCCTTGTTTCACATTTAAATGATGCATTATGAAACTTGGATCTAATCCGGGCATATCAGCATATGACCATGCAAAGTTGATTTGTTTTTCTTGAAAAAATGCAATGAATTCTTCTCTCTCCAAAGGACTCAAAGATGTTGCTAAGTGAATGAATTTAGGATCCTCTTTTGTTCCAATGTTAACCTTTACTATGGGTTCAATAAGTATAGGTGATCTTTCATCTTCATGAGCTGATAAGGTGTCCAACCTCTCTCCCTTAGGTGCCACAGTTGGGTTTTCACCTTTGGAAACATCCTTTATTTTTACTTTTTTTGGGTCTAGCACTATCACATGGTGGTTTTCACCACTAGACCTTCTCATTTTTTTTGTATATTTTCTCTTCATTTTTCGATTAAGAGGTTGAACACCTACCCCTACCATCATGTCTAGAGTAAATTTGTTGGTTGAAGAATTGGATTCAACCGTATTGAGGTATAAGGCCATTACATTGTCTTTTAGGAAGTAGAGTAAGTCATTTGGCTCGGAAAGATCCGAATCGATAAGTTTGGGATGCATTAAGGACAAGGATTCACTAGATGGGTTTTCATTTGAAGGAGTTAAGGACATGACTTTGTTTGATGGTTCATAAATTGCATCGTCAAGGTCTATGACATGTGCCTCTTCAAGATGGTCCATGGAAGAAGGATCAAAATCCTCTTCATTAGAGTCCTCTAAGATTTCTATAGGAAATAAATCATGTGGATTAAACACTAGGTTAGAATCTCCCACCCACGAAGGTACCCAAGGTTTACCTACCCATTGAGTGAAAAGAGGTGCTTGTTCTACATTGACTTGTTGAGGTTCACTTGATGTTTGAGTTGAACTCGAACTTTGAGTTACATGTTCTTGATTCTCAACTTTAGGAGGAGTTGCATAAGTGTGAATGGTATCAACCTCTATGTCATGAAAATATTCTTCAGACAAGGAATCCCACTTATAATCCCTAGAATCATATGGATATGTGCATGAAAATCATGCATGGGACTTGAACTTTCTCCTTTATGCTAAAAACCTATGCCAACTTTCTCCTCTTTTTCTCTCCAAACTGGTTCAATAGTTTCTAGCAACCCTCTATGTCTAACTCCTAAGGGTCCTCTTCCCTTATACCCCCTTTTTTTCATGATTTCAAATCCTTTTCCATATTGATCAATTTGGATATTGATATGTTGCACCCTTTCATTGGAATTAGCTAAATTGTCATCTTCTTTATAAAGCCATTGTAATACCTCATTATCTTCTTTGTCCATTTATTGTTTGTCACGTTCCCTTACAAAATGGGAATTGTATTTATGAGTTTTATGATCTTTTGATGGCTTCCCATATGTCCTTGGAGATGTAGGTAAATCAAATAGGGAAATAGAATATTCCCTTACCTCTTTTGATTTGATTTTGCATTGTTTCTCAAATTGATTCATTAGGTTACTCATCTTTTCATAATCATCTTTCTTATTTTGTTCTCTTTCCTCCTTAGTGGGTTTAGAATTTTCCATTCTCAATTTTGAAGTTTGAACTAGATTATCCTTTGAATCTGAACCCTCATAACTCATCTTTTCTTCTCCCTTAGTCGATGTAGTTGAGTTAGTTTGGATAGGGTTAGAAGTTGATGTGACATTTGTTGTTGGGTTTGAACTTTCCTCTTTGGCTTCTTCTTTGGTAATATTGGGGATGATTCTTTCCCTATTATGAGGAATATACAAATCATAACTTGGCTTTAAAGCATTGCAATATTGGAAAGGATTCAAATTGCCTCCAATCGTGATCTGTTCTCCAATGTATGGAAATTTTATGGATTGGTGATATGTAGAAGGTACCACTTGCATTTCATGTATCCATGGCCTTCCTAGTAAGATGTTGTAGGTCAATTTCATATCAAGCACTTCACATTTGGTATCCTTTTTGATAGGTCCTACTTGAATTGGTAGATTGATCATACCCTTTGAAGATCTATCCTCCTCATCATAAGCCTTAATAGTGATTTTCTTCTTTGGATCAATGGAAGACTCAGATAACCCTAATGACTTGACAAGGTTTAAAGTATAAATATTAAGACTAGCTCCACCATCTATGAGAACTGTCTTGACCCTATGTCTTTGGATCAATACCTCTATATGCAAGGGTAAGTTTTGAGGATGTGTGATAGACATGTCATCTTGCTTTGAAAAGGATAGACAATGAGGGGCTATGAGATGCCCTACCATGTTCTGAAATTTGTCTTCCTCCAATTTTATAGGAATAGTGGTCTCACACAAGGCTTTTTCCAGGATCTCCTTGTGATTGGGAGATAATTTCAACAACTCCAAAATTGATATTTGGGCTGGAGTCTTTTGTTAGAATAGTTTCAAAGGATAACTGAGAGGTGGGGGGTGAATAATTTATTAGTAACTTTACTTCTTTAACTTCAGAATATAACAAAGTAAATGCTTAATCAGATAACACAGTACACAACACACAATTTGATTACAGGGAAACCAAAAGGTAAAAATCCCGGTGGAAATTAGCACCCACAATGAACTATACTTGTTTATAGTAATCCCTATTAGAAGATATCTCAACCCTATTAGGAGTTGTACTTTACAATGCAATAAGTATAGTGACCTAGTTAAGGGTCAGACCTTGTTAGGATCCTTTTACAAATAACCCTGTTAGGGGTGGTGGACTCACTGTCCAAAAGCTCACTACTTGATGGTGAAGGCTACAACCTTTGGTATAACATATATGCACTATATCTGATGATGAACTATAGAGTAGACATGTTTTCTTGACTATTTCCAGTGTATTCCAATATTTTACTTCTTCTTCACATAGACTCTTGATGAATGAACCAACTCTAATAATCTGCTCTGTACATCTTTATTATCTTTTCATATCATTCACACTTAGCGTGTCACCTTTGACTTTCTATAAGTATCTTCCTCAAAGTATGAGATCATGGGACCTATAAGACAACTCTTCATAACATTCTTATCGGCTCTACTAAGAACACAAGCATTATTACAACCGCGCAAGTATAACCTGAATAGACGTGACGCTTCACTAAGTCGGCCTCACCAATTTAACTCTAACTTTGCAATCTTCTTGAAACGTTTGGCACCTTTGGATTAATATCATCAACTCATAAATAATCATGAATATACACACACATATACAAAAGATAGGCACAACTCAAGAAACACATGATATATATCGGCCCTAAACAGTTACACTTCAGAAACTGTAACTACCAATAACAAAATTACATAACTTTACTGAAACATCATATCTGGGTCTGCGTGTATGAACATAACATAATAAAAATGTAAAAAACATGTATCTATCCATGAAAGTCTTCATATCATCATTTTGATAAGTACATATAGAATTACTACTATGTATTATATATTGTTATCAATGACAAACATACAATCAATCAACTGCTCAAAATCAAATCTCCAACAATCTCCCCCTTTGACATTGATGAAAACATATGATATCAAAAACATCCTCTGTTCATGGTGTCCTCTTTATTTTACAATCT
Organism: Thuja plicata; assembly: GCA_018584345.1. Lineage (NCBI taxonomy): Eukaryota > Viridiplantae > Streptophyta > Pinopsida > Cupressales > Cupressaceae > Thuja > Thuja plicata. The sequence continues at coordinate 462,310 of MU226486.1, forward strand.
TTTCAATATCCTCATCAAATATTTCTCTAAACTGCTATAGTTCCTCTGTCTGTGTTTTTGTTCCATGTATATACTCCCCCAGAGTATATGCTCCCCCTTAGTACATACTCCTCATTACTATATACTCCCCCTTTGACATCAATGGAAAAGGGCACCATATATCTTTAGGTATAGGTACTACTCCAGAAGTAGAGAAGTCAACCATTCATCAGTCAATGACTGATGTCTTTGCTGCTTCTTCTAAATAGACTTAGGAGAAGGAATTACTCCCAACTTCTCCCTGAGATACTCAAAAGTATCCTTTGATAAGGGCTTTGTGAAAATATCTGCCAACTATTCTTTGGTGTTCACATAGTCCAATTTGACTTCTTTGTCTGCAACCTTTTCTCTTAAGAAATGGTACTTGATTTTTGTGCTTTGTCTTTGCATGCATCACAGGGTTTTTAGATATGTTGATAGTGCTATTATTATCACAATGAATAAAAATAGGATAATCAACCTAAATGCCAAATTCTTTAACCATCTTCTTGATCCAAACCATGGTTGAACAATTTAGTACTGCTGCAACAAATTCAGCTTCTGTTGTTGACTGAGAAATATAGTTATGCTTCTTGCTTATCCAAGAAACCAACCTGTCTTCAAGGAATACTGCTCCTCCTGAAGTTCTCTTCTTGTCATCAATACAACCTGCCCAACCTGCATCTGTATACACATGAAGCTTTACATTCTCTGATTTAGGATACCATAAACCATAGTCTATAGTTTCCTTTAGATATCTGAATATCCTCTTAATTTCCATTAGGTGACTCTACTTGGGTTTAGCTACAAATCTTCCAGCAATGCCAACTGCATTAGATATGTCAGGTCTAGATTGAGTTAGATAAAAGAGTTTACCAATCATAGATTTGTACAATGTTTTATCAACTATTGTAGAATCATCATCCTTTGAAAGCTTGCTTCCTGTTATCATGGGAGTGCATACTGGCTTACATTCCTCCATCAAGAAGGTCTTCAATATTTCCTTCACATATTTTGACTGATTAATGAATATACCTGTATCTATTTTTTTTACATTCAATCCCAAAAAGTATTTTATAGTACCAATCATACTCATTTCGAATGCATTCTGCATTTCTTTCACAAATGTTGTACTGAGCTTTTCATTACCTCCAAAGATAATGTCATCAACAAATATGGCAACTAATAGTAATCCATCAAGTGTCTCCCTTGTGAATAGGTTATAATTTGCTGCTCCCTTTTTGAATCCAATCTTTGTAAGATAACCATCAAGTCTCTCATACCAATCTCTTGGGGCATGTTTAAGACCATAGAGTGATTTTTTCAATTTGCATACCATGTCTGGTTCATTTGAAATACTAAATCCTTTATGATGTTCAATGTATACTTCTTCTTTCAAATCACCATTCTGAAAATCTTATTTTACATCCATTCGATAAACTTTAAAGTCTTTGAATGTTGCATATGCCAAAAACAATTTAATGGCTTCTAGTCTTCTCACAGGGGCAAATGTATCAGTGTAGTCTATTCCTTCTCTCTGTGCATATCCCTTGCATAACAATCTTACTTTTTTTCTTACTATTGTACCATCTTCATTCATCTTGTTTCTAAATACCCACTTTGTTCCAATCACATTTTTTTCACTAGGTCTAGGGACCAATTCCCATGTATCATTTTCAATTATCTGATATAATTCTTCTTTCATTGCATTCTTCCAATCAGAATCATTACAAGCATCTTCAACACTTAAAGGTTCAATGTGTGAAAGTAAACATACCTCTTCATATATTGCTAGACCTTTTGCTTTAGATCTGGTCAAAACACTAATGCTCTGATCTCCAATGATGTTATCTTTAGAGTGGTATCTGGATGTGAATTTTGGAACCTTAGGTGTGTCTTCTTCTTTTGTAATCTATGATTCTTCTCTGCTTGGTTCAGGGTCATTGCATGAGACATCAATGCAATCAAACATTTCTTCAATAATAGTATCTTAGCTGTCAGGTCTGGGTTCATCTTCATTCATAGGTGCATATTCATAGTAATTCTCTTGAACCATAAATTTTTCATCAATCTTAACATGCATTCTTTCAATTATCTTCTTTAATCTCAAATTGAAACATCTATATGCTTTTCTTTTAGTAGAATAACCAAGGAAAATACCTTCATCACTTCTGGCATCAAACTTACCAACACCATCATCTCTCTTGATGTAGCACTTGCTGCCAAAGATTCTGAAATACTTTACTGTAGGTACATTGCCAAACCAAAGTTCATAGGATGTCTTATCTGCATCTGGCCTCAACTGAGTTCTTTTGATAGTATATACTACTGTGTTCGCTGCATCTCTCCAATAGGTGTGCACAACTTTTCCTTCAATCATCATAGTGCGTGTTGTATCAAGTATGATCTTGCTCCTCCTTTCTACAATCGCATTTTGCTGAGGGGTTCTAAGTGCACTCAACTATCTTTTAATACCATGTTCTTCACAATAATCATAAAACTAATCAGAGGTGAACTCTCCTCCTCTATCTGATCTCAGACATTTTAGTTTCAATCTGGATTCATTCTCAACTTTAGATTTGAATATTTTGAACTTCTCAAAGGCTTCAGACTTCTCCTTTAAGAACGCAACCCATATCATCCTAGAAAAATCATCAACAAACAAAATGAAATACCTTTCTTCGTAGTATGATCTTGTTTGAGTAGGACCACACAAATCTATATGCACTATGTCCAATTTGTTCTCAGCTGAGTTATGCTTGCTTCTAAAAGAACTCCTTACATGCTTACCCATAACACATTCCCTGCATACTATGTCAACTTGTCTTGCAATACTTGGTAGGTCTCTAACTGCCTTGACATTACTGATCTTTACTATGTTATCAAAATTGATGTGACATAGTCTCTTGCCCCATAGCCAACTGTCATCTACCTTTGCAACAAAACAACTTACATCATAATTGAGCTGAAAAACATTACCTTTAGTTTTAGAGCCTGATGCAATAATGTCTCCATCCTTATTGTTAATGATGCACTTGTTTTCTTTGAACTCGAAATGATAACCCTTGTCAAGTAGCTATCCAACACTCAACAAGTTAGGGTGTAATCCATCAACATATAGAACATCAGCTGTCTTGTTCTTTCCATCCAAAGTGATAGAACCTCTGCCTATGATAGGTTTAAGAGTGTTATCTCCAAATCTAACCATACCACCTTTGTATTTGTCTAACTAAAAAAATCTATCTTTTTCACCTGTCATATGATGGGAGCATCCATCGTCAATGATCCAATCAGTTCTGATGTCTTCTTTGGAGATTAGGGCTAGCTCTTGTTCTTCCTTTTCATCTTCGATGTCCATTTCCTCAAGCAACCTTTCCATGTCTCTAAGGGCAACGAATCCAATTTCATCTTATCTTGAATCTTCATCAGTCACACCTTCTTCAGCATGATAACATTCCTTCTTATATTTGGGTTTGTAATCAGATCTGAACTTCTTGACTCTTGTGAGACACTTAGATGCAAAGTGACCAATCTTGTTACATGAAAAACATTTGAATGGAAGTTGTCCTTCATATTTTACTTTACCTTTCTTTTCTCTTCTAGCAATCATAGCAATGATTTCTTCAAGTTCTTCATCAACTTCTTCTTTCTCATTATGACTGGAGATGTGTAAGGATTTCTTACCATAGACTAAGGCTTTGAAAGTTGTTTCACTTTTAGGTTCAGTCTTCAATCTTGATATCTCAAATGCAGATATATTGCTGATCAAGGTCTTTCTCTTGAATTCTTGTGAGAATTGCATGGTCTCCTCTAGAATACTGATCTTGTTTACATAGTTTTATGTTAAAGTAGTTAGAAACTTGTCCATTATATCTTCTTCTAATATTTCTCCACCATTGTTTCTGATTCCAGAGACTGCTTCATTTATCCTATGATTGTAAGCTCTAATATTCTCTTCAGGAAACATCTCAAGACTGTTGTATTTCTTCTTCCATGTCTTCCTGTGTGCATTCTTTGCTTGAATATCTCCTTCAAACATATCTTCTAAATACTTCCATATGGTATATGCTCTGTCAATTTTCTTGATCTTAGAAAATTCACTGTCAGATAAGGCGCTGATAAGGGCTTCTGTAGCAATTGCATTACGTGTAAATATATCCTTTTGTCTGTTAGTATCATCATCCTTTGCAAGGACTTTCAGAGATGGAATTAAAACCTCTTATGTAGAAATTTCAAAGATCTCAAAGCCAACACACTATAGATGTGTTATGATTTTTTTTTTCCAATCCAGATAATTTTCTCCATCAAACTTAGGGCTTTCCTTTCTGAAGTAAGACATCTGATCTACCTTAAGTTGTTAGGCTTCTTCTCCAAGGCACTTGGCTCTGATACCAATTGTTAGAATAGTCTCAAAGGATAAATAAGAGAGGGGGGTTAATTAGTTTCTAGTAACTTTACTTCTTTAACATCAGAATACAACAAAGTAAATTCTTAATCAGATAACATAGTACACAACACCCAATTTGATTACGGGGAAACCAAATGGTAAAAACCCCGGTGGGAATTAGCACCCACAATGAACTATACTTGTTTATAGTAATCCATGTTAGAAGATATCTCAAACCTATTAGGAGTTTTACTTTACAATGCAATAAGTATAGTGACCTGGTTAAGGGTCAGACCCTATTAGGAGTCTTTTACAAATAGCCCTGTTAGGGGTGGTGGACTCACTTTCCAGAAGCTCACTACTTGATGGTGAAGGCTAAAACCTTTGGTATAACAGATATGCACTATATCTGATGATGAACTATAGAGTAGACCTGTTGTCTTCATCAGTTCTAGTGTATTCTAATCTTTTATTTCTTCTTCACATAGACTCTTGATGAATGAACCAACTTTGATAATCTTCTCTATACATCTTTCTTGTCTTTTTGTATCATTCACACTTAGTGTGTCACCTTTGACCTGCTATAAGTATCTTCCTCAAAGTGTGAGATCATGGGACCTGTAAGACAACTCTTCATAAGATCCTTGTTATCTCTACTAAGAATGTAAGCATTATTACAACCATGCAAGTATAAACCAAATAGACGCGATGCTTCGCTAAGTCGGCCTCACCAATTTAACTCTAACTTTGCAATCTTCTTGAAACATGTTTGGCGCCTTTGGATTAATATCATCAAATCATAACTAATCATGAATATACACATGCATATACAGAAGATAGGTGCAACTCAAGAAACACGTGATATACGTTGGCCCTAAATAGTTACACTTCCAGAACTGTAACTGCCAATAACAGAATTACATAACTTTACTGAAACATCATATCTGAGTCTGCGTGTATGAACATAACATAATAAACATTTAAACAACATTTATCTATCCATGAAAGTCTTCATATCATCATTATAATTAGTACATACAGAATTACCACTGTGTATTATATGTTGTCATTAATGACAAACATATAATCAATCAACTGCTCAGAATCAAATCTCCAACATCTTTTGTAATTGATCCACCAAACTATAAGGCTTTGTTGTGGGTGCTATTTGTTTACCCAAAATAATTGGTGTTTTAGGGCCAATAGTAATAGGAGTACCCCCTTGTAGGGTAACCTTTGAGGCTTGCCCCCTTGTGATGGCATTAGTGGACCCTTGAATAGGTTGACCTTTAACCACAACAACATTGATAGTATTGTCATAAGTATGAGCAAAGTTAACATTATGATTGCCTCTTGCATTATTCACACTGTTTCCTCCATTGTTTGAATTGGAAGATTCTCCTTTTTTGTGCTTATAGAAGGGAGTTTTAAAGGTTATGTTATCTTCATTGGTTTGAGGGCCATCCACTTTTATCACACCATTGTCTATGAGATCTTGTACCACATGTTTGAGATGCAAGCAATCATTGGTCTTATGTCCCCTATTTTGATGATAGTCACAATGGCTATTCTCATTCCACCAGTTTGGCTTGATGTGAGGTTCATATGGTTGAGCCTTTTGTAGGTCAATACGTTTATTTGTAGTAAGTGTACTTAATGTATTCTCCAATGGTTCACCCAAATTAGTGAATGTACTTTTGGGTGTAGGTGCAAAGAAAGGTTTAGGCTTGGGAGTCCCTTGATTATTCCCAAAGTTGTTATTAGTGTTGTTGTTGTTGAAGGGCACTTTGGGTGCATGGTTCACATTATTGGCTTGAACTAAGTTTTGAGTGAGATTGAAAGGGGTAGCCTTTAAAGTGTTTGCCTCTACCACTCCATCATTAACCACTCCTTTATTGTTGTTATTCTTCATCCAAAATTGGGTGTTTTTGTTGGAATTTTGATTTTGATTAGTGTTGGAGGTATAGTTGTTGTTGTTATTCTTGTTATCTTTGTAAAGTTTGATTTCTCCACTTTTTATCAATACCTCTTCTGTTGTCACCCTGTTCTACATTAGTTCTTGAAATGACCTAGGACATTGTAGCCTTAGTCGATACTTCATTTCATTATTCAAGTTGTTGACAAAAATATCCATCTTCTCCTTTTTGGGTACACTTCGAGGGTATCTAGCAAATACCGCTCTCCATCGTTCTAGGAAAAGTAGGAATCCCTCTCCTTCTCTTTGTTTGGTTTTGCATAGATTAAGAATTGTAACCTCATGTTTGATGTTATAGGAATAGTGCATTACAAACTTAGAGGCCAATTACTCAAACGTTCGAATGTCGGAGGGTAACTTTGAAAACCACTCCATTGCCATACCTCCCAAACTTCTAGGGAATAACCTCATAAGGTAAGTTGTGTCATGCATGAACTCTAGACTTAGAGCACAAAATTCCCTTAAGTGATCTTGAGGATCAGATGTTCCTTCATATTTTTTATATTCAGGATAAATAGCATTTGTTGGAAATGGGATCATGATTGAAGACTTATCAAATGGAAATGGACACAAAGCTTCGATAGAAAAGGGTTGAGGAGCCCCACTTTGTTTTATCATGTCTAATTGCATCTTGAAAAGTTGGAATTTCTTATTCATGATGTCCATGGGATTAGCCTCATCTTCTTCTTATTTGAGTTTGGTGACATCATAATCCTGTGGAAGTTTGAGATCCATTTATGCTAGGTCTAAGAAGTACTTTTCCTTGTCTTTTTCAAACATTTTTTCAATAAGTTTCATGAAGAAAGGGCTTCGCATAGCTTCGTTAACCTTTTCATCAGTTAACTTGTCATCATTAGGATTAATGTTGCCCCCATTGTTGGTATTGTTCATCCCTTGATTGTTAGGGTCCATGTTTGTTCCTCCATTGGTATTGTTGTTGGGTACTTTGTTGTTAGGATCAACATTTCCTTGATTGTTTATATCCTTGTTTACATGGTTAATTTGATTAGGATCGATATGGCCAAATGGGAAAGACATCATTGGTTCTATTTCCTTGATGGGTTTTTGTAAGGGCTTTGAAGAAAAAGGATCACCTAGAAAAGGACACTCTTGCCTTAAATAAGATCTGGCTGGTTGTAGGGTAGTCTTAATGTAATGGGATCGAGTAAAAACTGGCATTGACATAAATCAAATGAAGATTCTGGGTTTTTAACTCACTTAAATGATCAATCCATGGATAAATTTGCAAAATGCCCAATAATGGCAGATTTTGATCCAGTTAAGTATTCACAGGGGTAAAATGTCCAAAAGGGTATCCAAAAATGAAATTTTATTGTTTTCAACCCCTCGGCATATACCCATTGTTTTCCCTTTTTAATTTCTCAGTGGCTCTTACCTGCGTATAGGCAGCCTTTTATCATTGATAAGCGGTCATTGGAATCACTGTACGCGGTGCTCTGCAGTTAGCAAGTGATGTTTGCCTATTGATAGGCAGTTTTAAAATGTTTATACGCAGCACTTTCCAGTGGCTTACATAGCTGTTGAATGATTTTAAGTGGCGTTTTAAGATTTGTAAGCGGCTCTAAAATGATGGTACGTGGTGCTTTACTAACCAAAGTTGATTTTATCATTTTTTTTTGTATTTTCTGGATTTAAAAATTGAAGGTCTTTGATGAGATTTGTCAAAAGAAAATATTGCGTGAAAATAAAGTACAAGCTCAACACACACATCAAAGTTGTACCATATCCCTAAAGCCACACTAAAAGTGTATGTTCTCGGATGTTTTTACAGGTTTGCACAAGAATTTCTTCCAAATAGTCTACCTTAGAGTTAAATAAATTTGTCTTTTAACAATGGCTCTACAAAGCTAGGTCTACTATTTTATCCAGGTCTCAAATTATTCCGTTCTAAATCTTTTCAAGATCCTTTACCCCCTTGTGGGCTTCCCACATGCACAAAAGAACGATTTTGCACAATCCCAAAGGACTACTAGAGGAAGTGAGGATGGCTTGCACAAGTTTTAGTCACTTTCCAATTAAGGTAAAGTGCATTTATTTATAGTGGGTCAGACGACATCACGGTAAAAGAAAATATATCCCACTTGGGTCGTTCCCTCTCACCGTCCTCATAAGGAAATTCTCGGGAGGTAGGCCCTTTAAATCTCTATCTAGCTAGCATGTATATGGAAAGCAAGAATTGAACTCAGTCCAACAAGTTTGGGAATCTGATTCACTTAAAGAGTGAAGAGCATATCCCTATTATTTTTCCTTGTTCCAAACACCTCAAGAAAAAATTGTTTATTTTCAACCTCTTGACAAGGAGGTTCTTAAAAAATAGATGTGCGGTTCAATTAATCCTCCCTTTCTTTCTACCACCCAAACTTGACACTTTTGGATTTTTGATCAACTTCAAAACATTGAGAGTATATACCTAATGTCTTGCTTGAACAGAAAATAGTAGGGTCTCCCTAATTATGCTAGATTTAAAGAATTTTCTACAAGTTAAGAAATGAAAGCTTGATTAGATAAATACCTAGTTTTCTAAGCTAGCAAGGCTAGGAGCATTTTTGAGTGATTTTGGCTTATTTTCACTCACCTAGTGGTGATCGTTCCCACTCTGGCTCCTCCAACAAGTTAGTCAACACAAAGAGAGACAAAGTGAAGAAAACTTGGAAAACTAAAAAGACAAACTCCCTCCTAAAAGATCTTTTAATGAAAAACTTATAAAATCAAAGCTTATGAAAATCAATTAAAGAGTGGAAAATTTTTGTTTGTAAGAAAAAAATACTTTAATGTAGTGATCATATAAGTGTTCCTCCTCAAATAAAATCTCTAAAAGATTGGCTACATGTATTTGTTTGTCATTTTTAACCTTAATCCTCACCTCTTTGCTAAGCCTTGTCACCCACTTCTCTGGTTCCTACACCTTTGGGTATTTTTCATCTGTAGGACAGAAAAATACAGAGAGTCAAAACAGTGAGCAAATCAATAAAAACTTGATTTAAAGCAGAAACATTTATGCAGCATTTAACAGCTAAAAGGTGGCATTTAAATGTTTCTACGCGTAAATAGAAACTTTCTAAGCAGCTTTTAAATCCTACTAAGTGTCTTAAAACAAATTACAGGCAGCTAAAAAAAATTACCAGGCAACACAGAAAGTATAACAGGCGGCCAAAGGTTGTTGGAAAGTGGCTCTTGAAAATTAGCAAGCGGTACACTTTATCTAGCACGCGGCACACTTTATCTAGCAGGCGGCACACTTTATCTAGCAGGAAGCTGAAGAACGAAAGACAGAGATGAAAGAAGCTCCGTAGGCAGCGTTTTATTGTTCACAAGCGGCTCTAAATATTGCATAGGCAGCTCTTCCCCTATTTTTCTAGAAATAGCACAAAGAAAAAAGAAAAACACACAAAATATTATGATAAAATGTTAGAAATGAGGCTTACAGCCCCATGGTGGGCGTCATTTGTGTGTGTAAGATTAACACCTTCATGAAATTAGGATAATAAGCAACAAATCTATGGAAATAAAATGCTATTTAATATAAGAATTGAAGTTTAAAATCCATATCATCTCATGGTTCTCTATCTAAGCTTTGTTAAAAGAGCTCTCAATCTTAATCTCTCCCAAGGATAACCCTAGAACGAAAAATAAATCATAAACAATGCTCAAAATCTAGCTCAAAATGCTCCAAGATGTGTTAGAAAATAACAAATGCTCCTAAACATGATATACTAAATGGTATGCAAATGTTGAAATATGATCAAAAGCTCTCAAGTGCTCTCCAAATTCCTATAATATGGATGTATTTGCTCTTGAAATTCTTGGATGCCAAACACAAAGAAAATGAATTGTATTTATAGCATTTTGCCAAGGGTAGGGGGTAGAGTGAGTTGATCATGATCAAACTTTGGTTAAGTCAAAAGCTTTGAGGTGTTCTCAAATGGAGGGAAAGTTGGTTGGTTGTCTCAAAGAAATTAGGAATTAAATAACTCAA
>MU226486.1:486619-510241 GCA_018584345.1 Thuja plicata
ATTCAAATGGGTCAAAAGGGGTTGTGGGGTCTTCCTAAGGGTCCTAATGCATAATAAGACATACTAGGACCCCCAGAAAGACCCCATGACCCCTTTTGACCCATTTGAATATTTAAATGTGTCCTAAGGGGTCCTACAAACCTTTAGGACACACTTGACCATTCAAATGGGTCAAAAGGGGTAGTGAGGTCTTCATAGGGGTCCTAATATGTGATAAGGCATACTAGGACCGCCAGGAAGACCCTATGACCCCTTCTGACTCATTTGAATGTTAAAATGTGTCCTAAGGGTTTCTACGCCCCTTTAGGAAACACTTGACCATTCAAATAGGTCAAAAGGGGTCATGGGGTGTTCCTAGGGGTCCTAATACGTGATAAAGCGTACTAGGACCCCTAGGAAGACCCCATGACCCATTTGAATGTTCAAATGTTTCCTAAGGGGTCCTACGACCCCTTAGAACACACTTGACCATTCAAATAGGTCAAAAGGGGTTGTGGGGCCTTCCTAGGGTTTCTAATGTGTGATAAGGCATACTAGGACCCCCAGAAAGATGCCATGACCCCTTTCGACCCATTTAAATATTTAAATGTGTCTGAAGGGGTCCTACGACCCTTTAGGACATACTTGACCATTCAAATGGGTCAAAAGGTGTCATGGGCTCTTTCTAAGGGTCCTAATGCATGATTAGGCGTGCTAGGATCCCCAGAAAGACCTCATGACCCCTTTTGACCCATTTGAATCTTCAAATTTGTCATAAGGGGTCGTACGACCCTTAAGGACACACTTGACCATTCAAGTGGGTCGAAAGGGGTCGTGGGGTCTTCGTAGGGGTCCTAATGCGTGATAAGGTATACTAGGACCCCGAGGAAGACCCTATGACCCTTTTTGACCCATTTGAATGTTAAAATGTGTCCTAAGGGGTCCTACGATCCTTTAGGACACACTTGACCATTTAAATGGGTCAAAAGGGGTCATGGGGTGTTCCTAGGGGTCCTAATGCATGATAAAGCATACTAGGACTCCTAGGAAGATCCCATTACCCCTTTTGACCCATTTGAATGTTTAAATAGGTCCTAATGGGTCCTACAACCCCTTAGGACATAGTTGACCATTCAAATGGGTCAAAAGGGGTCGTGGGGTCTTCCTGGGGATCCTAATGTGTGATAAGGCGTACTAGGACACTCTCAAAAGAAGCCATGACCTCTTTTGACCTATTTGAATGTTTAAATGTGTCATAAGGGGTCCTACGGCCCTTTAGGACACACTTGACAATTCAAATGTGTCAAAAGGGGTTGTGGGGTTTTCCTAGGGGTCCTAATGCGTGATAAGGCTTACTAGGAACCCCAGAAAGACTCGATGACCCCTTCTGACCCATTTGAATGTTTAAATATGTCCTAAGGGGTCCTATGATCCCTTAGGACACATTTGACTGTTCAAATAGGTTAAAAGGGTTTGTGGGGTCTTCCTAGGGGTCCTAATGCTTGATAAGGTGTACTAGGACCCCTAGGAAGACCCCATAACCCCTTTTGACCCATTTGAATATTCAAATGTGTCCTAAGGGGTCCTATGATCCCTTAGGACATATTTGGGAATTTAAATGTGTCAAAAGGCGTTGTGGGGTCTTCCTAGGGGTCCTAATGCATGATAAGGCGTACTAGGTCCCCTAAAAAGACCCCATGACCACTTTTGACCCATTTCAATGTTTAAATGTGTCCTAAGGGGCCCTACAACCCCCTAGGACACAATTGACCATTCAAATGGGTCAAAATGGGTTGTGCGGTCTTCCTAGGGGTCGTAATGTGTGATAAGGCCTACTAGGACACCTAGGAAGACCCTATGATGTCTTTTGTACCATTTGAATGTTCAAATGTGTCCTAAGGGGTCCTACGACCCCTTAGGACACACTTGAGCATTCAAATGTGTCAAAAGGGGTTGTGGGGTCATCCTAGGGGTTCTAATGCATGATAATGTTTACTAGGGCCCCTTAAGTCCCTCTGTGACCCCTGAGAACACATTGGAACACTTAATTGTGTCCTCGGGGGTCACAGAGGGACCTAAGGGGCCCTAGTACACCTTCTTATGCGTTATGACCCCTAGGAAGGCCCCATGACCCCCTTTGACACATTATAACACTAAAGTGTGTCCCAAGGTGTCGTACGACCCCTTGGGACACACTTGATAATTCTTTTGTGTTGTCAAGGGTTATAGAGGGACCTAAGGGGTCCTGTTGATAGGGTTTTGCTGACCGGGTCCGCCAACAGTCATAAGTTGTCACCGGGTTCTGGAGAAATTGGCCAATTCTGCATGCAAAGGTTGTCCGGGGGAAATAAATCCTCTGGGCCTTCAAGTACCTGGGTGTTAGGTCACGACAGTGCAGGGCTCGATTGGGAGAGGTGACTATTTTTGAGGGGGATAGCTGGTTACTTCAACTCATTCTCCCGGAGATTCAGAATAGTAAGGGTTTCCCGGAGTACTTCACACTTAGCAAATAATATGAAAAAGATCCTGCAGGGTTAGAGACATTTATCTAACTATAGTCATGCTGAAAAGTCTGGAACATCGACAATAATCTGAAAGACTAAACTAAATACCGAAGAAAAACATAACCGTCAGTTAGCATTTCATCAGTAGCGGAATAAATAGGTCGTTAATCTACTTGAACATATCAGAGTAAAGGACATACAGAATGTTAAAACATGAAATACCATTAACTCAGAAGCAGAGACGTCAACAACTTCATTGCCAAGAACCCTTCCTTCTTCATTAATGTTTGGCCCAGCAAGCACTGGTGCGTGATACAATGGTGACTCCAAGGGAGCATCTAACTACCAAGAGCAGAACAATGGAGGATTGAGCTTTGCAACTAAAACTAGAAATCACTTTGCTATTTCTTATGGACAACAAAATCATCAATTTTGCCGACCCTTGGAAATGGGCCGATTTGCCTATTTTTACAACTCTCTCTAACCCTAACCCTATTTTACTATGTTTCAATAAAATACAATATCTGGGGGCCGGTACTACCTGCGCTACCCTACAAAAGACCTGGAGATGGAATAGGTCTGCCATGTCAGAAGAAGAAAACAAGAATATACATCAGAAGAATCAGCCTCGAGAAGAGAGCCAGAGAGAAGAAAGAGGAAAATAGGTCCCCCCGGGACCGAGGCTACATGCCTCATAAATGGGAAATGCGGTGCCCTGTCTCCAATGCGCCAGGTTTACCTTTGAATGGCGCCTTGAGAAGACCACCCTGTCAGAAGCTAACTACCGAGCCAACACCTCTTGATGTGTCCAACTACCCTCTGACAGTCTTTATTAACCGCCTCTGAAAGTGACCGGTCGGCCTCAGAGACCGGGACATGGATCACTTTAAAGAATACAAAATTTTGGATCTGGAACTCTGAGATCCGGGAACTTATGTCCCCAAAAGAATAAAGAATGCTTAAAGCTCAAATTTCCCCGGTTCCCGGAGAATGCTCAAGGCTGTTTATTATCATTGAAGGCTTGAAGGATGCGGAAAATGCCATCTTCATCAATCTTCCTTAGGCTAGCCCTTTTGTGTCTGGCCACTTCAACTTGTTCCGCCAAGTCTGGAACATTATTTTGGAACTCATCTGCCATCCTGGCAGCATCATGGCCCTTAAGCACCATTTTGGTCGGCTTTGCCATTCGGGCTCCATCCATTCCCTCCGGGGATTGATATCGAGATGCCATCATTTCATCAAAATTCTCCAAAACTGATTCCTCAGGGGTATAAGTATTTGTACCAAGGGGATCAACCCCGGAAGCTTTTGTTACAAATGACCTATATAAATTGGAAGAATGCTTTAATGTGTTTACCTTTTCCTGTAAAGACTCTATGAGTTGCTTGGTTACCTCCAATGTGAGGTCTAGTCTGGAGTGCTGAGCCTTTATGAAATCAAATGATTCCTCACCTAGAATTCTAGATTCGGAAATTATGTCTTCTCCCATGGTGAGGAGCTCTTCGAACTCTACCTTCCACGCCTGGTATTTTTTGGTGTCACTCTCCCACTGTTCAATCAGTGCTTCCACCTGCAAAATAATCTGCCGGGCCATATACAAATCTGGCAGAGTGGCCACTAGGAAACGCTGGGTGTTTCCTACCTATAGTGCGGCCCATTCATCTACTGCCTGGGCCTTCTTCTTCATTACTCGCAGGGAGTCTATGTCGCTCTGCGGTAATTCTTCTGATGTGGAGGTCTGTGGAGGGGCAACGTTGAGGGGTCGGGCCAGCTCTGTAAGAAACCCCATGAGGTTTGCATTCTTCTCCTTTTCTGCCTTGAGCCTCTGGGCCTCTTTTTCATATCGGGCCTCCACTGCTCGGCTGCCTCCTTTAGCAGGTCTACTTTGCCCTGCTTTCCTCTTTTGCCCAAGGATACCTCTGCGATGTTATAATCTGTGGGGTCCACGGTTGCTTCATTGGTGTCTGGGGGAGGCATTCCCACTACTGCAACTATTTCTCTGCCCGGCCCAGTTCGAAGGGTATGAACTATCCGGGCCTTCTTCGCTTTTGGCGGGGCCTGAGCTAAGGCCATCATTTCAGCCAGGGAGATAGGGACTGTTGGAGCAGATCAAGATTTCCTTTTTCTGCTCTCTGAAAACCATGGAGGTGGGAGAGGTGGCCTCCCTGCCAGAATTTATTCTTCAGATCCTCTCCCGGTGTCCGGTGGTGGTTGCTCCCTTTCAGCATGTAATTCCTCTGTATCTCTCCCTGTCAGAACCTCCTTATCAGCAACATCTTCAATCTCTGTCTCCTCAGCCTAGTCTCAAATGTCAATTGTTGTGTCTAGACCTTGGTCGGCTTCCTCGGGGATCTCTTCATGTTGCTCCTCTTCCTCATCTGTTGATAGTAGGGGCGGTATAAGGCCAAGATTCAGAGTTTGGGCCGCTGTGATTACCTACCCGAAGGTTGCTCCCGGGGGTGGCCTTGGGAACACGGCCGCTGGGGTTACGGTTGGTCCTGAAGTTTCAAGTTCAGGTTCCCCAGTGGATGCCTTTTGTTCACTTGGCAGTTGTTGGTCCACTCCCGGACCTTCTGTTCCTGAGACCCTAGAGATAATCTCCAGTTCTGGCCTCTTTTCTTCTGTTTGCTGCTCTTCTAGTTCTGCAGGTTCTACTTCCAGGTCCTCTGGATCCACAACCTCTTGTTCTTGCTCCGAGACTTCCGTCCCTGCTTGTGTATCATCCCCTTGTAGATTTCTGAACTCATTGGTTGCAAACATGTCAAACTCCTCTGGAGGGGGACTAGCTGGGTCCTCCGTTCATTCTGCTTCCTTCTCCGGTTCCGGGGAACTAGAGGAAAGGATCTCCACTTCTTTTGGGAGGGAAGCCCTTGGCGCTGGTTCTGTCTTTGGCTGTGTAATATGCTTTCTTTTCCTCTGGGTGATCAGAGGCGGCCCCACATCTGTTATTGCTGCTGCCTCCAGAGGATCCACCCCCGTCGCCTTCGCCATTAAGACTGCCAGCGATGGGGAGGAAGGAGGAAGAATTGGTCTGGCCATTAGCGGGGGAGTGGCAAGCCTCGTGATCAATTGCTCCCTCATTTGTTGGGGGGCCGCTACAGATTGCCTAATCTATTCTTGAATGGGTACTTTCTACGAGGGGGGAGTTGTCTCTATCCCCTTTCCTTTGTCTGCGACTTGGGCAGAAGTCCCGGCCCCCGGAGTCAACCTTGGTACCGGTGGTGGTGCTTTTGTTACCGGCCGGGAGGCTAGGTGTGCACTCCCGGGGCATGCCTTCTTAAAATAGGCATGACTCCTCTCGACCACTTCCCGAGTGAAGTTCTCAATTGTGTGGTCTTCCTGGACACCCCAATTCATTGGCGCTAGGGTCATTTTGTCTATCCCCTTTTCTTTGTACTGGGGATCTATAGTGGGGGCGTCATCTGAAAAGCCCACCGGGAACCTCCAGAGCCTTAGCTCCTGCATCATTCCGGCCATCATTCTGTCGTAATGCCAACTGCGCACATCCATATCATCCTGGTGATCTGCCCAGAAGTCTTCTATGTGTGCGTGGTGGGGCTCCAAAGCCCGGGGCAGTGCCGTTGCAATTCTGCCATGCGGATCAAAATTTTTCCGCGCCAGATAAAATTCCTGCAGGTTGTAATATTGAAGCTCATTATCTGCCTCCTTTGCGGCGGCCAGAGTGCAGGTGTAGTTCCCATAGGAGATTGGGAATGAAACATTTTGGACCTTCTTGAGGGCCAAGAAGGCATGTAATTCCATCATCCGCCGGTAGTATTCCAGCAGCACGATCTTGTTCCCACAATATTTGGGCAACAAGTAGGGTTTCACGGAGAAGTTGGCGACCCTAATGTAAGTGTGCTGCTGGAACTGGATGTAGTAGTTCCCATAACTACTAACCAATTTCATCGGCTCAGTAGACAGGCGGTATCCGGCATCCCGGGTGGGTGTGAGAAAATGATAGTAAATGAAGGAGTCGTTTACCCGGCAATAACTGGGGAAGCTGGCTTCCCATTGGATCTGTGGGAAATGGTCCCACGGTGCTTTCTATCCTCGGCTAAGTCCAAGAACGCCATCTATTTATAGGCCATTGGAGTGGGGCTTCTGTTGGGCCAAAGCCCAGAAAACATAAGAAGTCATATAGAACTTCTTATTCTCGTTCAGCTGTCGAAACTGGGAGTCGATGTGGTTGGAGATAATGGTCACCCAGTCGAGGAACTCTCCCTTAGTGGAGATGCCCAGGAGGAAATAGTACATCCACTTTGCAAATTCCTGGGCGGAGGGCTGCCCAAATACCCGGGCCAATGCTATCATCCCCATTTGGATGCTTTCCTTAAATTCAGAGCGGGGGATATCTATCTTCATTCTTTTTGGATCCCTCTTTGGGACCTTTAGCCAGTGAGTGTTCATGTACACCTGGGCGGCATCCTCCAGTTGGTTGAATTGTTTCAAGGCATCAGTCCTGGTGACCACCGAGGACCTATCAAATTGTGGGATCCCGAGGCCTGCTTGGAAAGTAACTGGGTCGAGGGACACCAGTGGAGTGGGGAACCCCGTAGGTTCTGCAGCTGCTAACATGACAGCCCGGATGAAAGAGTTATAGTTGGCAGCCAGGGTGAGAATAAGCTCTGGGGACTACACGGAGCATGGGAAACAAGCTGCCTAGAGAATTCCGGAACCTTCGATGTTGGTTGCAATTGTGTCTCCAGCCTGTCGCTGAATATGCATTATTTTTACTAGAGCCTACATTTCTGCCCAAGTTCCGACACTGGGGTCGGTCATAAATTTCACCTGAGACTCAATCTTTGAGCCCACAATATCCTCACCCTGCATATACTTCATGGTGAGGGGCAGCTTTGCTAGGGCCTTCTCTATCTTAGACTTTGCCGCTGCCCTAGTCTCGGTTGTGGATGGGAACTCCGGACTTCCGGGAGGAGATGAGGTGGATGCTTCAGACATGGTTGTAAAGTGAAGTCCAGACCTGCGAGACAAAGCAACCATCAGAACATATTTATCAAAATAAAATAATAACTCCGAGGTTCGGATTTCTTACCACCGTGTCGTTTGCTTTTCCTGAAAAGTTAGTTTTTTTTTTGCACAAGTATCTGAAAAGGAAAACATAAACTTAGCATTTTCTTATTATATCTCCGGGTCTGGGAAATTTTGTCACACTTGACGAAGACATGGGATGAATGGCGGAAAGGGGGCCCAAAGCCCAGAGAAATGACCATTAGCAAAGAAGAATGTGGAAGCAGGTCCACATGGACGCCACGTGCGCTAGCATTAAATGGATGGGATGGCACTGGCAGCGGAGTCGACTGTTCGAATGTGCGAAAAGGGAAAGCCACTTGGCCAGAAGTAATTGCGTGCATGGGAAATAAATGAGGCTCTGACAGCCTTGATGGAGGAGGGAGAAAACTTCTTGTTTGAAATCGGCCAAGAGCCAAGTTTCAAATAGGTGGTTTTCTGCCTCGAAGCAAACTTGAAGTAAAAAACCAACAGCAAGGGTGACTCGACCAGCTCGTCGAGCCACCTGGAAGGATATACAGAGAGCTCAAGGGTATATACATAGAAAGGAGGGATATATACAAGGGTTACTTACAGAAATATACATATATACATGAATTTACACGTGGATGACTCCCACGGAAAAAAATAGACAAAGATAAAACAAGAATATACAACTATTTACATCATGCACACGCTATTTACAGGGTGTTTACAAATTATTTACAAACTATCTACATCTGCACAAAAGGTGGACAACCTTCTGGCAGAGCTGAGCCACCAGCAAGCGGAAAAATAGGAAGACCGAAGAAATAACAGAGAAACAAAGCAAACGAAAACAAAGTGAACGAAAACAAAGACAAGAAAACCCAAAGAAAACCAGGAAACGAAAGTAAAGCGAAGAGGAGTGAAGCAGAGAAACGAACCTGAAAATACAGAAGGTGGAGGAAGGGAAAGATTACCAGGAGAACTCTGTGACAACTTCAAATCGCCAAGCTGTCAAGATCACCACCACAGAGCACTAGCATACGTCTGAGAACAGTGGAAGGTGTTAAGCTTTGATTATCACAAATCTCTCTATAACTGCTCTGCTAATCGCTTTGAAAATCGCTCTATTTCGCTCTAAGTGCTCGAAGATTTTAATCACGGTAAGTGTGAAAATGACAGGCGAGTCTATTTACACCCGCGGTAAAAAGTAACCCTCCTCACTATGGAAATTTTAGGTTAAGCAAAACACCCGGACTCTGGGCCCAGGGATTCCTTACGATGATGTTCTTAAGATTTAGGAACATCATCACAAAGAATCCCGGAGTCCAGAATCAAGCTTCCAACCAAAAGGCAACCTCTGAGATCCGGGATCCCAGAGAGAAACAAACAAAACAAGAAAATAACACACACCGGGGAAGAAAACCCCAGAGAAAGAAAGCAAAAAGAAAAGACAAGGCAAAGCCGCAGCAAAAAGAAAAGCGAAAAAAAAAGGGGGGGACCCAACATTTTGCACACAAAATGTAGGGACGGGGATGCAGGACATAACAAATGGCGACTATCTAGGACAAATGCCCTAGCATATTTGAGAACCATAGAATCTCTGGTTAGCACAACTGAAACAAATCATCCTCCTGAAGCGTTTGACAAGCAGAGAGCAGCATATCCGAGAGATCCTGACCACACAGGTTTCAGTCTGTAGCCTTTCATCAGTGGTGTCGTGTGTTCTTTGGAAGGAAATCAAGCCGATGACCTCTGGGGGGAAATAGAGAAACGGTACTAATTACATTGAACCAGTCATCAATTTAATTGTTTTTCCCCCAGAGACCAGAGTTTCGTCCCGCTTTTCCTCATTACTTCATTTATGTCTAGGTGGGGAAGGCGATACTTCTTTCACCATTGAGCCCAAGCTTAGCCAAAATTCAAATGGCGGTACTTCTTTCACCTATCCACCTATATTTAGACATTTGGAGAGGATAAAAATCGAGACCTGAAAGGAATTTCTTTGGATTTTCAGACGTGGATCAACCAATCAATACAGCTGATCTACCCCCGGCGTGTCCGATTATTTGTTCCTTATATTATTATTGTTCACTGATTGCCAGACTCCCGGAGACAACACCCAATGGAGATTTCTCAAAAATGTGCCATAACCTACAAATAATCCCGGAGATCGGGTTGATTCCACTGTGATAAAGATAGATTCTAGAGTTCACCATGCCGGAGGCATTGCACCAGAAGCCAAAGTTATGCGAAGCATTCCCGTTCCTACAAGATGGAACAGAACACCGGGGCCAAAAGAAAGCCAAAAGCGAAAACAAAGACAACAAAAGAAAAAGGGAGACTGCCCCGGAAGGTAGCCAACAAAACTATTTACAAGGGGATATTTACATACAATATAACTTTGGACAAACTTACCCTTATTCGAAGTAATATTTGAGAAACTGCCCATTAATAAGCAATGTGACAGGTTCTCCAGTCAAGGTGTTAAGGCGGTAAGTATTTGCCCTGCAGATTTCTGAGATTAAGTATGGTCCGAGCCAGAGTCGTTGGAACTTGGTGTGCTTTCCTTTCTTCTCCCGGGCCTTATCCCATAGCAAGACCAGATCCGAGATCTGAAAAGCCTTGTATTGGGCTCTTCTGTCAAACCATCATTTTACTACTGCTTGATAACGCGCGAAATGTTCAAGGGCTGCGTCTCGTTGTTCCTCCATCCACACCAGATTTAGGAGCCGAACCTCCACAATGTTGTCTCTGTCATTGAATTCCTGCATAAATTATAAAACTGGGATCTGTAAGTTGACTGAGAATACAGGGTTCTGACCATAAACCAAGTGGAATGGGGATGTTCCCAGGGCAGCTTTAATACGAATACGATCCGCCCAGAGGGCGAATTTCAATTTTTGGTGCCAATCCCGGGGATTTTGTTCCAACAGATGTTTGATCACCTCGAGTAGATTTTTATTTGTTGATTCAGCAATGCCATTCCCCGGGGGGTAATAGTTGCTGGAGAACTTCAGCGTGATCTTTCGGTGGCAGGTCCATTCGAGTAATTGTGCGAAAGAAAATGCCGGACCATTGTCACATACTAAAGCAAAGTGCATTCCAAACCTTGTGACAATTTTTTCTTCCAAGAACTTGATGACTAGGTCTGCCATGTTATTTTTACAAGGTATGGCTTCAGACCACCGAGTGCAGTAATCAGTAGCAGTCAGAATGTATCGGTGGTTGGCAAACGAGTTGGGGTTGATCTCCCCGATGAAGTCAAATGCCCACTGGGCAAAGGGTCTAGCTTCATAGACTGGTTGCAGAGGCATGGCTGGGTTACGCTCATGATGTGCTGTAGTTTGGCAAGTATGGCATTTCCTGACATGAGCGTAGACATCTTTGAAGATACAGGGCCAATAGTATCCGGCCCGGAGGATCTGGTGGTCTGTGGCGTCAGCTGAACCATGCCTGGTTCTAAACTGTCCATGGAATTCATCAATTATTTTCACAGCTTGGTCCTTGTCGATGCACTGGAGGTACACTCCCTCGTAGTTCCGACGGTAAAGCATGGAGTTTTTTATCATGAAATGGGTGCTTTTCATCCGCAGGGCACGGCGTTTGTGGGGAGGTAATCCCTCCGGGCATTTGTTATTTAGCAACAAATACACCAGATCAGTATACCACGGATCCTGGGTAATGGACTCCACTATGTAAGTATGACATTCTATGTGGGGAGTCTCTTCTGCTATTGTTCAACTTAGTCCTTGGCCTCGGACTATTTTCATGGGCTGCATCTCTAAATCGTATTCCTGGAGGATGCCCATCCATTTCCCCTGTCTCTTGCCCAATTCACTCTGCATCAGTAGAGATTTGACAGCCTGGTCCGGGATGATAGCATGTACTTTTTTCCAGAGAATATAATGCCAGAAATTTTTCACGGCGCGAACTAGAGTAAAGGCCTATTTTTCCAGTGATGAATACCGGACTTCGGCGTTCTTAAAAGGGGAACTCATGAAAGCAATTGGTCACTCCTCCCCTTTAACCTTTTGGGTTAGTACTGCCACGGCAGAATGCGGTGAAGCAAAGGAGTAGATGTAAAATAGAAGGGAATAGTCTGGACTAGCCAAGACAGTGCCTCCGTTATGGTCTATTTTATCTGGGCGAACACCCGCTTTGCTTCAGGACTCCACTCAATTTTGGTATCCCTTTTCATCATTTTGTTGAGTGGTTTGACTATCTCTGCGAATCCTGTGATGAATCAACGTACGAAGTTGATTTTTCCAAAGAAGGATCGCATTTCTTTTTTGCTACCAGGCATCTGTAAGTTTAGCAATGCTTCGACTCTATCAGGGTCTATGGATATACCTTTCTCAGAGACGATATGCCCTAGCAATTTCCCCTCGGTGACCCCGAATATGCACTTGTTGGGGTTGAGGGATATTCCATACCGGCGACACCTCTCGCAGATCTGAGCGAGGTGGGTGGCGTGATCACACCTGTCTCGAGAGAAGATGGTCAAATCATCCATGTAGATGATTATGCATCGATTTACAAGGCCCTCAAACGCAATGTCCATGGCCTTCTGAAAGGTAGCTCCTGCGTTGATCAAACTGAAGGGCATTCTTCTATACGCAAACATTCCCCACTTGGTGGTAAACACTATTTTCTCTCTATCTTCATATTTGACCATGACCTGGTTGTATCCCGAATATCCATCTAGAAAAGACATCATCTGGGATCCATTTACTATCTGCAACACCTCATCCAAGGAGGGGAGAGGGTGATTATCTTTTTTAGATGCCTTGTTCAAATTTTGGAAATCCACGCAAAGGCAGATCTCACCGTTCTTCTTCTTGACTAGGACCAGGTTGGCAACCCATGTAGTATGCTGGATTGGAAAAATAATCTGAGCTGAGAGCAGTTTTTCTACCTCTTGATGAATCAGAGGCTCTATCAGGGGGTTGACCGGTCTTTGCTTTTGCCGAAAGGGCTTAGCATCTGGTTTCAGGGGGATGGTATGGGTCATGATGGATGTGTCATATGTCTTTAAGTCTTCATACCCCCAGGCAATTACGTCAATGTATTCTCGGAGAACCGCGAGAATCTTCTCCTTTTCCTCAGGGGAACAGGAGGTGCCTATGTGGATGATTTTCTCTTCACCGGGCTGGCCGATGTTAACCTTTTCAAACTTTCCTCCCTTAGGGGAGGATGATACCTTCTCACGGGCTCAAGGGTCCGAGTAAAAGATTTTCTCTAATGCAACCATCCCCTTAGGGATAGTGTTGGTGGGAAAGTCCATGATCCCATCGTCTTCATCACCCTGTCCAGTGTCATCGTGGTCTCGTTCCTCCACTATCTGATCCTCGAAAATACCAACATTGGCCATAAAGGCCAGGATGTGTTGATCATCTTCGAAAACCTGAAAGTGAGTAACATTGTCTGGAATGGAGGGGGTGGGGACCATCTCAACTAAAAATCTCTAGAGTCGTGAGCCAGCCACCGGCTCAAGTGTGCTGGCAGAAACAGCTAGGGCATCCGGGACATAGTTCCGTCGCTGGGGAATGAGGTCGATGCTAAAGGCATCGAAATCTTCAATGAGGCTCCAAGCCCGGTTGCGGTAGGCGGCCAGCCTTTTGTCATGACATGTGTAATGACTCCGGACTTGTTTAACAACCAACTCTGAATCACCCAGAGCCCGAAGGTGGGTGATACCTTTTCTTAGTGCGAATAGGAGTCCAAGGACCAAGGCCTCGTACTCCGTGATGTTGTTTGTATAGTTAAACTGCAGCCTGTAGGACGCAAGGAAGGATTTCCCCCGCGGGTTGATTAATTCTACCCTGGCCCCACAACCCTGTTTGGATCGGGACCCATCGAATTTAAGGGTCCATAAGTCATTGCTTGTAATTTGGGGCTGGGGAGGGGGAGTTTTCTTTGGGTTGTCGCTGGGAAACTTGGGGATTTTCTCCCGGACTACCAACGTGAAAGTGAAATTTTTCCCCGGAGGCATTTCAGTTTGTGATTCCCGGGTGGGTGGCACCAAAGGAGTGCATCCCGTAGAAGTACTGGGTCCCGGGGAATCGGTTGTATGTTCACTCCGGAGGATATCAAGTTGCCGAGTAGCAATTGATAGGCATGGCTCACACTCGTGCTCTGAATGTTTTTGGTAGTGTACCTGACACCAAGTGTCGGATAAGAGTGTGGCAAGGGTTGCTGTGGGGCCCTGAGAGTTAACTTCAACTCTCACCTTTTCTTCTAAGTCTTGTGCTCTTTGCAACACTGAGGGATCCTCTCCGGGGATGAAATCAAATGTTAAGATTTCAAGAGGTCGGTACACGCCCAGAGAAGACTCAGAGAAAAGGACTTCATTGACCCTCCCAACCTCGGTAAGGGCCTGTTTCATTCGGGGTTCGCTTTTGACCCGGATCTGATTGGATTCTCCTTCCCAGGGAAGCCACAAGTGGGTGAAGTCGGTCGAAAAGTATCCATTCAAGGACTTAGACCAATTCTGACTTATTAACATCCTGTAAGTCTCTGGGATGTCCACCACTTGGATGTCAATGATGCTGGCTATCCTGGGGTCCTGGATAAGGTGTATCCGGGCGTTCTTCAATTCCCCCACCATTTTCACAGCAGTCTTATCCAGTTGGATCACTCCGCCATTAGACGGGGTGGGGTGGAGTCCGAGCTTATGACAAATGGATAAGGGCATGATGTTACCCGAAGCTCCAGAGTCTACTAGGCAGTTGTGTATATTTTTGCCATAAATGTTCAGGCCTAGCAGGAAGGGAGGATCATCATTATTTCCCCGGAAGACGGTCGCATTAGCATCTTCGAAGGAGACGGTCTTCGGAGGGTGGCTAACTACTTCTGGGTTCCCTAAGAGCTTCAGAAGGGACTTTTCTGCTCAGGGAAATTTAACAAAACCTCCATCAAGGTCATGGAGGTGGTGGTCTGCTCTAACACCTTCGTGATGTCGAACCTTCCTCCCGGGAACTAGTGATTTTCCTCCATGAGATCTTTTGCTTGGTTAGAGCTAGGACCTTTTGGAGGGACAGGCCGATCAGTCGTATTACTCTGGGGAGGAGGAGTATCTTTGGTAGGAGGTATAGGCATGTAAGCTGGTCCTTTACCTGCTTGGCTCCAGGTGTTGTATGGAGTCCGTGGGTTGGTAAAGGCGTTGGCCTCAAAGGGTGGAATGGATTCATCAAAGAATCCCTGTAGTTCAGATTCTTCTTCATCTTCCCTGAAAGTACCGAAGAAGATGGTATCACAGGTGAAGGAACTGTGGGTCTGCTCTTGGACAGGGGGCTCTGGGGAGCAGTATCATGTGATTGCTGCCTGTCCAGCTGGGAGATCATTATGACTTTCTCCAAAGTGGCACAATTTACCTCATTGTGCGAACCTATATCGTGCAGCCGACACCAATTAGTCATGGGTTGAAAGTCTGCGACTGGAGTAAAATGGGATGGTCCAGCACCATTTTGGTTGGTATTTTAGTTTGGAGGCGGGCCTCCGGTGTTAGCGTTATTATTCCATTGTTGTTGGTTTGGCCGAGGGCCGTTGTTGAAGTTTCTCCCCCCGGCATTGTTGTTTTGCTGGCTGGAGAAGATATTTCCCCTCTGGGAATTTGAGTTTTGGGGCGCGTAAGACCCAGCCTTTAGTTGACCCATGTCCATGGTCAGACTGGACAGCATTCATCAGAGGGATTCAACCTCGACGGTCAACTGAGTGTTAGCATCACAATGGGATGGTTGTGGCGGTTGTTGGCTTTCCGGGAAGGTAGCAGGATTCACCAGAGTCGAGGGCGGCAATCCTCCAGCCGCGGACGACTGGAAGAAGGGCACTCTAGACGGTTGTGTCTGAGTCTGTTGTGTCTGCTATGGATGATTCCAAGGGAAGACTTCTAGACCCGGTGTCATATGGGTCTGGGAAGGGTAAACATATCGTGCGTGTTGGTCTATCAAAGGTGGTGGAGGATTCACCGCCATCGAGGGGGCACCTATTGCCAGATTGGGATTGTAACCCCCGGTATAAGCAGTTTTGCCGGGGATCATGTTGAAAGGTGTGTTCTGTCCAATCCCGCCCGGGGACTTATTGAGACTGCGGGACAACTCTAACGCCAGGTTGTAGAATTTTTCCAAAGTATCCCGGTCACCCGGGGCGGTTGTTCTCCAGAGGAGAGTGGCAATGAAAGGGTCCATCGCATTGAGGTATGTCTGTATGGTAACATCTGGCGATGGGACAAAAGGGCCTGTGCACCTCTTCAAGGCATGCTGGAACCTATGGTTGAATGCTGCGAGAGGCTCATTGGGTTCCTTTCTGATGGAGATGAATTGGCTATGGGACCATGCTAGGTCCACATGCACGCAAAAGGCGGCCAAGAAGGCATCTTCCATATCTGGCCAAGTGTTTATGGAGTTGGCAGGAAGGTTCAGGTACTAGTTCAACTCGCTTTGTCCCAAGGACAAGGGAAACATGCGGGTCACAACATCTTCATTCTGGATCCGATGTCGATTCATGGCATCTTTGTATGCCTGTAAATGTTCTTCTGCGGTCTGTGAGCCTAAGTGCTCATATCGTGGGCAAATATTTTCTGGGTGGGAGGGTAAATCATTGATTGCACCCGGAAAAGTGCCCATTGGGGACCCAGTGTTTCCAAAGTATGCAGCCATTAGGGGAACTATATGTTGGGCAGTTTGATTACTAGTTTCTGGGATCATCTGAGGAGTTTGGGTATTCAACGGTATGGTAGACCCCCAGACAACAGTGGCTGGTACGAGTTTTGACGTCTGCTTCTTTCGAGTAGGAGGCTCGAGTTCAACAAACCTTCCGGGGTTCAGGGCAGACCTAAGGACTCTTTCAAATTTAGCTGGGGAAAAGGACCCAATCCCACTAAAGGCTTGTCTCCTAAAACTACAACTTGGGGAACCCTCAGGAGGTGTAAAATCGGAATCTTGGGAGGGGGATGAGTTCATGCCCTCCTTCTAGCGCCAGTTTCTATTGACAGGGTTTTGCTGACCAGGTCTACCAACAGTCATAAGTTGTCACCGGGTTCGGGAGAAATCGGCCAACTCTGCCTGCAAAGGTTGTCCGGGGGAATAAATCCTCCGGGCCTTCAAGCACCTGGGTGTCGGGTCACGACGGTGCGGGGCTTGGTTGGGAGAGGTGACTATTTTCGAGAAGGATAGCTGGTTACTTCAACTCATTCTCCTAGAGATTTAGAATAGTAAGGGTTTCCCGGAGTACTCCACACTTAGCAAATAAAATGAAAAAGATCCTGCAGGGTTAGAGACATTTATCTAACTACAGTCATGCTGAAAAGTCTGGAACATCAACAATACTCTGAAAGACTACACTAAATACCGAAGAAAAACATAACCGTCAGTTAGCATTTCATCAGTAGCGGAATAAATAGGTTGTTAATCTACTTGAACATATCAGAGTAAAGGACATACAGAACGTTAAAACATGAAATACCATTAACTCAGAAGTAGAGATGTCAACAACTTCATTGCCAAGAACCCTTCCTTCTTCATTAATGTTTGGTCCAACAAGCACTGGTGCGTGATACAATGGTGGCTCCAAGGGAGCATCTAACTACCAAGAGAATAACAATGGAGCATTGAGCTCTGCAACTAAAACTAGAAATCACTTTGCTATTTCTTATGGACAATAAAATCATCAATTTCGCCAACCCTTGGAAATGGGCTGACTTGCCTATCTATACAACTCTCTCTAACCCTAACCCTATTTTACTATGTTTCAATAAAATACAATATTTGGGGGCCGGTACTACCTGCGCCACCCTACAAAAGACCTGGAGATAGAATAGGTCTGCCATGTCAGAAGAAGAAGACAAGAATATACATCGAAAGAATCGGCCTCGAGAAGAGAGCCAGAGAGAAGAAAGAGGAAAGTAGGTCCCCCGGGGACCAAGGCTACATGCCTCATAAATGGAAAATGTGGTGCCCTGTCTCCAATGCACCAGGTGTACCATTGAACGACGTCTTTAGAAGACCACCCTGTCAAAATCCAACTACCGAGCCAACGCCTCTTGATGTGTCCAACTACCCTCTGACAGTCTTTATTAACCGCCTCTGAAAGTGACCGGTCAGCCTCGGGGACCGGGACATGGATCACTTTAAAGAATACAAAATTTTGGATCTGAAACTCCGGGATCCGGGAACTTACGTCCCCAAAAGAATAAAGAATTCTTAAAGCTCAAATTTCCCCGGTTCTCGGAGAACACTCAAGGCTGTTTATTATCATTGAAGGCTTGAAGGATGGGGAAAATGCCATCTTCATCAATCTTCCTTAGGCTGGCACTTCTGTGTCTGGCCACTTCAACTTGTTCCGCCAAGTCCGGAACATTATTTTGGAACTCATCTGCCATCATGGCCCTTAAGAACCATTTTGGTCAGCTTTGCCATTCGGGCTCCATCCATTCCCTCCAGGAATTGATATCGAGATGCCATCATTTCATCAAAATTCTCCAAAACTGATTCCTTAGGGGTATAAGTATTTGTACCAAGGGGATCAACCCCGGAAGCTTTTGTTACAAATGACCTATATAAATTAGAAGAATGCTTTAATGTGTTTATCTTTTCCTGTAAAGACTCTACCAGTTGCTTGGTTACCTCCAATGTGAGGTCCAGTCTGGAGTGCTGAGCCTTTAAGAAATCAAATTATTCCTCACCCAGAATTCTGGATTCGAAAATTATGTCTTCTCCCATGGTGAGGAGCTCTTCGAGCTCTACCTTCCATGCCTAGTAATTTTTGGCGTCACTCTCCCACTGCTCAATCAGTGCTTCCACCTGCAAAATAATCTGTTGGGCCATATACAAATCTGGGAGAGTGGCCGCTAGGAAACACCGTGTGTTTCCTACCTATAGCGCGGCCCATTCATCTACTGCCTGGGCCTTCTTCTTCATTACTCGCAGGGAGTCTATGTCACTCTGTGGTAATTCTTCTGATGTGGAGGTCTGTGGAGGGGCAGCGTTGAGGGGTCAGGCCAGCTCTGTAAGAAACCCCATGAGGTTTTCATTCTTCTCCTTTTCTTCCTTGAGCTTGTGGGCCTCTTTTTCGTATCGGGCCTCCACTACCCGGGCTGCCTCCTTTAGCAGGTCTACTTCGCCCTGCTTTCCTCTTTTGCCCAAGGATACCTCTGCGATGTTATAATCTGCAGGGTCCATGGTTGCTTCATCGGCATCCGAGGGAGGCGTTGCCACTACTGCAATTGTTTCTCCGCCTGGCCCAGTTTGAAGCGTATGAACTGTCCGGGCCTGAGCTAAGGCCATCATTTTGGCCAGGGAGATAGGGACCTTTGGAGCGGATCAGACTTTCCTTTTTCTGCTCTCTGCCAACCATGGAGGTGGGAGAGGTGGCCTCCCTTCCAGAATTTGTTCTTTAGATCCTCTCCCGGTGTCCGGTGGCGGATGCTCCCTTTCAACATGTACTTCCTCTATATCTCTCCCTGCCGGAACCTCCTCATCAGCAACATCTTCAATCTCTGTCTCCTCAGCCTGGTCTCGAATGTCAATTGTTGTGTCTAGACCTTGGTTGGCTTCCTCAGGGATCTCTTCATGTTGCTCCTCTTCCTCATCTATTGATAGTAGGGGCGGTATCGAGCCAAGATGCAGAGTTTGGGCCGCTGTGATTACCTGCCTGAAGGTTGCTCCCGGGGGTGGCCTTGGGAACACGACGGCTAGGGTTATGGTTGGTCTCAAAGTTCTAGGTCTGGGTTCCCTAGCAAATGGCTTCTGTTCACTTGGTAGTTGTTGGTCCACTCCCGAACCTTCTGTTCCTGAGACCCCAGAGATAATCTCCGGTTCTGGCCTCTTTTCTTCTGTTTGCTGCTCTTCTCATTCTGCAGCTTCTACTTCCAGGTCCTCTGGATCCACAGCCTCTTGTTCTTGCTTTGGGACTTCCGTCCCTCCTTGTGTATCATCCCCTTGCAGATTTCTGAACTCATCGGCTGCAAACATGTCAAACTCCTCTGGAGGGGGACTGGCTGGGTCCTCCGTTCGTTCTGCTTCCTTCTCCAATTCTAGGGAACTAGAGGAAAGGATCTCCACTTCTTTTGGGAGGGAAGCCCTTGGTGCTGGTTCTACCTTTGGCTGTGAAATATGCTTTCTTTTCCTCTGGGTGATCAGAGGCGGCCCCGCATCTGCTATTGCTGCTGCCTCTAGAGGATCCACCCCCGTCGCCTTCGCCATTAAGACTACCAGCGATGGGGAGGAAGGAGGAAGAATTGGTCCGGCCATTAGCGGGGGAGTGGCAAGCCTCGTGATTAATTGCTCCCTTATTTGTTGGGAGGCCGCTACAGATTTCCTAATCTGTTCTTGAATGGGTACTTGCTGCGTGGGCGGAGTTGTCTCTATCCCCTTTCCTTTGTCTGTGCCTTGCACAGAAGTCTCGGCCCCCAGAGTCAACCTTGGTACTAGTGGTGGTGCTTTTGTTACCGGCCAGGAGGCTAGGCGCGCGCTCCCGGGGCATGCCTTCTTAAAATAGGCATGAATCTTCTCGACCACTTCCCGAGTGAAGTCCTCAATTGTGTGGTCTTCTTGGACACCCCAATTCATTGGAGCCAGGGGCATTTTGTCTATCCCCTTTTCTTTGTACTGGGGATCTATAGTGGGGGCCTCATCTGAAAAGCCCGCCGGGAACCTCCAGAGCCTTAGGTCCTGCATCATTTCGGCTGTCATTCTGTCGTAATGTCGGCTGCGCACATCCATATCATCCTGGCAATCTGCCCAGAAGTCTTCTATGTGTGCGTGGTGGGGCTCCGAAGCCCGGGGCAGTGCCGTTGCAATTCTGCCATGCGGATCAAAATTTTTCCGCGCTAGATAAAATTCCTGCAAGTTGTAACATTGAAGCTCATTATCTGCCTCCTTTGCGACGGCCAGAGTGTAGGTGTAGTTCCCACAGGAGATTGGGAACGAAACATTTGGGACCTTCTTGAGGGCCAAGAAGGCATGTAATTCCATCATCCGCCGGCAGTATTCCAGCAGCACGATCTTGTCCCCATAATGTTTGGGCAACAAGTAGGGTTTCCCGGAGAAGCCGGCGACCCTAATGTAAGTGTGCTACTGGAACTGGATGTAGTAGTGCCCATAACTACTAACCAATTTCATCGCCTCAGTAGACAAGCGGTATCTGGCATCCCGGGTGGGTGTGAGCAAATGATAGTAAACGAAGGAGTCATTTACCTGGTAGTAACTGGGGAAGCTGGCTTCCCATTGGATCTGTGGAAAATGGTCCCACGGTGCTTTCTGTTCCTGGCCAAGTCCAAGAATTTCATCTGTAAGTAGGCCATTGGAGTGGGGCCTCTGTTGGGCCAAAGCCCAGAAAACATAAGAAGTCATATAGAACTTCTTATTCTCATTCAGTTGTCAGAACTGGGAGTCGACGTGGTTGGAGATAATGGTCGCCCAGTGGAAGAACTCTCCCTTAGTGGAGATGCCCAGGAGGAAATAGTACATCCACTTTGCAAATTCCTGGGCGGAGGGCTACCCAAATACCCGGGCTAATGCTATCATCCCCATTTGGATGCTTTCCTTGAATTCAGAGCGGGGGATATCTATCTTCATTTTTTTTGGATCCCTCTTTGGGACCTTTAGCCAGTGAGTGTTCATGTACACCCGAGCGACATCCTCCAGTTGGTTGAATTATTTCAAGGCATCGGTCCTGGTGACCACCGAGGACCTATCAAATTGCGGGATCCCGAGGCCTGCTTGGAAAGTAATTGGGTCGAGGGACACCAGTGGAGTGGGGAACCCCGTAGGTTCTGCAGCTGCTAACATGACGGCCCGGACGGAAGAGTTATAGTTGGCAGCCAGGGTGAGAATAAGCTCCGAGGACTGCACGGAGCATGGGAAACAAGCTGCCCGGAGAATTTCAGAACCTCCGACGTTGGTTGCAATTGTGTCTCCAGCCTGTCGCTGAATATGCATTATTTTTACTAGAGCCTACATTTCTGCCCAAGTTCCGACACTCGGGTCGGTCATAAATTTCACCTGAGACTCAATCTTTGAGCCCACAATCTCCTCACCCTGCATATACTTCATGGTGAGGGGCAGCTTTGCTAGGGCCTTCTCTATCTTAGACTTTGCCGCTGCCCTGGTCTTGGTTGTGGATGGCAACTCCGGACTTTCAGGAGGAGATGAGGCGGATGCTTCAGACATGGTTGTAAAGTGAAGTTCGGACCTGCGAGACAAAGCGACCGTCAGAATATATTTATCAAAATAAAACAATAACTCTAGGGTTCGAAGTTCTTACCACCGCGCCATTTTCTTTTCCTGAAAAGTTAGTTTTTTTTTGCACAAGTATCCGAAAAGAAAAACATAAACTTAGCATTTTCTTATTATATCTCCAGGTCTAGGAAATTTTGTCACACTTGACAAAGACATGGGATGAATGGCAGAAAGGGGGCCCAAAGCCCGGAGAAATGGCCATTAGCAAAGAAGAATGTGGAAGCAGGTCCACGTGGACACCACGTGCGCTAGCATTAAATGGATGGGATGGCACTAGCGGCGGAGCCGACTGTTCGAATGTGCGAAAGGGAAAGCCACTTGACCAGAAGTAATTGCGTGCATGGAAAATAAATGAGGCTCTGATAGCCTTGATGGAGGAGAGAGAAAACTTCTTGTTTGAAACCAGCCAAGAGCTGAGTTTCAAACAGGTGGTTTTCTGCCTCGAAGCAAACTTGAAGCGAAAAACCAACAGCAAGGGTGACTCAACCAGCTCATCGAGCCACCCGGAAGGATATACAGAGAGCCGAAGGGTATATACATGGAAAGGAGGGATATATACAAGGGTTACTTACAGAAAAATACATATATACATAAATTTAAACGCGGACAACTCTCGCGGAAAAAACCAGACAAAGCTGAAACAAGAATATACAACTATTTACATCATGCACATGCTATTTACAGGGTGTTTACAAATTATTTACAAAATATCTACATCTGCACAGAAGGTGGACAACCTTCTGGCAGAGCCGAGCCACCAGCAAGCGGCAAAACAGGAAGACCGAAGAAACAACAGAGAAATAAAGCAAACGAAAATAAAGCGAACGAAAACAAAGACAAGAAAACCCAAAGAAAACCAGGAAACGAAAGCAAAGCGAAGAGGAGGGAAGCAGAGAAACCAACCTAAAAACGCAGAAGGCGGAGGAAGGGAAAGATTACCAGGAGAACTCTGCGACAACTTTGAATCACCAAGCTGTCAAGATCACCACCACGGAGCACTAGCATACGTCTGAGAACAGTGGAAGGTGTTAAGCTTTGATTATCACAAATCTCTTTGTAACTGCTCTGCTAATCGCTTTGAAAATCGCTCTATTTCACTCTAAGTGCTCAAAGATTTTAATCGCGGTAAGTGTGAAAATGACAGGCGAGTCTATTTATACCCGTGGTAAAAAGTAACCCTCCTCACTCCGGAAATTTTAGGTTAAGAAAAACACCCAGACTCCGGGCCCGGGGATTCCTTACGATGATGTTCTTAAGATTTAGGAACATCATCACAAAGAATCCCGGAGTCCGGAATCAAGCTTCCAACCAAAAGGCAACCTCCAGGATTCGGGATCCCGGAGAGAAACAAACAAAACAAGAAAATAACACACACCGGGGAAGAAAACCCTGGAGAAAGAAAGCAAAAAGAAAAGACAAGGCAAAGCCGCAGCAAAAAGCAAAGCGAAAAAAAAAAGGGGGGGGGACCCAACATTTTGCACACAAAATGTAGGGACGGGGATGCAGGGCATAACAGGTCCTAGTACACTTTCTCAAGCATTATGATCCCTAGGAACCCTCTGACCCCTTTGGAAACCTTTTTGATGCCTTATACTGGTGTAATTAACCTATATGTTAATATGTCCTATATAATATATATTATATATACTATACTTGATTTTATTATATATACAACAATATAATATATATATATATAATAATAATAATAATAATAATAATAATAATAATAATAATAATAAATATATATTATAATATAAAATATATATTACATACAATTTATATATGAAGATATTATGTAATATATTGTAAAATACATATTAATATATAATACATATAAAATAATATATAATATATGATATATAATGTAATATTTAATATTAATATATATTATATAATATTTAATATAT
>MU226486.1:510325-520876 GCA_018584345.1 Thuja plicata
ATAATATTTAATATATAATTCAATATATAATATTTAATATATAATTCAATATATAATAGATATTATATATTATCTAATATATATAATATATAATCTAATATCATATGAAGTATGGAGAAATGGGAGGCTAAGAGGGAGAAAGAGGAGGGAAAATTCAAAATTCAAAATTCTACCGGCTTTATCGTGTACCTAAAAATATCGGGTACCCGATTAGGCTCGGTATTTCTTTGTGCACCATGCCTACCTGGTCAACTCTTCAAATGTCTAAAAAATGTGTTTTTCCCCTGTTTCTCTGAGTTCCAGACTTCGACTATGTAGCTGACGACTTTTTTTTTATTCAAATTTGATGAAATGAAAAGGGTATCTTAAGGAGATTATCAGCTTTCTATCGATATAATTGCTATCAAATTTTGAATTCGGTAAGTAATTATTAGTTATTTTCCAATTGAGTTACCTCTAAAGTGCTGATTTATATACTGATTGAAAAATGGCTATAACTTTCAGATGGTATAACATTTTTGAAAAACAAAAAATGTGTCACATTCTATGCTTTTCCTACTATAAGAAAAAAATTTATTTTTTTGAATTTGATAAAGTTTTCAATGAGTTAAGGTGGTCAGACACGAGAGTTTTTTATTATGAAAATGTTGTAGAAGATAATTCATAATTAATTATATTTTTAGCATAAAATTACACAAAAATATGCGTCACATCCGGGAAGGAGTCTTCTACTTATATATAAAATCTTATAAAAAAATATTATCATTTGATTATAATTAAGGTGGTTAGACATACACCTACTTCTTATTTTTTTCTTGAAATTTTTGTACTACTGCATTGAAATCTATACTTTTCACCAATCATATTAACTTTTTTTTTTTTTCAGAAAAGGCCTAGTAGTTTAGAAACTAAATTCAATTTCCTACAGATTCTATCTTACAACTTTTTGATATTAGGTTGATAGCCAGTTTAAATTTTCACGTTAAGTTGACTAACCCTGATTTTGCTGATTTTTCATTGCCACTTAAGGGCATAGTTTGGCCCCCAATGATCTTGCACATACCCTTTGTTAAACCTTCTACTGTATGATTACTGAATAGCAGTCTATTAATTTACCAAAAGACAGTAAACTATTTAGAGTATACCGATCAATCTAGTTAAGCTATGTGTAATGAAAACACTAAAGTAATGACTCTTAAACACATTGACACATGGATTTTTAATGTAGAAACCCTGTTAAGGGAAAAACCACTTGGGACCGGTAACCCAAAATTTTCACTCTTCTAAAGTGAGGTTGGTGAAGAGCCAACCCTATTAAAGGTTGCATACACACTGTTAGGTGTGACCTTATTAGAGGATTTAAAAGTTTAGTCTATCACTTGATATCGGGCATCTCTATGCTACCTTCCTTGATCAAACACTCACTTGGCCTGTCAATAGGTATCTGGAATCTAATGCTATCTTCATGATCAAAATTTTTGATACTCCTTGGGATGTATCTCAATAGAGAAAGGATCTTTAAATCTCGTTCAGTTAAGATACTTTCTGAATCAATGGTTAAATTGAAAAAGTATGATCTATTCACATATACAAATTATACTTGCATATTTTTAGATCTATTCTAATCTCATAAACCTATTCTGATCAATATATCTCTGTGTATACCTTTGCTCCACTTTGATTATTCTCGGTGATGCTGTGCTCTCTTGCTCGATGTCTGCAGAAAACTTTAGCTCTTTTCTCAACTTGATTGATCAAGACTGTATGAAGTTCCTCTTCATCAGTTTCTATTCAGCATCCTCTTTCATTCATTCACCCACACCCTTTTCATAATGAATTAAGTTGTCTCTTTTATAGACATGATATCACCGTTGTTAGGTTCTTGATTGTCTTGATCATGCCATGATCCACAATTCTCACCAATTAGATTTAAATAAAAGCTAATGTGTTATCTTGCAGAGATCTTTTTGCCAACTAGACAAAACAACTTTAAATCCTTTACTTATCTCTGGCTTTATCTTGTCGACAAAAACAAAGATAACTACCAATTAAGTCCATATTTATCTCTGGCAGCTATATATTTTATCATTTCTAAACTTAAGTTAATTTCGGTGTTTATCTCTTTGATAGCTTCAGTCAACACTCCAGTTCTCCTCGGTCTTCTCCATCGCTTTACACTATGTTTCTGGCTGTCAGTTATGCTTGTGATTCTTCTCGTCAGTAATTCTCGTCGGTGTTGTTTCTTGGGTATCACTGTGACTTGACTTTCGGTGATCTTTGTCCATTGGTTTCCATTGACAGTCGGTGTTTGAAGTCACATTCTGAATACTTGTCTTTTATGCATTACTGGAAGCATAATCTTTTTCTTTTTGATTCTCTGAAGTCTTTGACACTTTGATTATAACCGATTAGGTTACATCAAGTTGACATCAATGAAAGTACAATCTATTAACTGATTTAATGTCTTGCATTATCCTTCTTCATTTTGGCGATCAACTTAACATCTTAAAATATTCGATCATTTACATGTCATCATGAAGAAGTTAAAAGCATAAGTTTGAGTCTTGTAGACTTCTAATGGAACAGTTGATCCATAAGAGATTTCATGGACTATCTACCATAATAGATTTTATGGACTATCTATTGGCGAGTTAGAAACATTAGCTTCTAGTGTATAAATAGGTTTGTACTAATCCTTTCTATGTTGTACTTGGTAAGATTAGCTATTTCTTTTTTTTAGCATTTCTCATCACCAAGTTCTGATGCAATTCACTAAACTTGCTTAGGATGCAAACTAGTTTGCAAATTTAGCGTGCTATCAGAGAAGAGTCAAAACTGTACTAAAAATTCCTCTTCTCCAAAAAATTGCCAACTACGCTTGCCTTTGGTCAATGAAGAAATCAATGAAAATAATTATTCATTGTGACCATCTCAACATTGCCCCTTTCAATATGTTGTTAAACTTTTGAAATTCGGTTTTATTTTTGAAAACTGGTACTTGTGAATTGCAAAACTACAAACATGTTTAATTATGCAGTGATGATTGTAGATTTGAAAACATGTCTTCTCAATATTTTCCAATGATTGTTGGTGGTGGTTCCTATGGTGGAAGTGAGTAGCATGTTAGGAGAATCTGAGTAATGACATTTTTTTTATAGTGTAGGTTGTGTTTACACTTAAAGCTTTGATTTGTTTAAGTAGTTCATTTTTTTTCAAAACAAGTTTTATGTTTTGATTTATTTAGGAGGTTCATCTAAAATTGTACTCATTTCTATAATATATTCCGCCTATTAGTACCATTCAAATGAAACAAATCAAAACTTATAATGTATTTTTTAAACAAAATATAACCTTTATGAAAAAATATTATTTATTCAATTGCTGATTTGGTCATCTGTGATGTTTGTTATAAAGTGTTGGCTTCTTTTTTTCATTTGAAGTATCAACACATATCAATAAGAGCACTGACATCATCTTTACCTGTCCTATACTTTGGCCATATCACACCTCAAGATGCCTTAGCAGAGATTGTTATCAAGGACCTGAAAGTAAGTCTTCCAACAATTCTTGCTGCAAAGTCTATTCTTTTCTCACATGTTTTTTTTTAAAATATAATACTTTAGTTTTGACATTATTTTGGCAGGTCATTTGAAACAACATTAATTTTTTCAGAAGGATATATTTATTAATGTGATTTTAGATAAACCACTCATACAAGTCAAAATTTAAAGCTTGTAATTATTATTTAACCCAAAATTGATTTAATGTCTATCATTTTTCCAAAATTATTTCAATCTTTCTATTAATTTTCAACTGATATTTTTGACAATGATGTCCTTGCCACATAATGCAAGTGAAACTTGTGCATCTGTAGAGAGCTCATTGGAAAATATAATCAAAGTTGGCTCCACAAGTGATGGTCTAAACACCTTAGCAAATATATTTGATACTTGCAGCAATATTTTCTTATGAATAAATATCTATTTAATCATTTATGAAGTAGTATTACATATATAAAAAATAAATGGAAAAATTGAGACTTCAAATCAAAGTTGGCTCCACAAGTGATGGTCTAAAAACCTTAGCAAATATATTTGATACTTGAAACAAGATTTTCTTATGAATATAATATCTATTTATTCATTTACAAAGTAGTATTACATATATTAAAAAATAAATGGAAAAAATAAGACTTAAAAAATATTACACCTTAAAAAATATTAGTGATGAACTAATATGAAAACCCACTATGCAACAATAACTAGAACTAAAAGGAAGAGAATAAGATTCATATTTTAATTGCATAACTCTAGGTTTTTATCTATATACTATATAGTCAATAAGGGGTTCAGATAGTCTATAAAATATAAGAATACTAATTGTTCAAGAATGACAAGCATGTCCGCAGTACTTCAAACAAGGAACATCAAATTCATGCCACAACTAACAAATAACGGTTGGTCTCCAATAGTTCAAGGTTCTTGAGAGTACAGACACATTGATAGATGCATTATGGTATGCTTATGATAGCACAACTTAGTACAATTATCAACATGTAAAAGGCGTAAGTAAATGAACAATGAATTCTTTTCTCTGGGTATAGTCAAGTTCATGGTATACATATTACTGTAGAAAGTTCTTTCTAAGTGTCTTCACTCATGTTGTTTCTCTAAAAGGATTTAGGTTGAGCTTAAATATGTGATTTGTAATCACCCTAGTCCGGTCCTATGGGAATTGGGGCATATTACATGAATATAAAATGTTCTATGACACCATAATGTAATCTTTCTTATCTGATGCTAATGCCTATTTGTTGTTCCAAGATAAGTTTGTTCTAAAAACTGTCATAAATTTCAATATACAATAGGTTTGATAATTATATATATTAAATGATCCTTGTTGAAAGTGTGAACCAATAACTTCTTGAATGAATAAGAGAGTAATAATTGATGGTGTATGTTATTTTCTAATTGGGTATGGTAAGATATGACCTCTAATAGATATATAAATCCAATAAAGATTAACTGAATTTTTATTTCTGATTGCCCTTCCAAAAGAACCTATCCATATATTTGTATATATCCCTCATTCCTTCTTCCATTCTAGGTGATTTGATGATATGGCTTAACTTAATCGATGTTTTTACTTGATTCTTGATGACTCATTTTATTATATCCATATTTTTTTGTAATCTCTTGTTTGATATATTTTTATGTCATATCCATTCTCTTTCCATTCTTGATTAGTAAGTATGTTGCTCAACGCATTTTTTTTTTGTGAGTATATGCCTACTACCTTGGTTGAGTAGAAATGATTTTTGCTTGTTAGGATTTAATTGTTTGACTATTAGAAATTGTTGATTGGATTTGTGTTAGTGTTAACTATATATCTTCTTTCTAATTTAATGAATGAGATTAATATTTTATGGTATGATTGTATATAAATTCCCAATTTAGAAAGGACATGTCAATGGAGGATTATAGTTAGTGCTTTGTAGTGGCCAAAGTTTAGACCCTTATGTATTGTCCAATCGAGATTGGGGCACATGTGATTTTTATGGATGTTTTTAGCATTATGAGAACCATTCTTTCTTTGATTGGGAAGTGGATGCTGGGAACTCTAATGTGTGCACCTCTAACTCTTCCTCCCATGCTAAAATTTTTAATCAAACTATGCAGAATTTTCTAGCGGACATCAAATCCAAGGCTCCAAAAAAACTTTTCACAGCTAGGGCACGTCTGCTACAAATAGGTTGTAGTGCTTTTCCTTTCCAAAAAACTTGGCACAATTAGGGCACACCTATTACAAATGTGGTTTCTTCATCTATATCTAATTTACCCTGATCCATTCATGAAATTTTCCATCTATATTGCAAATGTGACACGAGGCTTGATATTTCCCTCCCATGATGTGGTAGATATCTATGGTCAACCAAACCCTTCCCCCTCCCTCTAATTTCTCTATTTAATGTTTTCCATGAAGTGTGAGGTTGCTCTGTTTTATTCTTCCCCTTTTCTACTCACAAATCACAACATTTGTATTGTGAATGTAGAACAAGTTTTGATTTTAGTTATAGAAAAATAGGCATATATCTCCTGCCACCTTTATCTAGTGCCTAAGCCATGCTTAAATAGTGCATGCAATATGTTTCAAACCATTGGAGTCAAAAGAAAGGTCATGTACCGAAAGGTAAGCTGAAGCTCAAGCGTATGATTATCTTATTTCAAGAATTTTGTTGTGATATCTCTATGAGAATTGTTCTTGGAGTTGAGATGGAACCCTATCATCTTGTATTTTTTTTCAAGGGTTGTTTGTGTAGATCTTATGGAAAGACATATTGTCAATTAGTGTCAAAACACTTAGTTACCTATTTTTGACTGAGCTAGCAAGCATTATGCAAAGTTTGAGTGATCAGTGTTGCCCGAGTGATCAACATTGCCTGAGTGACCAGCATCGTCTGAGTGATCAATATAACCCGAGTGATTTGCACTATCACCCGAGTGACAGTTTATCACCTGAGTGACAGTTTATCACCTGAGTAGACTTCTCGAACCGAGTGACAGTTTGAAGCCGACCTTGCATATATTATTAAATATCATTTTGTTTGTTACAACCCGACTTGCCGAGTTATTTGTTTGGATAAATATATATATGAAAGATAGTTTTATTTATCCAAATTGTGTATGTATGGTGTATATGTATGAAATCTATGCATAAGTGTAAAGGCATGTGAATGGAAGTTTGATTAAAGAGCAGAAGTATTCAGAACAACAGAATCTGATCTATCACATTCAGGTGATCAGTTGTATTCAGAAGGATCTTATTCAACAATCATTGTTAGACAGAGAAGATCATCAACTGATTCATTCTCACAAGTGGATCAGCAAAATCCTTTAACAAGGTGGACCTAATAGTCCTTTCTCTAATTCTCTTAGCAGAGTTGCATTACTTATTGTATTGTACAAAATCCTTTAACAAGGTGGACCTAACAATCCTTTATATGCCCCTAATAGGGAAAACCATCAGAAGTGGTCATTGTAGGCTCTAACGAGCTAAATTTATACTATATTACTAAATCTTGTGGGTATCATCCCCACCCCAGTTTTACTTTTTTTGGAAGGTTTATGGGTAACCAAATATTGTGCTATGTGTTGTGTATGATTCTTTACTTTCAAGTTATATGCATGCAAAAGAATAAGTTAATCTAATTGTTGATTAAAAAGATTAAATTTTATTGGTTCCTAATTCACCACCCCCTCGCCCCCCCCCCTCTCAGTCACTAGGCACATCATATATTCCCAAAAAATGACATTAGAGCAGTGGTTCTCTTATTAGAAGTTTAATAGCTTGAGAAAAGATCAGAGGCCATGGAAACATATAGACTAGGGAAATTCATCGAGAATGAAAAGATAGATCTTAAAGTGGCCATGGACCAAATCATAAAACTTAAGGAGCAACTCTCTCTTTCCCTAAAAAGAAGAAAAAAATTAGCAGTGCAGATGAATGACAAGAACTATATAGAAGAAAGAATTGAAGACTTTTGCAAGGATATAAGTTTTGAAGAGGCTGATGCAGCCATTGAAGACTTACTTACAAAGAATCTCAGTTTACATGAAGAAGTCAGAAAGTTGGAAAGAGAACAGAAAATTCACTCAATCAGAATATGTGAAATCATGGAACTAAAGAAAAAAGAAGAAGATGACAGAAATATAGCACAAGAAGATAAAATACTACTGAGTACAAGACTAGAATAAAAAGAAAATGAAATCCAACACTTGTCACTTCAAAAAACTGATTTGGTAAGTCAACTCAACAATGCAACATAAGAAGTTGTCAATCTAAGGACAAAAAATGAAAGAATGCAGAATGATCTCAATACTGAAAAGAAAATAAATGGAAGTATGATGAATTCACAAGCTACCATGGATCAGCCAACATAATTCAAATATCATGGATAGACTAGATTAGGTTATACTCAACAAGGTGAATCGTCATAGCAAGGAGCTCAAAGGAACAAAAAGCCTACATGCAATCATTGTGGTAAGTTAGGGCATACATCAAATAAATGTTGCAGCAATGGAAAATCAAAATTTAATGGTAAATGCTACAGTTGTAACAAACATGGACATAGAGAAAGTGAATGGAAAGAGAAACCTAAGTTTGGAGGAAAATTCTACAAGTGCAACAAACAAGGTCATAGATCTTCCAAGTGGAGAACTAAGAATTGGAATCCTACTAAACAATTAGCCAAGGAAATTTTTGGTTGGGATTAGAACACATGGTAGAGATGTTATCATTGTGGTGAATATGGACACATTGGTGCAAATTGTATGAAGACTCACTACAGAAAAAGGGATCCTACTAAGAGATGTTATGTGTGCAAGCAACTCGGTCATCTAAGAAAGAATTGTATGAACAGAGAAAAAGTTGATACTGGTTTTGAGAATGGAAAAGCCAATGTCTCAGAAATCGGAACGCAGATGAGAAAGAAATGGGTAAGGAAGTCTTCAGATAATTTAGATCAAAGGAATGAAGGATCTAATGACACCCTAAATAGTGAGCTGGGTGGATCTACCATTACAGAATAGGAATGTAAGGAGATGACTCAAACTGTGCAATACAAGCCATCTTAGATCAGTTCTATATAAGCTAGCAAGTCCAAATCCACATATTGATGAATGAGGACATATTATAGCTCTAGCCCAGTTAGAATGTTAGTAACACCTGAGCTACTCTAGATTAACCAAGCTGAGTCAGACAGTATTGATAATTGGAAAGTTAGTTTCACCCGAGCTTGCGAGCGAATCTTGGAGAAACACCCGAGTCATGCTAGCTACTATGTACGAAGCATTTAATGAAATACTCTAACGGTTGAAAATCTATTATAAATGAAGGACTCTAAAGATTATTTCTTACAATGTTTTCAGTTTACAAATCAATTCAGAGCCCTTAGCGATTCAGTGCAAATTTGTGATTGAAAGCAAAGTTTGATCATTTTTTCTGAGCAAATATGGCATCCAGTTCCAACAGTAAGGTCAACAAAGGTTCTGAGATGTTGGTGAGAAATGCAATTTGTGATCCGCTAGTGTTTAAGCTTCATCTGACAATTGCAGAGGAGATAGACCTAATGGGATCTGATTCCCTAATTCCTTTGAAAGTCTTACTAGTTAACGACATCCAAAGCTTCTATCATTGCAACATACAGGAGCTTGGAACCATTGAGATGAACAAAGCATATGATGAATTATGTACAAATGGGAGTCTGAAGCCTGAGCATAAGTACCTTGAAACCAAGGGTTTGACACACATCATGCACATGCCGAGGGATTTCTAGACAAAATGGATGAGATATGTTCTTAGCTGTGTCCATGACATGCACCTATGGTTGGAACATCCTGTGAAGATCAT
Organism: Thuja plicata; assembly: GCA_018584345.1. Taxonomy (NCBI): domain Eukaryota; kingdom Viridiplantae; phylum Streptophyta; class Pinopsida; order Cupressales; family Cupressaceae; genus Thuja; species Thuja plicata. The sequence goes on from MU226486.1 coordinate 519,734, forward strand.
GAAGTAGATAATTCATTATTTCAACGGGTTCCCTATGCTAGAAAAGCTGAAAGCTATCAAAACCCTAACCCAGGATGACCTAGCTGAGTTAAATCTTGTCGAGTGGGATGTCAAAGGCATGGGACTTAACAGAGTAACTGACATGGAATTGAAATTTGGCATTCATGTTATAGCCCAAAATATATATAGTTTGAGTAGACCTAACAGTGTTCTGTGTGAAGTTGTTGACCTAGCATACAAAGTGGTGAAGAAGAATCTGGTATTTGACCTAGCAAAATTGTAGCTCATCCACTTGAGAAAGAATATGGAAAATTTCGATAGCCGATATTTTTTCCTTTTCCGTTAACATTTTATTTTTTCTTCAGGTTACCATTCCTTCCCACTACCTGTTATAAAGACAACAAAAACTAAACAAATCCCCTTCGTATGGAAAAGAGTAGAACAACTGATGAAATAGAAAAACACAATGCCAAAGTGTCAGATAACACAGACACTTTGAATATAAATTCATTGACTAGTGCGGGAGTTGGGCCTTTAGATTGAAGGCCTCCTGGTAGAGTAAATGTAACTGTGAAACCTACTGTTGCAATTAACACTGCGTTTATTGATATACTTTCAGTTTTCTACTCATATTTTTCAAATATGGATGGAAATTGTTCTGTTTTTTCATCTTGGAACATCATCTTTCGAGTTGCACCACATTTGAGGAGATAGTTTGTAATTTGCACCAACATCTGTGACTTTTAATTTCACATCTTGGACTAAATAAGATAATAATATTTTATAGCTAGATAAATTTAAAGAGCTTATCACGCTATTAATTTCTGTATAGATTAATCACCCAAATAAATAGATGTGGATCTTCCTCTGTCTTTTGTATGGCCAAGTCTAATGCCATATGATAGAGGATATAATAGTTTTGAGACTATATCCAACCCTAAATAATATTGTAGACACCCTAAAATGGACAGGCTTGCAACTTTACGTTAAAACCCTAATTTTCATCTATTAATTAATGGTTTCTTAATCATTAATTAATCATCTATTTTCTTCTAAATTCATTTCTCAAATCATCTAATCCAATCCCCAAAATTAATTAAATAATTAATCTTATTTAATTAATTAAGCTTTAATTGATTAAAT
>MU226486.1:520976-545307 GCA_018584345.1 Thuja plicata
TCTCAACCACTCATTTCATCACTCATTCCTATATAATGAATCCTTCATAACCATTTGAAGGATCCAGGATTTCAAGCATTCAAGCGCCATTACTCTGTCAGCATTCAAGCATCCTGCGATCACACACGTACATTGCAATTATCAACATCTCGACGCTTCTCAAATCATAGACGCTGCCCAGCCAATACTGAGCATCAAGAACAGCGTTATTGAAGGAGTAGAGAGAGACAATAGAAGCTTCAAGCTTCTAAGGGTTTGCATTCATTTGTCTTCCTTTTCGTTGTTTGTACATTTTATTGCTTGCGTTTCGATCATTTCATTTAGTAGTTATTGCTTAATAGATTTGCATGCACTTGTGAACCTTGGCTACTAACCCCTGCCCTTGGAAAGCTGTGGGAAACCGGAGAGAGAGGCGTACAAATATTTATGATGCATTCATCACAGCCAGATGAAGACTATTTCGGCCATCTTTGGCTACCATTTCAATGCACAAATTGTTGTGTTCTAAAAATGTTTCTAGAAAGTATGCATTTCCCTATTTGGCTGCAACATGAAGTGTTGATTTCCCATATTTGTCTACTATGCAACATAACTCTCCATCATTTTTCAAAAGCATTTCCCCAATCTGACTGATTTTCTTCAACTTCAACTATGAAACTGGAAGTCGTAGTGGAATTAATACTATTAAGTGGAGTGGTGTTCTATCGTGCTCATCCAATTCTAACAATTTCAGGTCTCTATAACAAAAGTTTCTCAATTACATCTGCGTATTTGGAAGAGTTATAATTAGAATTTAATAATACACTAGATTGAGTTCATTCATTTATGCTTGTTGTTTATTTCTTAGATTCTGGAAATTATCACATGGTATAGAGAAAATAAGGAATATTTGGAAGCCTATATTTGTGTGTGTTTGGAAGGTTGTTCAATTTATGTGTGAGTATCTTCAAAGGTTCTTTGTGCGTGTAATGTGGGACTGACTCTACGGTTGGTTTGGCATTGTCACATCTATGGATGACACCATCTCATCCCTGGGAAGTTTGTTATCTGGGCACGTCGGCCGACAAACGAAAGTGGGTCTACCTTCACCTATTTGGATGTGGGTTCTTGTAAGCCCCTATGAGCGATCTCATTTCCTGTATGTATGTTGGGATTTGAACAAAGCAACATATCTCCTTCGGTGGGTGACTAAATTTGGGGTTCATCTCCTTGACCAATGACGGTTCATTTTGGGGCACTATAAATCCGCAGCTCTTTGCACCTCAGAGACCTTCATCCCGATGCGACCTCTGCATCCTTTCCACACGAGCGCTCTCAGCGGTTTTAACCGGAGATCTACAGCTCTGCAATGTCAATCCATGAGGTTTGAAAAGTTGGTCTCCTCTCCTATGCAGTCGGTCTACACTCCCTATTCCTGCATGCCCGGGTGACAATTTTGTTCAACCTCTTGTTCTTCATTCAAGGGGGGATTGCAGATTGAAGTGCGCCCAGATCTGACAGTTTTTCAAGTGCAACTATGAATGGAGAAAACACTGGAGTTTGCCATGCAGCTGAGGGCTAATGAAATGGATGCCAACTCTGCAATGGGATTTGGAAGGGTTTGGGCTGGGAAAATTCATCAATCAATTTGGCTATTTTTCTTTCTATGCAGGTGCAGGGAGGTTGCATAAGTGTTGACGTTGTGGTTAGGTAGGGGAGAAAACTCTGTGGATATTATTTTCCATGATGAGCTCCATCTCTCTAAACTTATAGCCTTAGCTGCTCTGCTGCACAGGAGCCATTGTTGTGTTGTGGATATGGTGGACAACTTAACAAGACAGAAAAAAGTCTGGATTTGAAGGTGACGGAATTTTAAGGGAAAAGGAAAAGCTAATTTCAATGTACTGCAATAAGCATTCCTAAACTTCCATTGTGATTGATATCAACATCGAAGATATGTTAGTATGGTAATGTTTCGATCAAATAAGTAGAATCTTCTTTTGGAGGCATAAAATATAGTTCCTTTTTCAATCTCTAATATGGGGGATTGATTCAGTGGACAACTTTGAATTTGAAGTACTTCTCATTAAAAGTACTATCTGTATTATCAACTTTACATAGTTTGATCAACTTTGTGTACACTAGTTGAGTAGTGTCATCCTTTCACTCATGCAGTAAATCTTGATCCACATATCTTGAAGATTCGAAAATTCCAGAAAACACGAGTCCATCATTGACAGAGTTCACAACTTCATCTTATCTCTTTTACGAGAGATTTCATTGTACATGGATATCTCACCAGCCAGTAGTTGAGAACCTTTTTTTTCACTTCTCTCTAAGTTACACTTAAGGGTGGTGTTAGTGTAAACAAGGTTATTATCAAACTAGTTAAGACTAGGTTTGACCTTTTCAGTCTTTTTTTAAGTTTACTTTGGCTAGTTGAGTTAGTTGTCTCACCTCATGCAGAGTAAACATGTGTCCTCGCTTGTCAAGACACCTTGTGCATGCACACTTTCCACTTGCTAGATTACACTTGTTATGCAAGATACAAGTGTTGCATGTGTGGGGGATTAGTCAATGGTTGTGTCCAATCATATCACCTCCTTCTCCTTTCCTTCTTATCCAAGGATTTGTTCTCATAATAATTCAACAATCTAGAGAAATCTTAATACAAAAAAAAAAACTTAAAAATCAATTAAAAAAAAAAAGATTTTTTTTCCGCTTTTAACTGTGTAAGTTTTGTTTGCATCTGTGGAAACATTATATCAATGTAAAAAAAATTTACACAAATAAAAACAAAAAACCAATCTGTCAATTAGTTTAAAGTTGATTTTTCGAGCATAGAAGTTCCAGAGAGAAAGGTTAAACGTACGAACCACTCTACACCAATTTATTATTTATCAATTATATGACAACTACCTACACAAATACCTAGCCTTGAAAAAAATATTGTACAAAACAATCTAGGTAATTGCATTACAAATGTGTTTGTAAATTTACATCACACAAGTCCATGCATTTTAATTGTTCAATTAAATAAGTAAACTTCAAGACTAACTATTTTTAACTTCAAAGGTATTAAACATAAACATTCACATCTGAATTCTTTAATAAATAAAAAACTAAACATTTACATTTTATAATATTAAAAATTTATAAAAAATTTAATCATTTAAATTTTAGAATATTAAAAAAATATAGAAGAAAGAGACTCATTATCAGCCATGTTTTAATAATCTTTATTAAACATACAAACTTAAAGTCTATTAAAAATCATCTACTCATCAATAGTAATTTGGTCGTATATGTAAAAAAAATTAATAATTTAGAAAGTTGTGCAACTTTATTTTTATATTAAGTTTATTTAAGCTCCCATTTCAGGAATTGAACACAAGATCATACTATTACAAAGAGAAGCAGCAACCCACTGCCAATGCCTAAAATTGTGCATTTTTATTAGTATCCATAGTATACAATTATATCATTTGTACAAATTTTTTGGTGGTCAAAGTGAATAGTTAATACGTTAATAGAGAGTATGTATCACACAAACAATAGTTATATGTTCTCAACTGACATAGAAGAAAACCAAAATAAATTATGAAAGGTATTTATTAGAAAAAAAATTCCAATCACTATAGTTATCAAAAATCAAAATTTATTAGTTTTTAAATTCAATTATGTTAGTTTCCAATCACAATTTTAAAATAGAAAGCTTATCTGGCTCGAAATCTCAAAAATGAGATTGGAACCATATAAATTTTTATGCTAGATTAGTTTTCATATTGGTGTCAAAAATTAGTATCTAACATCAACATTGTTTGTAGAACAGATCATATTCAATAATCCATCAAGAAAAAGAAAAAATGAGAAAAAGGCCCTAAAAATTGATCTCTTAAAATAGAATTTCATTAACCCAATGCTTAAGATATGGTTCAATGCAGAGAGAAAAAGACTTTCATTAACATAATGTTTAAAAAAAATGGTTCAATGCAGGGTAACATACCTTTGTGTTGTCTGAAGAGGTGTTTGGCCATCTTTTATGGTATACCCATTGTTAGGCGTAACAATCATTAATATACTAACAATGTTAGGATGCCCTTCTTCTATAGCCTTGAATAGAGCAATTTCACCTTGGAAATTCTTTGTAGACCTTATGACAAGACATATTGTCAATAAGTGTCAAAATACTTAGTCATTCAGTGTTACCCGAGTAGTCAATGTTACCCGAGTATTTAATGTTTCCCGAATATACAGTGTCGCCCTAGTGTTCAACATCGCCTGAGTGTTCAACATCACCTGAGTGTTCAGTATCGCCCGAGTGACAGTTATCACCCAAGTAGTCTTTTGGACCTGAGTGACAGTTTGAAGCCGACTTTGCATATATTTTTAAATACAAATTTGTTTATTGCAAGCCGACTTTGGAAATATATATGTAAGATAGTTAGTTTTATCCAATATGTAGAATATGCATAATATATGAATATGAATATGTATGCATAAGGCATGCAAATGGCAGTTTGAGTTAAGTGCAAAAGTGTTCAGGACAGCAGAGTCTTATCTATCACATTCAGGTGATCAATTATATTCAAATTATGTTATTCAACAATCATAGTTGCACAAAGAAGATCATCAACTAGTTCATTATCATAGGTGGATCAGAAAAATCTTTTAACAAGGTGGACCTAACAGTCCCTTCTTTAAATCTCTTAACCGAGTTGCGTTACTTATTGTATTGTACAAAATCCTTTAACAAGGTGGACCTAACAGTCCTTTCTATGCTCCTAATAGGGAAGACTATTAGAAGTGGTCATTGTAAGCTCTAACAGGCAAAATTTATACTATAGTACTAAATCTTGTGGGTATCATCCCCAACCCAATTTTACTTTCTTTTGGAAAGTTTCTGGGTAACCAAATATTATGTTATGTGTTCTGTATGATTCTTTACTTTCAAGTTGTATGCATGCAAAAAAATAAGATAATATAATAATGGATTAACAGGATTAAGTTTTATTAGTTCATGATTCACCCCCCCACCGCCAGTCACTAGGCACATCATATAATTCCAACAATTGGCATCATAGTAGTCGTTCTCTTATCAGAAGTTTGAATACTTGAGAAAATATTAGAGGTTATGGAAACATATAGACTGGATAAAACCATTGAGAATAAAAAGATAGATCTTAAAGTGGCCATGGATCAGATCAAAAACTTAAGGAGGAGCTCTCTCTTTCCCTAAAGAGAAGAAAATAATTAGCAGTTCAAATGAATGACAAGAACTGTATAGAAGAAAGAATTAAAGAAATTTGCAAAGATAGAAGATCAGAAGAAGATGATTCAACCATTGAATTCTTGCTTGCAAAGAATCTCAATTTGCATGAAGAAGTCAGAAAATTGAAAAGAGAACAGGAAGCTCACTCAATCAGAATGTGTGAAGTTATGGAACTAAATAACAAAGCAGAAGATGACATAATATAGCACAAGAAGACAAAAGATTTCTGAGTACAAGATTAGAAGAAAAATAAAAAGAAATCCAACACTTATCACTTCAGCAAGCTGATTTGGTAAGTCAACTCAGCAATGCAACACAAGAAGCTGTCAATCTAAGGACAGAAAATGAAAGACTGCAAAATGATCTCAATACTGAAAAGCAAACAAATGAAAGTATGATGAATTCATAAAATAGCATGGATCATGAAATAGAACTCAGACATCATGGACATACTAGATTAGGCTATACTAAACATGGTGAATCCTCACAACAAGGAGCTCAAAGGAGAAACAAACCTAAATGCAATCATTGTGGGGTGAACCCACAATAGTAGGTTACACTTTTTTGCCTAAACAGACATTGAAGTCTTAATTCTGAAACAAACTCTCAGATTCACATGCATATTGTCATTAAACTATTTGAAAATAGAAGATGAAGTAAACTAGAGTATTTTAGGATTTTCTGTCTAGATTCTAAATATATTTTTTTCTTTTTTTTTAATAGATTTGAAAGGTTTTTTTTTCTCCCATGAAAAAACTGCTATGTTGCTGAAAATGTCATTTTTAAAAAGTTACATTGACTTCATAGGGCATAACTATTTTTCTAAAATAGATATCAATGCGATTCTTTTGGATTTGGTTTTGTAACATCTATACGGGGGGCATGCAATTTTTTTGACAATTTTATCATGATTATTGGATATTTTATGAACATTTGAAGTAGAGTAAACTGTAATTTTGACATACCTTGACTGCATAGCTTATAACTTATTGTTTATTTATCAAAATTCATTTTTTTTTTTTGATAGAAAGTAGACTCGAAGCCAGAGGGCACTATTATTTTTCAAAAAAAAAAATCTCTTTTCTACTATTTTTCATTGAACGTCAAACTTGGAGGTTTATATTAGATAAAAAAAACCTACATTTGATGCACGTCAAAAAACATAGACCTAATTAATTCAAAAATAGTCAAATCTATATTCATTAGAAAGCTCTTTTAGAGAGCTTGTGTCATGCAAAAGGATGTCTCCTTATTATTCCATTTGAACCCCGGGCTTGAGCCGCAAAGCCTTGATAAATGCAATTTTTTTTAGCCTTTGCTAATGGCCTCTAATTAGAGGGTTTCGATAGAAACTACTTTCGATCGTAACTACTTTCTATAAAAATTACTTTCTTAGTTTAACATGGGTATGGGTAAAAACCCAAGTAAAATCTTCACTAGTTAGTTTCGATCAAAACCAAGTTAGTTTCAATCAAAACTAAGCAAAATAGGTAGTTTCAATAAAAAATAACAATGTTTCGATCAAAATAATCAGGTACTTTCTATCGAAATTACCTGACTAAACCTGCCACCTTGCGGATTTAGTGAGGAATTGCTTCCTCCAAAAAAGTGTAACCCACTATTGTGGGTTCACCCTATGGTAAGACAAGGCATACATCAAATAAATGTTGGGGCAATGGAAAGTCAAAATTTAATGGTAAATTCTACAGTTGCAACAAACATGGACATAGAGAAAGTGAATGCAAAGAGAAACCTAAGTTGGAAGGGAAATGCTAAAAATGCAACAAACAAGATCATAAATCTTCTTAGTGTAGAACTAAGAATTGGAATCCTACTAAACAATTAGCCAAGGCAATTTTTAGTTGGGATTACAATACTTGGTACAGATGTTGTCACTGTGGTGAATATGGACACATTGGTGCAAATTGTATGAAGAGTCACTTTAGAAAAAGAGATCCTAGTAAGAGATTCTATGTGTGTAAGAAAATCAGTCATCTAAGCAAGAATTGCATGATAGAGAAAAAAATTGTTACTGATTTTGAGAATGGTAAAGCCAAAGTCTCAGAAATCAGAACTCAGATTTGATGACATGTAACTGATTGAATGTTTGAAAATGTTAAGTTGATGATCATGCAAGGGATTAAATCAATTAATCTATTGTATTGTCATTTATGTCAACTTGATATAATCTTTATGGTCATGGAAATACTACCAAAGACTTCAAACAACCGATGAATCAAAGGCTATGCTATCAATAACACATAAAAGTCAAGTATTCACTAAGTGACTGCATACATTGACAGAGTGCACACCGATGGTTAGAGTAAAAGAGAAGAGTCATAGTGTTACCCAATGAGCTAATGCACTACATTACCGACGAGCAGAGTTACAGTGTTGCCCGACAAGAAAAGCACAGAGTAACCCGACAGAGAGAATTTCAGTGTTGCCCGATGGAAAAGACAAGGACAAAGATCCCGATGACAATTGAAGTCACACCAATGGAATAGTCAGTTATCACCGATGACTGACTGATGTGTTGACCGATAGAACAGACAGTTCAGAAAACAACAAAATTCTTAGCTATCAAGAAGCTAAAGATAAAATTAACAGATACTTATCATTGTTTTTATCATCTAGTTAAAGCCAAAGATAATTAATTGATTTAATGCTAATTTGGCTAGTTGGTAAGATCTCTTTGAGATAAATCAAGAGTTCGTTTTATATCTATTATTGAGAATTGTGGAACATGCCAAGAATCAAGAAATCCAAGAAAAGGGGAAATCATGTCTATATAGAGAGAAACCCAATTCATTACAAATTGTGGGGTGAACAAGAGAATAGAGGAAAGATGCTAAAGAGAATCTGAAGGAGAAGAAAGTCTTCTTTCAGTTCTGATCAACAAGCTGAGGAAAGAGCTAGATTCTACAGACATCAACAAACAATGAGATAACATCATAAAGCATAATAGTGTGGAGCAAAGGTATAACTGATTATATTGATCAGAGAGGTAATGGACTTACATTAGATCTCAAAATCTACAATTGAGTTGAATGTATCAACAGATCATTAGTGTTTTATTTTAACCATTAAAGCATCAAGTCCCTTAACCGAGTAGGACTTAAAAGTCTTTTACAATTTAGATACATCCCAAGGAGTATCAAAAAGTTTGATCATAAAAGTACCATTGGATATTCCCAATACCTATTGACAGGCCAAGTGAGTGTTTGATCAAGGATGGTAGCATTAGATGCCAGATACTAGGTGACAAACTATCTTTTAAATCATCTAACAAGGTCACACCTAAAAGTGTGTTTGTAACCTTTAACAGGGTTGGATCTTAACAACACTCACTTCAGAAGAGTGAAAAATTGGGGTACCGGTCCCAGTGGTTTTTCCCTTAACAAGATTTCCACGTTAAAATCCTTGTGTTATGTGTTTAATGTTTCATTACTTTACTATTTTACATTTCACATATGCAATTCTGTATTGATCGGTATACTTGGCATATTTACTGTGTTTCAGTAAATAGTTGACTTTTTATTGGTAATCATAAGGAAGCGAGATTAACAAAGCAATCTGACATGTAGAAAATTGATAAAAGTATTTAAAGGTATTCATCTTGTGGGATAGAAGATAACTTGAGACATAATCTGTGGTTATAAGTTTTAAGGGTTGATTTAAGGATTAATTTTTGAGGCCACTGATTCACCCCCACCCCCCCTCTTAGTTATTACTAACAAATGGTATTAGAGCTTGTGTGTTTAGAAGGAAGGTTTCAAGACCTAAGCTAAAGATCACAAGATGAATAGACGATATGTTCCCAAGTTGAACAAAGATATTTTTTCTTCATGGAAGCGTAGAATAAGGCTCCGCTTATCAGGTATCGGTAATCATATTACTCAATACTTAGATGCTGAATATGTGTTTCCCGCAGGAGCACCAATAGTTGAACAATTGAGAGAGAAGCATGAGCACAACTGCATGATGATATATCTTGATTCCTCACTCTCCGATTCTAAATTTGAAGATGTCAAAACCTACAAGACTATAAAGAAGATGTGGGAAAAATTGATGCTTGTACATGGTGGTGACAAAAATGTTTGGAGAGCCAAGGTAGAAAGCCTTGTTGGAATAGTCCCAAGGGATAACTGAGAGGAGGGGGGTGAATCAGTTATCAACAAGTTTAATTCTTTTCTCCAATTAATTATAGAATATCATTAAGCACATACACATTTAGGATAACCCAAAATAGAACACCACAATTTTGGTTACAGGGAAACCAAACTAGGTAAAAACCCCAGTGGGAATTAGCACCCACAAAAACTATACTTGAGCATAATAATCCTTGTTAGAATATCTTACAACCCTGTTAGGAGTTTATCTTTACCATGCATTAAGTATAGTGACCTGTTTAAGGGTTAGACCCTGTTAGGAGTCTTTTACAAATAGCCTTGTTAGGAGTGAGGACTCGCTAACCAAAAGCTCACTGCTAATATGATGAAGGCTGCAACCTTTAGTAAAACATATATATATATATATATATATATATATATATATATATATATATATATATACACTATATCTAATAATGAACTATTTGAGTAGACCTGCTGTCTTGATCAGTTCCAATGAATTGTATACACTCTCTACTTCTTCACATAGATCTTTAATTAATGAATGAAATGGCCTTACTGTCCCTAAACAATCAACATTATGTTCTATCCTTTTTTATCTCTTATCAGTCACACTTGGTGATATTCAAATGAACTACTATAAATATCTTCTCCAAAAGATATGATCTTTGTCAGCTGTGGGAATCCCTTCATTGATTCTCTTGTTGGCCAAAGCAAGCACGCAACATAATTAGAACCGCACAACTCAAAATGAATAGATGCATCGCTTCACATTGTCGGCTCCACCAAAATTACCCAAACATCATGCTTCAGATGAAACACGATTAGCACCTTTGGTTAATTAACTTAGACTCATAACTAAACATGAATCTGAACACGCATATCCCATAGAATGATTCAATTGAAGAATCAATAAAATAACTGTCGGCTTTCTGAAAACAATCTTCTGAAACTGTGGCTGGTAAATAGAGTAACATAACTCAACTTTTACTGGACATCTGAATCTACGTGTATGTACATGGTATAGTAACTATGTCTAAAACATAAAAACAACCACGCAAGGCTTCTATATATCCATACTGAAAAGTGAATACAATTCAGTGTTGTATACTATATATTGTCATCAATGACAAACATAAAGTCAACTATTTGCACAAAGAAAAATATCCAACAATCTCCCCCTTTGACATTGATGGCAACATATGATTAAAAAAACCACCAATTCAAAAGTTTCTTCTTTCTTTTTACAATCTTCTCAATATCTTCATCAAAGGTTCCTCTTCACTGTTGTAGCTCCTCTGACTGTGTTTTTATTTTCATGACTATATACTCCCCCAAAGTATATACTCCCCCTTACTTATACACTCCCTCTTTGACATCAATGGAAAAGGATGCCAAATACAAATAAGCACAAGTACTACTCTAGAAGTAGAGTAGTCAACCACTCATCAGTCACAAAGGGCTTATGCATTTACTATGAGTTCTAATTGGACTCAGGAAAGGGAATTACTCCCAGCTTCTTCCTCAGATACTCAAAAGTATCTTTTGATGGAGGTTTCATGAATATGTCTGCCAACTGATCTTTGGTGCTCACATAATCAAACTTCACTTCTCCTTCTGTAACTTTTTCTCTTAGAAAGTGATATTTTATTTCTATGTGTTTTGTCTGTGCATGCATCATAGAGTTCTCTGACATATTAATAGTGCTAGTTTTGTCACAATGGATGACAATGGCATAATTAATCTGAATTCCAAAGTCTTTAATCATCTATTTGATCCAAACCATTGTTGAACAATTCAATGCAGTTGCTACATACTCAGCTTCTGTTGTTGACTGAGAAATATAGTTTTTCTTCTTACTTGTCCAAGTAACCAACCTATCTCCAAGAAATACTTCTCCTTTTGAGGTACTCTTTCTGTCATCAATGGAACCTGCCTAATCTGCATCTGTGTACACATGAAGTTCTACATTTTCTAAGTTAGGATACCATAAACCATAGTCTATAGTTCCCTTTTAATATCTGAATATTCTTTTTATTGTGATTAGGTGATTCTGTTTAGGGTTAGCTGCAAATCTCCCAACAATGCCAGCTGCATTAGATATATCTGGTCTAGATTGAGTGAGATATAAGATTTTTCCTATCATGGACTTGTAAAGTGTTTTGTCAACTTCTATGGAGTAATCATTTTTAGAAAGCTTTCTTGCTGTTATCATAGGAGTGCTTAGTAGCTTGTAGTCTTCCATCTTGAATGTCCTTAATATCTCTTTTACATATTTAGAATGATTTATGAATATACCTCTGTCTGTCTACTTTACATTTAATCCCAAAAATTATTTTATAGGTCCAATCATGCTCATTTCAAATTCACTCTATATCTCTTTTGCAAATTCTGCACTAAGCTTGTCATTACCTCCAAAAATAATGTCATCAACAAAGATAGAAACAAGTAGTAAACATCTAGGTGTCTCTCTGATGAATAAGTTGCAATCTGCTGCTCCCTTTTTGAATCCAATATTTGTTAAGTAGCTATCTCATCTCTCATACCATGCTCTTGGGGCATGTTTAAGTCCATAGAGGGCTTTCTTTATTTTCAATACCATGTCTGGATTGTCTGAAAGTTTGAATCCTTCAGGCTGATCTATGTAGACTTCTTCCTTCAAGTCACCATTCAAGAAAGCTGACTTGACATCCATCTAATATACTTTAAAGTTTTTGAATGTTGCATAAGCTAACAACAACTTTATAGCTTCTAGTCTTCTCATAGGGGCAAATGTATCAAAATATTCAATTCCTTCTCTTTACGCATATCCTTTACATACCAATCTTGCTTTATTTCTTATCACTGTACCATCTTCATTCATTTTTTTTGAATATCCACTTAGTTCCAATCACGTTATTGTCACAAGGTCTAGGGACCAATTCCCATGTGTCATTCTTCATTATTTGATATAATTCTTATTGCATTGAACTTTTCCAATCTGAATCATTACACACTCTTCAACACATAAGGGTGAACAATCTGTGAAAGTAAGCATACCTCTTCATCAACAGTTGAACCCTTTTCTCTGGATCTTGTCAAAACTTTACTGCTCTGATCTCCAATGATATCTTCTTTAGAGTGGTATTAAGATGTGTATTTTGAGATTTTAGGTGTGACAATCTCATTTATAATCTATGATTCTTCTTGACTTGGTTTAGGGTTATTGCATGATACATCAATACAGTCAAACATTTCTTCAATAACTATATCTTTATTGATCAGTCTAGGTTCATCTTTAATCATAGGTGCATATTCATAATATCTCTCTTAAATCATGAACTTCTCATCAATCTTCACATGTGCACTCTCAATGATTATCTTCAACCTTAAATTGACACATCTGTAAGCTTTTCTCTTAGTAGAGTAACCAATAAAAATACCTTCATCACTTCTAGCATCAAATTTTCCAACACCATCATCTCTCTTGATGTAGCACTTGCTTCCAAATATTCTGAAGTACTTTACTATAGGTACATAACCAAACCAAAGTTCATAAGGTGTTTTGTCTACGCCTAGTCTTAGTTGGATTCTGTTGATAGTATAGACTATTGTATTGATTACATCTCTCCAATAGGTGTGCGCAACTTTCCCTTCAATCATGATAGTGTGTGTGATGTAGCACTAGTCTTTCTTCTTCTGAGACCTCCTCTAGGGTCTCCTAGGTTACTCTATGACCTACTAGGGTTCTTTCACTAATCCTAGGCTCCTTAGGTATCTTATCACAAGGTCCTAACTCTTTCAACTATTTGAAACCATTCTATAAAACAAAACACTTCCAAACTCTCTCCTAGACCCCAAATGGTCTTTCTTGCATCTTTGGCCTAAAAGGCTCCAATTGATCCAAATTGATCAATGCTCAATCCACAAAGAGAATTAGGGTTTCCAGGATTTTCATAGGACCCTTTCCAACACTTGCAAGAACACTTTGTATAAAAAATCTAATCGATTTCCAAGAACCCACAGAATTGCTTTCCAAATAGGCCTACAATCAATTAGTCCTATTTAGTCACCTTTTCTGGAATAACATACAAAAATTCCTTAAAAGTGCCCAAACAAATACAGGATCCAGAAACCCTTTACTGAGACACTAGATATTTTCTAGGTCTAGGGTTCCCAAGCATGCCCAAAATTGTCCAATCCACCAAATATGATGAAAAAAAATCAAATATGACCTCTATTCCCTTGCTTCACTCATTTTTCCACAAAATGTCAAAAACACCTAATTGGACATAAATGGACACAAAGGTCTCTAAGGACCTAACAAGACCCATCCTCCTACAAAAACTCCACACACTAGGACTTTGTGTCCCTTTATTCATCTAGTGGTTTGGATAGAACCACTACATGCCAAACCAAAGAAGGAGCAAACCTAGGTTCCATTTTAACAACTAGTCTACCTAGGTGCTCCTTCACCATACTCCCCCAAAAGGACAAGTTATGTCACTCCTATGGAAAATAGATCCTCAAAAATTCCCAGCTTCTTGAAGTCTACCTCTACAATCCTTGAAGCCTCTGACTCTAGTCTATCCTTCCATTGAATCAAATTCTCCATATAAACTTTGTGTCTAGTTGTCTTTTAACTCGGGAGTCCAGAACTTTGTCAGGCACCATCTGAAATTTTTGAGGTAAGACAACAACCTCCACATCATCACTGATCCCCTAACCATTTGGAGTGGTCTCATCCATCTTCTCTCTAAAATGTATTAATTCTTGGACATTAAAGACTGGAGATATTCTCACGTCTGATGTTAAGTCCACCTTATATGAATTAGCTCCATATTTTTCCAATATCTTGCAAGGTCCCACCCTTTTCATATAAATATTGGTAGGGACACCCTTCTATAGCCTTGATTTATTCAAGTGTACCATGACATAGTCACCTACTTCAAACTGAACATCCCTCCTCCTTTCATAAACTTTGGCTTTCAACTTATGTTGACTATCTTGGATCTGCTTCTTAACTTGGTCTTGTATCTCTTTCATGGTAAGAATGAAGTCCTCTGCTTGGCCACTTTTGTACTCCATCCCACCAAGATCTCTAAGCTCACAAACACCCCTAGGGTGCATGCCATAAAAAACCTCAAATGGGCTCTTTCATGTCATTCTATTCTTGTTATCATTGTAAGCATATTCTGCTTGGGGAATGACCAGATCCCAAGTCTTCCCATACTCCTTAGTTAGGCACCTTAATAGGTTACCCAAAACCATATTTAACACCTCAGTTTGGCCATCTATCTGAGGGTGGTAAGATAAACCAAAAGATAGGTTAGTGCCCAATCTTGTCCACAAGGTTCGCCAAAAATGGATCATAAATTTTACATCCCTATCAGAGACTATACTCAAAGGGAGACCATGGATCCTCAAAACCTCTTTAAAAAACAAATAATCAATGTGGCTAGCATCATTAGTACTTTTACATGGGATGAAATGCCCCATTTTACTAAATCTATCAACAACTACATAAATGCTATCATATCCCTGTTTAGTCTTCGGTAAGCGCACAATAAAATCCATACTCACACACTCCCATGGCCTATTAGGGACTGGTAGAGGCTGATACAACCCTAAATTACTCATTCCTCCTTTGGCCTTCATGCAAAAAACACACAACTCCACATGCTTAGTGACATCTTTCACCAACTTTGGCTAATGGTAGAACCTTTGGACTAGTTCCAAGGTCTTGTCCTTACCAAAATGAGCACTTAGAGAACCATTATGTTTCTCCTTGATGAGGTTCATCCTCATTGACCCTTTAGGTACACATAACCAATTTCCTTTGAACAACAATCCATTCTGTAGATTAAAATAAGAGAAGTTGCTATGAAAATGATTCTCAAAATCAACACATATCTTATAGGCCTCACCAAAATCCTCATCTGATTTGTATAGGTCTCTAAAAATTTCAATCCCAATGCTATTCCAGTGAACTTGTTGCACTGTCAAAAACCTCCTGCTTAAGGCATCTGCCACCTTATTAAGTTGACCCTTCTTGTGCTTTATAGTAAAAGTGAATGCCTGCAAATAATCCATCCACTTCAAATGCCTATTGCCTAGTTTTTATTGATTGTTGATGTAACTAAGAGCCTGATTGTCTATAAATACTACAAACTCCTTATGAAAAATATAGTGCCTCCATTTCCTCAAAGATTGGACCATGACATATAGTTCCAAATCATAAGAAGAATACTTCTTCCTAGTCTCATTCAATTTATCACTAAAGAAGGCAATTGGTATGCCCTCTTGAATCAATACACCCCCTACTGCCATTCCACTAGAATCACACTCAATGGTAAACAACTTCTCAAAGCTTGGAAATTGTAGGATTGGTTGAGTAGCCACTTGTTTCTTCAACAACTCAAAAGATTTCCCTACCTCTACTGTCCATCTAAACTTAGTTTTGACCCCCACCCTTTAGAGTATCCATCAAAGGTGCACATATTCCACTGAAATTCCTAATAAAATTCCTATAAAATTGGGCAAGGCCATGGAAACTTCTTACCTTTATGGTTGTGGTAGGTGGAGGCCAATTCAAGAGAGCAGCAACTTTGTCTTTGTCCATCTTCAAAGACCCCTTGGAAACTACAAAGCCCAAGTAAACTAGTTCTTTCTTGACGAACTCACACTTCTCAAGGTTAATGGCCAATTAATCTTCATGTAACCTTTTCAATACTTCCTCAATATGTCTGATATGCTCCTCTCTTGTCTTACTAAATATTAGTATATCATCAAGATATACCACCACAAACTTCCCTATGAAGTCCTTGAGCACCTCATTCATGAGCCTCATGAATGTGCTCAGAGCATTAGAGAGGCCAAATGGCATAACAAGTCATTCATATAGCCCATTTTTGGTCTTGAATGTTGTTTTTCATTCATCACCTTCCTTCACCCTGATTTGGTGATAACCACTCTTCAAATCTAGCTTTGCAAAGTATATTTCCCCACCTAGGAAATCCATAAGATCCTCTATTCTTGGGATTGGGAATCTGTAACTTATTGTAATCCTATTTATAGCCCCTGATTCTATGCATAGTATCCACTTTCCCCCCTTCTTGGATGCTAAAACAATCGGGACTGCACAAGGGCTAATGCTCTTCTTGATCAAGCCTTGATCTAAGAGCTCTTGTACTTGTCTTGATACCTCCAAGTTTTGATATAGAGTTAGCTTTTATGCTTCTTTGTTGGGAAAGCATGCCCCTGGCACAAATTCTATTTGATGACTTATAACCCTCTTAGGTGGTAGGGTTGTAGGAGTGCCATCACTCACTATGTCTTTGTACTTCTCCAGCAATTCTGGCACTTCTGATGGTAATGGTTCCTTCACTAATTCTTCTTCTTCCTTGGGCTTTAACACAATGGCATACCCCTCACTCTCATCACCCTTGACATCTTTTTAAAACTCCTTTCCATTGCATAACATAACACTAGGAGTTTGAAAGGAAAATAAGTGCGCAAAAAATAATTCCCTACGCTAAACTCCTGAGAAGAGGATCGTGAAAATTAATATTTAACCCTTATCAAGTATAGAATGATAATACCATTAACTTAGATGTTTATACAATAACATGCATACATAGAAAAATGAGAATGACACAATGATTTACCTTGGGGAAAACCTTTCGGTAAAAAACCCCAGCACTCAAAAACCTGCACAATGTACTAATCAAAACTATTGATGTTTACAATACACTTGCAATGCAAGTTCTTTTAGGAGATAATCAACACTTGAAGACAAATCTGGCAGCATAAAAACATCCCAACAATACACTAGGGTAAGTGCACAAAGATGGGCGACCAAAAAGGGGGTATAAGATGCCACTTTTTTTCTAAAATCAGAAAAATCTAAACTTCAACGAGAAATTGGGGATAGTTACACTCAAAATTTTAAAATGTGATGAAAAAAAGAGTTGTTCTACTCTGAATCTAGTTTCTACACTACTAAGTTTTTTTAGAAATGGTAGAGATTAAGGCCCTCAAAAAGGGGGAGCACAAAAAGTGGTCCTGCTTTTTGTGAAAAAACATAACATAGCGTCTAGTGTGCTCCCCCTAAAATGTTAACCTTTTTTTAAAAAAAACTTTAATCGCTCCAGTGAGAAATTAGCTAACACCACCTAGTTTATCCCAGATTTTTCTGCTAATTGTTTGATGAAAGTGTGATTTTTTGCCATTTTCTGAAGTGAACACATCCTGAAAATGTGAAATTTGTATGTGCTCCCCCTAGTAATCATTGAAAACTAATTGAAAATCAAAACTTATTTTTTTTTTAAAGTGAAGGATCTAATAGCAGAATGACTTGATGAAATGATTAACTCAATTGGAGGTATTGATCTCATAATAGGTGGAATCCCCTATAATAATCTATCAGGCAGCACTAGATGCACTAGGCATGGACTGGACAGAAATCAATCTTCTATTTTCTATGAATTCCTAAGGATTCTGAATTATGTAAGGGGTGTATAGTGCATTTGAGCCTATTTCGACACAATATTTTTGGTATGCACGATATGATTATTACATGTAGATTCTCTGTGAAGCGACCTTTTTTACTACCCTAGGTGTCATGACATGTTTGTCCAATTTTCTCTTTTTAGTTTCTGTAACTCAGAGCTGGAGAGCTAAGTAGGATTGCAACATGAAGTCATGGAAAACAATGGCAAACAACCAAGGAATTTGGGAAGACTATTTGTAGAATTCTCAGAGAGAGAGAGAGAGAGAGAGAGAGAGAGAGAGAGATAAAATAGTGTTTGAATACTTGTTTCCCTTCTAGTATTTGACATTATCTTGTTTCACTTCTAGTATTTGGAATTATCTGTAACAATCTTTGAATACTTGTTTCACCTCTAGTGTTGGACATAATATATTAATCCAGTGGATGTCACATGTGCAAATCTCATGGCTAGACCTTGTTGATCTCTCTCTCTCTCTCTCTCTCTCTCTCTCTCTCTCTCTCTCTCTCTCTCTCTCCCNTCTCTCTCTCTCTCTCTCTCTCTCTCTCTCTCTCCACACACACACACACACACACACACACCATCTAATCTCTCTCTCCTCATTCTCACCTATCTATCTCTCTCACTCTCTCTCATATTCTCTTCCTCTCTCCTCCTATTCTTCTCACTCACTTACTATCTCTTTCTTTCCCTTTCCCTACCCACCTTACAAACCCTAATATGTAATCTTAGGCTTCCTAATGGGTTGTAAAGTGTCATAAGGGGTTGTAGGACTTATTAATGGGTCCTACAAACCCTTAAGACACCCTAAAAACCCTAAGATGTACTATTAGGCTTGCTAAGGGTTTGTAAGGGTTCATAAGGAGTTGTAGGAGTCATTAATGGGTCCTACGACCCCTTAAGATGCCTTATGACCCCTAAGATGTACTCTTAGGCTTCCTAATGGGTCATAACATGCCATAAGGGGTCGTAGGAACAACCAGTAGGTCCTAAGTCCCATTAAGACACCTTAGGACCCCAAAGATTTACTCTTAGGTTTCTTAATGGGTCTTAAGGTGTCATAAGTGGTTGTAGGAACCATTAATGGGTCTTAGGACCCCTTAAGACACTTTACAACCCCTAAGATGTGCTCTTAGGCATCATAATGGGTCGTAACATGTCTTAAGGAGCTGTAGGAGCCATTAATAGGTCCTAAGACCCCTTAAGACACCTTACGACCCCTAGGATGTGGTCTTAGGCTTCATAATGGGTAGTAACATGTCATAAGAGGTTGCAGGAACCATTAGTAGGTCCTAAGACCCCTTAAGACACTTTAGGACCCCTAAGATGTACTCTTAGGCTTCTTAATGGGTCCTAAGGTGTCATAAAGGGGTTGTAGGAACCATTAACGGGTCTTAGGACCCCTTAAGACACCTTACGACCACTAAGATGTGCTCTTAGGCTTAATAATGGGTCGTAACATGTCATAAGGGGTTGTAGAACCCATTAATAGGTCCTAAGACCCCTTAAGACACTGTAGGGCCCCTAAGATGTACTCTTAGGCTTCTTAATGGGTCTTAAGGTGTCATAAGGGGTTGTAGGAACCATTAATGGGTCTTAGGACCCCTTAAGACACCTTACAACCCCTAAGATGTGCTCTTAGGATTCATAATGGGTCATAACATGTCATAAGGGGTCGTAGGACCCATTAATAGGTCCTAAGACCCCTTAAGACACCTTAGGACCCCTAAGATGTACTCTTAGGCTTCATAATGGGTCTTAAGGTGTCATAATGGGTTGTAGGAACCATTAATGGGTCTTAGGACCCCTTAAGACACCTTATAACCCTTGAGATGTGCTTTTAGGCTTAATAATGGGTCGTAACATGTCATAAGGGGTCGTAGAACCCATTTATAGGTCCTAAGACCCCTTAAGACACCTTAGGACCCCGAAGATGTACTCTTAGGCTTCATAATGGCCTTAAGGTGTCATAAGGGGCTGTAGGAACTATCAATGGGTCTTAGGACCCCTTAAGACACCTGACAACCCCTAAGATGTGCTCTTAGGCTTCATAATGGGTCATAACATGTCATAAGGGGTCGTAGGACCCATTAATATGTCCTAAGATCCCTTAAGACACCTTAAGACCCCTAAGATGTACTATTAGGCTTCTTAATGGATCTTAAGGTGTCATAAGGGGTTGTAGGAACCATTAATGGGTCTTAGGACCCCTTAAGACACCTTACGACCCCTAAGATGTTCTCTTAGGCTTAATAATGGGTTGTAACATGTCATAAGGGGTCGTAGAACCCATTAATAGGTCCTAAGACCCCTTAAGACACTTTAGGACACCTAAGATGTACTCTTAGGCTTCTTAATGGGTCTTAAGGTGTCATAAGGGATTGTAGGAACCATTAATGGGTCTTAGGACCCCTTAAGACACCTTACAACCCCTAAGATGTGATCTTAGGATTCATAATGGGTTGTAACATGTCATAAGGGATTGTAGGACCCATTAGTAGGTCCTAAGTCCTCTTAAGACACCTTAGGACCCCTAAGATGTACTCTTAGGCTTCTTAATGGGTCTTAGGACCCCTTAAGACACCTTACAACCCCTAAGATGTACTCTCTTAGACTTCCTAATGGGTCGTAACATCTCTCTATCTCTCTCTCTCTCTCATTGTTTCTAACATAGGGTGTATGCCCCATGTAAGAACACAAAAAATGGTAGTAAAGTTAAGAAACTCATGAAAGAGGCCCACTTTTTACTGTTGCTGTCTATTTTTTACAGTCTACTTGACAAATATTCTCTTTTCATGGTGTTGAAAATTACAAAGAAGTATATTCTATCAATTTGAAACACATTTTTGTTCGTAAGTCAACATCAAAGAATGAAAGTCAATCAATCTTCACCAAAAGTGATCCATAGAGCTAAGTTTTTTATTTTTTACATGTGAGTTTTTAATAAAGAGTCTATTTGTACATGAATTGCTATGATATGGATAAAGAGTCTTTTTTACATGTGAATTTTAATTTAGATTGATATTATAAATTTTTACTTCTTGTAATAGATTAATATAATAATTTCAAAATTATAATGAATTCATATGTAGAAATCATCATCAGGCCAAGGAAACAAGCAAAGACTCTAACACCAGAAGAACATGAAAGTGACAAAGAGAAGAAAAGGGAAAGAATGAGACAACTTTGTGGACACAAAAAAATGCATACCATAGAAGAAGATTTGTCTTTGGATGAGTAACATGAAATATCAATAAAAAGTAAGAGAGAACTGGAATTGGAAACAAAAAGGCAATGGATGAGAAACTTGTGTGCAACAAGACAATTAAATTATGAAGATGTGGGCACATCATCTATGAGTTCCCAAGTTGAAGAGACACCACCATCAAATGTTGGAGACACACCCTTGTATCATCTTGAAGGCACACCATTGTATCATGTTCAAGGCACACCATTATCTACATCCGAAGGTGTAGGCACGACATCATGTCATGTTGAAGGAAAACCATTATCTATATTCGAAGGTGTAGGCACAACATCATTTCATGTTGAATGCACACCATTTACATCTCAAGTTGGTGAGGATCCATGTTTCACATCTCAATTTGAAGGCATGTCAACTTTATTTGAAGGTACACAATTGATACATAATGTTGTTGATGTTCATAATGTTGATGCCACTCAACATTTGAAAACACCTCCTAGAATAATTTATAGAAAGCCAAAATATTTGATTTATATTGATACTAACATTTTTCAACAAATGCCTGACAATATTCCCAAGTGTAGTTGTCAAAGAAATGCTAACTGTATTTGGAGATTATTTTTTGAGAATTTAAATATGATAGGAAGATGTCAACTATTTGTTCAAATGATGAGAAATCTAAAATTTAGGTCCATCATGAAGATTCTTGGGCTAAGAATGATGGATGAGTCAAGTGAAAAATATATCGTAAAGAATCTAATGACTACATATGAGAGTGTGGGTTCTACATCACACACAAAAGATAGTAGTGTCACACGATGTGTACTTACAACAACAATAGTAAGCACTCAAATGAAGAAATCTCGACTCATTATAAATACAAGCAAAGAATTGAAAATAAGTAGAAAGTCTCTAATGAGAGCTGTGGGAAGGCATCAAAGAGTGGAAGATCCAAATAACAATGAGTTACGGGCATTTTCTGGTAGACTATTGGGGAAGGATAAATCAATTGTTGAAGCTTTAAAATCCATCATTGAAGACATTTGGAAGAATAACACATGAGTATCTCCCAATCAACAAGATGTTGTAAGAAGGAGGATTGGTAGTCAAATCTGCATTCCACATCTGAAACATTTTTTGGATTCAACTCAAACACAATTCTTTGCAAAATTTATATATACGTATCCTCAATTTAAAATTAGTCAAAGATATTTTGAAATGGATAAACTTTTTTATGTGAAGATAAATCACACATGCACAACTTGTTATTTTAGGGTACATATTGAATTTTCTAACCATTTTGATGTTTACAAGCATATATGTGTAGATTTGCATTCTAACAATGTTTTGCAGGATTGTAACATAAAGGACCCACCTACATCTTCAAGGGAATTAATTACTACAATTTTATGTGAAAGAGCGGATGGTCAACAATTTTACAAGCTTGCATGCTTGAATGGTACATGCATAGATTGTGGTGGTTTGCAACATTTGCCAATTTTTCAACATATCGAGAGTACACATGCAATTGGGAATGAAAAAGTGGATTTTGGAAAATATAAGACAGTCGCATATGCTCTAAAAGATGGAAAGGAAGCTAAAAATTTGATTTAGTAATTGAAAATATTCCAGTGTATCAGTTCATTAGTTTTTTTTGTGACAAGATTTTGTATGAGTATGCAAGGAATACACATAGAGCTCGATGGTTGGATATGCAATCCAAGTTGTGTAAGGACACATTCCCACTTGATACCATTGTTTCAATTGTCAACTTCGCAGAGAACTATACTCTACAACCACAAAATGAGGTGCAAGAAAAGTATTATAGCTCTCAAAAAGTTTCTATATTTGTTCATATAGAATTTATACATTCACTTGAAAGTACAGAGGAGAATAGGAAGATATTGAGGAGTATCATTTTTACATCAACAATGATCGTTCACATTCCACAGAGTTTGTACACGGTTTCTTTCATCTATTTTATGGTGATTTGAGTAATAGGAGCAGATAATATCATCAACACATCATATGGTTAGATAATTGTGCATCACAATTCAAGAATTCTTGGATATTTTATTGGTTGAGTAGGATGCATACAAACACTGCTATTCAATATATGTAGAATTTTATAGAGGCCAAACATGGAAAGGGAGAGCACGATGGTGCAGGTGCATGTATAAAAAGGGCCTTAGCACATGAAGAATTAAAGTACAAATAACAAGAAACATTGTTAGATGCGAGATGTATCATCCAGTGGTGTAATGCTACAATGGGTCTAGGTAATGAAGGTGAGTCTACGGTTCATATATTTTTTCAGTTGATGGATGAAACTAACATTGCACCATACAAGGATTGTTTTGCATTAACAGGATCAAGTGAGCTACACTCTTTTAGAATCTCTAATGCAAGTTCATGTATCATCCATACATGAAATATGACATGATTTTGTTCATCATGCACAGATGAATATTGGGATGGGTGTGAGTCAAAGGAATGGGTTGACGAATGGTCTACACAAATTTTGAGCCAATTGACTCCTATCGTCCCCCAGCAGCATTGCAACTGACACAAATGGAATCATCCATTGACTTTGACCATTTGTTTGATCTAGTGCAACCAGGTAAATTGTCAACTCATGTAAATACTCTCAAATTTAGTACTTTATTGTAAGTATTGATTGAATTAATCTCCGTGTTATGCGTCTATCATTGCCGACAATGTTTTTGTTGTTATTCCACATGAAGACAATGATGAAGGGATGGATTATTATTTGTGTCATTGTGTTGAGGCCAAAAAAAAATTGGATCACTCGGTTACAGATGATGAAGGATTAGAATACCCTATAGTAGCAGTGGTTGTAACTGGTACATGACTTAGATGGTATTGTATGAAGAACCCTAGGTTGTGGTTGTTTGAGGATTGGGAGACACACATGAAGATTCTTCATTATTCCAACCTTGTCATTGCATCAAATGTCCATTTGACCAAATATGGAGGAAAAATGCACAATAAAAATCTTTGGAAGGTTTGCAAGTCAGACCATGAGGCATTACTTGAGACAATAAAGGGTAGGGAAGATCCAGTTGGTTCATTGGACTAAAAGTGAATCCAAAATTTTGTAATGTTGAATCTAGTTGAATGCATGTGCATATAACATGTATATTTGTAAAGGAATTAATTCCCTTGAATCCACATTGGGTGGATTGTAAATTTCTCATGCATTACCCCGTATGTATAACGGGAAGTTTGTAAG
>MU226486.1:545449-587644 GCA_018584345.1 Thuja plicata
CTAGAAATATATGTTAAGTTTATTGTCATGTTTCATGCTAGCACATTCTTTGTATATATGTATTTACAAAAAAATTATTTAAACTATCAAACCGCACATTTAAATCATTTAAAAATATTGAAAACCGTTCATGATGGCTTCCAACCATTTCTACCAAAAACTCTAGAATGTCGGTTGAATGCTAGAAATGACCCTATCAGGGAGGCGAAGAGGCTCAAACGTTGTCGATCGCTATGGAGCCAAGTGTCCCTCAAGGTGCACCAGGCAACAAAATTGTTGATATTCAATAGTCCATTTCTTGGATCTCCCAAGGGATATGGATGACCCATCAAGTTCTACAAGACCCTGTCAAGGAGGCCTATAATAACCTATCTCAATTTTTGCAGATTTTCTTCCATTTTTATTTTTCTACCCAATCTCAGTTGATGGAAAAATGTGCAATGTTGCGCACTTGACTGCTGACACATTGCATATCTCAAAAACCGCTAGTCATGGCATCAAATCATCTCTGCAAAAATATTTGGAATGTCAGTTGAATGCTATGAATAACCCTACCATAGAGGCGAAGAGGCTCAAATGTTTCCAACCGCTATGGAGCCAAGTGTCCGTCAAGGTGCACCAGGCAACAAAATTGTTGATATTTAATAGTTCATTTCTCGGGTTTCTTGAGGGGCATCGACAAGCCATTGAGTGCTATAGTAGCATGTAATAGGGGCCTACAATAACCTATCTTGGTTTTTGGAGATTCTCTTTTGTTTCCATTTTTTGACCCAATCTCGGTTGATGCCAAAATGTGCAATGTTGTGCAGTTGAATGCTGACACATTGCATATCTTGAAAATCGCTTATCATGTCTTCAAACCATCTCCACCAATAGGTCTAGAATACCAGGTGAATTCTAGGAATGACCCTGATATAGAGGCAAAGAGGCTCAAATGTTGTTGACCACTATGGAGCTAAGTGTCCCTCAAGGTGCACTAGGCAACAAAATTTATGATATTCAGTAGTTCATTTCTCGGATCTTCCTAGGGGTATCGACAAGCCATTAAGTTATATAGGACCATGTCATAGAGGCCTATAATAACCTATCTTGTATTATGGAGATTCTCTTTTGTTTTCATTTTCCGACCCAATCTCGGTTGATGCCAAAATGTGCAATGTTGCGCAGTTCAATGGTGACAAATTGCATATCTTGAAAACCACTGATCATGGCTTTGAACCGTCTCTGCCAACAGCTCCATAATGCTAGGTGAATGCTAGGAATGACCTTGCCAGGGAGGCAAAGAGGCTCAAACATTGTCGACTACTATGGAATCAAGTGTCCCTTAAGGTGCACTAGGCAACAAAATTATCAATATTCAGTAGTCCCTTTCTTGGATCTCCCTATGGGTATCAACAAGTTGTTGAGTGCTATAGGACCATGTCATGGAGGCCTACAATAACCTATCTCATATTTTGGATATTCTCTTTTGTTTATATTTTCCAACCCAATCTTGGTTGATGCCAAAATGTGCAATATTGCGCAGTTGAATGCTGACACATTGCATATCTTGAAAATCGCTTATCGTGGCTTCTAACCATCTCCACCAAAAGCTCCATAATGGAGGGTGAATTCTAGGAATGAGCCTACCATGGAGGCAAAGAGGCTCGAATGTTGCTGACTGCTATGGAGCCAAGTGTCCCTCTAGGTGCACCAGGCAACAAAATTGTTGATATTCAGTAGTTCATTCCTCAGAGCTCCCGAGGGGTATCAATGAGCTATCAAGTGCTATAGGACCATGTTACAGAGGCCTAAAATAAACTATCTCATATTTTAGATATATTCTTTCATTTTTATTTTTCCACCCAATCTTGATTGATGCCAAAACGTGCAATGTTGCGCAGTTAAATGATGACACATTGCATATCTTGAAAACCACTTGTCGTGGCTTTGAAAAATCTTTTCCAATAGATCCAAAATTCCAGTTAAATGTTAGGAACGACCCTACCAAGGAGGAAAAGAGGTTCAAACATTGCCGACCGCTATGGAGCCAAGTGTCCCTCAAGGTGCACAAGGCAATAAAATTTCCGATATTTAGTAGTCTATTTCTCAGATCTCCCAAGGGGCATCGACAAGATTTCCAGTGCTACATGACCATGTTATGGATGCCTACAATATCCTATCTCAGTTTTTGGAGATTCACTTCCATTTTTATTTTTCCATCCAATCTTGGTTGATGCCAAAATGTGCAATGTTGCGTAGTTGAATGCTAACACATTGCATATTTTGAAAACCACTCGTCATGGCATCGAACTGTCTCTGCCAACAAATTCAGAATGTAGGGTGAATTCTAGGAAAGACCCTTCCATGGAGGTGAAGAGGCTCAAACATTGCCGACCACTATGGAGCCAAGTGTCCCTCGAGGTGTACCAGGCAACAAAATTGTTCATATTCAGTAGTCTATTTCTCAGAGCTCCCAAAGGGTATTGATGATTCGTCAAGTGATACAAGACCATGTCATAGAGGCCTACATTAACCTATCTTGTATTTTGGATATTTGCTTACATTTTTTTTCCCACCTAATCTCGGTTGATGTCAAAACTTGCAATGTTGCGTAGTTGAATGCTCACACATTGCATATCTTGAAAACCACTTGTCATGGATTTAAACCATCTCTTCCAATACCTCTAGTATGCCAGGTGATGCTAGTAATGATCCTTCCATGGAGGTGAAGAGGCTCAAGCGTTGCCAACCGCTATGGAGCAAAGTGTCCCTCAAGGTGCACCAGGAAACAAAATTTTTGATATTCAGTAGTCCATTTCTTAGAGCTCCCGAGGGGTATCAACAAGTCATCAAGTGCTACAGGACTATGTCATGGAGGCTTAAAATAACCTATCTCAGTTTTTGGATATTCACTTCCATTTTCATTTTTCCACCCAATCTTGGTTGATGTCAAAACGTGCAATGTTGCGTTGTTGAATGCTAACACATTGCATATCTTGAAAACTACTCCTTGTGGCATCAAACAGTCTCTGGCAATAGATCTATAATTCTAGGTGAATTCTAGGAATGACCCTACCATGGAGGCGAAGAGGCTCGAACGTTTCCAACCACTATGGAGCCAAGTGTCCCTCAAGGTGCACCAAGCAACAAAATTGCCGATATTTAGTAGTCCATTTCTCGGAGCTCCTGAGGGGTATTGAAAAGCCATCAAGTGCTACATGACCCTATCATGGAGGTCTACAATAACCTATCTCAAATTTTGGAAATTTGTTTCCGTTTTCATTTTCCCACCCAATCTCGATTGATGCCAAAATGTGCAATGTTGTGCAGTTGCATGCTAACACATTGCATATCTTGAAAACTGCTCGTTGTGGCTTCAAGCTGTCTCTGCCAACAGCTCTATAATTCTGGGTGAATGCTAGGAATGACCTTATCATAGAGGTGAAGAGGCTCAAACGTTGCCGACTGCTATGGAGCCAAGTGTCCCTCCAGGTGCACCAAGCTACAAAATTAACGATATTCAGTAGTCTATTTATCGGAGCTCCTGAGGGGTATTGATAAGACATCAAGTGATATACGACTATGTCATAGAGGTCTACAATAACCTATCTAAAATTTTTGAGATTCACTTCCATTTTTAGTTTCCCACCCAATCTCGGTTGATGCCAAAATGTGCAATGTTGCGTAGTTGAACGCTGAAACATTGCATATCTTAAAAACCGCTTCTTGTGGCATCAAACCATCTCTTCCAATAGCTCCAGAATTCTGGTTGAATTCTAGAAATGACCCTACCACAGAGGTGAAGAGGCTCAAACGTTGTCGACCACTATGGAGCCAAGTGTCCCTCAAGGTGCACCAGGTAACAAAATTGTTGATATTCAGTAGTCCATTTCTCAGAGCTCCCGTGGGGTATCAATGAGACATCACATGCTATAGGACCATTTCATAGAGGCCTACAATAACCTATCTCAATTTTTGGATATTCGCTTCCATTTTTATTTTCCCACCCAATCTCGGTTGATGCCAAAACGTGCAATGTTACGCAGCTGAATGCTAAAACATTACATATTTTGAAATCCACTCGTCCTAATATCAAATTGTCTCCACTAACACATTTAATTTGACGTATAAATACCAGGAATAAAATTTTTATTCTTCACAACTCATTTGAACATTCAGGACCACAATGTACTGCTACATCTCTTAACATTCTTGTAGTGCCCCAAATAGGTCCAGGTGGTCAAAATACTCCAATAGGACTAAAATTGGGTAGGATTGATATTTTTTTCTTATATGAACTATTATCATTTCATTAAGGTGTTGGAATGAAAATTACGAGTCTAGGTTTATGAAATGAAACATGCATATTCTCATGAAGTATGAATTATTCAGTAATAATATACATAGATACAAGTACAAACATAAATATAAGATAAGAAATTTGCAAAGCATAAGAAATCCATATAGAGATAAAGTAGTTACATTAGTAGACATGATATATTCGTAGATCATGAAGAAAAATATATATGTCCAATAATGTCATAGATCAAATATGTCTAATAAAGTTAAATTGGCATCGTGAAAGCCAAATGGATATAGAACATGTCACTTATACAATATACAAAAATATGTCCAGTAATGCCATATTGGTGTACAATGATTATCCCTAATCTATTCATTTTCTGGAAGGGGAAGAAAAAAAATTCCATTTTGTCTTTGATCGTCATGTCGATGGAGATGTAGTACTCTTGCGAGTGCGCTCGCTAGTCCTCATGTCTAGACTCTTCTGCAGCTCGACCTCAAAAAATAACAAGTATAAAAATCAATAGCTAATATAAATAGAAATTTAATTATAGGATGACATAAAATAGAGTATTTGTTTACCACTAACAAATAGTCACTATGTACATCTACCAAAGGGGCACGCTGACGATCTGTAGTAATGAGTCCCTACAATAATGATCAAAATAATATTTAAAATACATACATTAATATCATTAAAAATTCAATAAAAACTATTAAAATAAAAATTATAATTATGTTATCTCTTTCATACCTTGGTCAATGCATCAGAACTAGCTATAGATGTAGCCACGCCATGATTCAAACTATCACAAACAAAAGGTGGAGTCTTCGTTGTCATTAACTGAAAATGAAACAACAAGAGTATTATGTAGTTATCAAGAATACCTACAATATTTTAAAACCCTACTAATTAATAAATGATACCTCTATGAAGGTGCCACTGCATCCTTCAGTGTGCGGTGTCGATGTTGTAGCTCCAGTATCAAACTAGTGCACATGTATGGTAATTTATAAGACAACCATTAATATAAGAACAAACCACTAACTTGTTAATTATAATGCATTATTGCAATTATACATGTGGACTAAATGATGTTGTCACAAAGGCGGGTGAAGGAATGTGATCATTGTCATGACAACTTTGACTCTGGATTTTGATCATAATTTATCTACTAATTTAGTTATTCATTCATTTATTAATAAAATATAATCAAGTAAATAAAATTAACATGCAAATAAACATACCTCAACAAAATGTTAATGAGGCCCTTCATTGTCTATAGTCAATGTCGATGGCCCAACAATGAACTAATGTACATGCACAATAAGCTATGAGACAAACATCCATATAATTATAGAATAATCAAATGTATACTTTAAAAAATGTTTTATTTGATACATACTTGTGGAGTTGTTGTGGTAGTATATAAACGGTATAGGTGATCATTCCCACTGCCACCGACACTCACTACCTAAATTTTCATCATAAACAATAGATACTAATTTAATTAAACTCATTCATTTAAAAATGAAATATGATCAAATAAATTTAATGAACTTGCAAATATTTACCTATGTATCAATGCCAACTGTTGTATTGAGAAAATCATCAAGCATTAGTCCATCATCCTCTTCCTCTCTCTCGATAGTAGAAAATGTACAGAAGGATGCACAAGAACAAAAAAAATGACCCCTCACAGACTGACCATGGTCACCCTCGGCTAGAGGAGTGGCGCACTGAATGAGAGTCTGTGTCAGAGCACTAATCGTGCCTAGTGTGTCCATCTCCACATGTTCCTTCACATTGGAAGGAATAATAACATGATCCACCTGTGGCTTGCCAATGGGAAACCTAGGTGCATTAGGGTCACAACGTGCCATAGTTCTATCAAATGATGACTCCCCACCTCTACCCTAAGACTCCAAAAAGTCAAAATAATTTTGCACTTCCTTTAGGACAAACTCACAATAGAGTTTCCTCAGGAAAGAGATAGGAACCTCATGATTTTTACAGGGAGGGGAATAAAAGACCATCCACCATCTATCCCAAAAATTTGTTTTTATATCTTCATTCAAGCACCAATGAATTGGGATCCTCCTTGTTGTGGGTTTAAGAGTTTCAATTTCCCCTGGCTTTCTAAAGAGTTTGAAAATGTTGGCTTTTGTGATTTCTTTTTTTTTAATGTCCTCATATGATAATTTATTTTCATAATATTGTTTTTTTTCTTCTCTTTTATTGTGCCATAAATTTAGTTTCCCACTAACTAAACCTGCGTTGGTCAAGATCAATTCTAATGATTTTGAAAGGGTTACCCTTCTAGGATTTGTACCAATAGAAACTTTTAACCTCCTAATTAAATATTCTATTTCTTCTTTCCCCTTTTCTATTTTTTTTATCAAGTTTTCATGTGTTCCAAGAGGAGGTTTCTGAATTAGTGAGGGTGGTTGGGGTTCATTTTCATGGTTATTTTCAGCATCCATTTATTCATGAGGATAAGATGGAGGGTTTGGTTGAGGATTTTCTATGGGGATATCATTCCTTCCTAGCAATTAAAATAAATTCTATTTTAAAACTCTAATTAAACATAAAATTTAACACAAGAAATTTTCACAATCAAATTTTAAGAAAAACTAAAAATTAAACCTAAATTTCAAAACAAATAGCATTCATGGTTGTAGAATCACTTACCTCTTCTTCCGGTTCGAACTTGTTGACATTGTGGAGCCATTTTTTGCTTCACTTTGATGGAGAAAACCTCACAATAATTCGCGTACACACTATTATAAAGAGAAAAATAGAAAAATGCAACTTTGAAGAAGAAAAATAAGTCACAAAGTGGCTGCCCAAAGACTTCATAAAAAAAATTAGGGTGCACACCCTATGGTTTAAATTTCCCAAACCATAGGGCATCGCGGGCTATAGGGTGTGCTCCCTATGGATTGGGTACTCCAAGCCATAGAGTGAGCACCCTATAGGGCATGTGCCCTCTACGCGAATGGGGGCCGAAAAGGTATTTGACACATTTTTGGTGCCCCATCTTGGTGCACATACCCACTAACTTCTTACTCAGTGATTTGCAACCCTAAAATGCTTATATCATGTGCTTACCTTTTTAGGGAAAATTCCAAAGACAACCATATTAGGGTTTTACCATTCTCTTAAAAAATAGGAACCCCAAACCACGCGCATTGTAGAAGAGTGTACAATACTCAACATGATCAGTTTCCACATGTCTTGCATGTCTTCACCCATCATTGAATCTTTCACAATTAGCTCTTACAAATATTAATGACCATCATAGGAATCTGTCATAACCATTTTAGTCATGATTAACTTACACATTGTCCAAAGTACTGACATTTGGAAAATAACCTGTACCACAGAAAGGGATGCCTAGATCCACCTAGACCAAGTTTGATCATCATTGTCATCTTCCAAGTGGAGTGAAAATGCAACATGTTAACTCAACTAAATAATAGAATGGATATCAAACTTAAATACATTATTTGCAAACAATTAATTATAAAACAAATAATATCAAATGTAAGAAAATATACAAGGTTGAGACACCTTATTCCTAACAGAGTTTGGTCTTTGGTTCTTCATCCTCTAGTAATGACTGAATTTTGAATGTCTTCCCTCCTTTCTTGAAAGTGATAGAGTTCTATTTCCCATCATACATTTCCCCATTATCAAATTTCCAAGGCCTTCCAAGAAGCAAATGCCAAGCATCCATTGGTAGGATGTCACAAAGCAATCTATCCTTGTACCCTGCTATTGAGAACTCTACCCATGTTTTCTCATTGACCAACACACTTTGGCATTTGTTGAGCCATGTCACCTTATAGGGATTCACATGGGGTAACTTGGCTAGATTAAACTTCACTACTACCTCCTCTGAAATGATTTTATCTATAGACTCGGAGTCTAGAATCACCTTACATACCTTATCAAGGATTTTGCACCTAATTCTAAACAATGCCCTCCTATGTTTAGGATCATCCTTGATTTTTTTCCTTATTAAGACCCTTTTGAACATCATGTTCTCACCCATCTCTGAGTCTAGATGGTCTACTTGAGTGGTTTTGACACTTGAAGTGTCTTCATGTGCATATGCTATCCTCTTGTCAGCATTTGTTGCAGATGGTTTGTCAGGACATCTATAGGCTAGATGACCTAGCTGTCCACAGTAATAACATTTCATGGTCTCAAAATAAGAACTACTCCTAGCTCTTCTTCCTCTGTTAGGACCACCATGATTCCCTTTTCCTGTGTTATAACCTCCTCATGAACTACTTTAAGTCTGTTTCTCTATCAACTTATTCTCTCCTTGTGAGATTTTCTCGCTACCCCTGCCTTGATAGCCTCCTCTTTGACCCTTTTGGTCTCTCCCACTGCCTCTATTGTTATTTTTGTTCTTGAAGGTAGAATCCCCTTTGTTCTTATTCTTTTCTTCCACCTTTATATCCAATTGATGGTACTTTTGGATAGTGGTAGGTGTCCATAGGCTAATCTCCTCTTGGATGTTCCACTTCAATCCACCCAAGTATCTAGCCACTTTGATTAACTCTTCTTCCTGCAATTTAGACCTTAGACACAATCTCTGGAACTCCTTAGTATATGAGGCCACATCTAGGTCTTTCTATTTCAAGTTTTGTCTCTTCCTATGAAGCTGGATCTCATAGTCTTTTGGAAGATAGTTTTCCTTCAATTTAGACACCATAGCATTCCAATTTTCTACTGGTTTCTTTCCCATACTTACCTTCTCATCCTGAAGGTATTTCCACCAAGTCAAAGCTAACCCTCTAAGTCTAGACTTGGCCACTTTGACCTTTTGGGCTTCACTTATCCCCTCACACTCAAAGTGATTCTCCATTTCTTCAATTTAGTCCATGACTATCTCAATATCCATCTTTCCTCCAAATAAAGGTATTCCTTCCAAAGCTTTTCCACTTAATACCTTTATGGCCTTCAAGAAAGGTTCCTCATTCAATACTGTATCTGGTTCGGGGATGAAGTCTTCCTCTTCAACCTTCTGCATACCCCTACTACTGGTTTTAGCTTCAAAGTATTTCTTCCTAGTAGCATCTACTAGTTCTTCCATATTTATCCTCATTTCTCCCAAGGTACCCTCAAGGAGTCTATTTTTCTCCTTTTCTCTTCCATTTCCTTGGCTAATTCTGCATTTGTCACCATTTTTTAGAACCACAAGATTCCACTTCTAACATAAACCAATCTTCCCAAGTTTCTCAACTTGCTCTGATACCACTCTAATGTAGCACTAGTCTTTCTTCTTCTGAGACCTCCTCTAGGGTCTCCTAGGTCACTCTATGACCTACTAGGCTTCTTTCACTAACCCTAGGCTCCTTAGGTATCTTATCACAAGATCCTAACTCTTTCAACTAGTGGACATCATTCTGTAAAACAAAACACTTCCAAACTTTCACCTAGACCTCAAATGGTCTTTCTTGCATCTTTGGCCTAAAAGGATCCAATTGATCCAAATTAATCAATGATAAATCCAATGAGAGGGTTAGGGTTTCCAGGATTTTCATAGGACCCTTTCCAACACCTGCAAGCACACTTTGTATCAAAAATCCAATCGAGTTCCAAGAACCCACACAATTGCTTTCCAAATAGGGCTACAAGAAATTAGCCCTATTTAGTCACCTTTTCTACAATAAAATACACAAAGTCTTAACAAGGTCCCAAAAAAATTTAGGATCCAGACACCCTTTACTGAGACACTAGAGATTTTCTAGGTCTAGGGTTCCCAAGCTATCTGTACAACTCTAACTACAAACAAGGCTAGAAATTAGGGTTTTGAGGGCTTCAAAACCAGTATAATAGAAAATTGTTTCTTTCTATCCAAGAAAAGTCACCAAGTATTCCCACTCACTTTTTGGAACTCACAAAATACCACACTAACCCTCTGTAAGCTCTGGTTGAAGCTATGAATGCTTTCAATCCACCAAAATGGCTCTGCAACTAATGGTGATCCCTAGCCATTCCACAATGGCTCACCTAGGGCATCACCTTATAAATGGCTTCCATCACTTCTTGGGCCCCCACTGCACTATACAAAATTTTCATGGAGTCTACTCTCATAATCCAAAGACCTGTTCCAATGCCAGGGTGGAAAATGGAGTTAAGACCCCATTTGTTCACAATGCCTAGTTCAGAATAGCGACAGTGCTGAAAACAAAATAATTTAAACAAGAAACTAAAACTATTTAATAAAAAAAAATACCACCATAAATATTCTTCTATCAACCTACATTACACAAAAAAATTCCCACATAATTGGATTCAATCCATTAAACTATCAGATCACCTCAAAACACCTTAATAGTAACTGTTATTGACAAATACAATCCATACACAAAATTTCTCAAACTTTCCAATGCTTCACACATCTCAAGGATGGTCATATATAGTTGACCCAAACACTAATTAGTTGGTTTCAAATAGTTATCTAACCAATTCCACCGAAGATGCAATCTTGTCATAAAAGTTGTCAATGTTGTAAATGACAGCATTGACAAATTTTTGCACCTTTTGAGTTTGGTTTTCAAACTTGGTCTAACCATGCCCAAACTTTTCCAATCCACCAAATATGAAGAAAAAACATCAAATAGGACCTCTATTATCTTTCTTGGCTCATTTTTCCACAAAATTTAAAAAACACCTAATTGTACCTAAATGGACACAAAGGTCTCTAAGGACCTAACAAGACCCATCCTCCTACAAACACTGCACACAATAGGAATCTTGGTCCCTTTATTCATCTAGTGGTCTTGATAGAATCACTACAAGCCAAAACAGAGAAGGAGAAAACCCTAGGTTCCATTTTAACAACTAGCCTACCTTGGTGCTCCTTCACCAGCGTGATGTGTCAAGTATTATCATGTTTCTCCTTTCTGCAATTCCATTTTGTTGAGGGGTTCTAGATGCACTTAGTTGTCTTTTGATCCCATGTTCTTCATAGTACTCAAGAAACTTACTAGAGGTGAACTCTGCTGCTCTATTAGATCTCAAAGATTTTATCTTTTATCTAGATTCATTTTGAACTTTAGCTTTGAATATTTTGAACTTCTCAAAAGCTTTAGATTTATCTTTCAAGAATGCAACCCACATCATCCTGGAGAAATCATCAACAAAAAAAATAAAATACCTTTCACCATAGTATGATCTTGTTTGAGTAGTTCCACATAAGTCTATATGTATTAGATCTAATTTGTTCTAAGCATAGTTCTATTTTCTTCTGAATGAGGTTCTCACAGGCTTTCCCATCACACATTCCCTGCACATAGTATCAACTAGTCTTGCAATACTAGGAAGGTCTCTTACTGCCTTTACATTAGTTATCTTCACTACGATGTCAAAACTGATATGAAAAAGTCTTTTGTGCCAAAGCCAACTGTCATCCACTTTTGCAACAAAAAAACTTACTTCAGAGTAAAGGTAAAAAACATTACCTTTGGTCTTTGAGCCTGATGCAATCATGACTCCTTATTTTTTGTTGATAATACATCTTTTGTTTTTTAATTCCAACTGATATCCTTTATCTAGCAATTGTCCAACACTTAGTAAGTTATGATGCAAACCATCAACATACAAAACACCATTTGTCTTGTTCTTTCCATCTAAGGTGATAGATCCTCTTCCTATGATAGGTTTGGGAGTCTTATCTCCAAATCTAACCATGCCACCTTTGTACTTATCTAGATGTACAAATCTATCTTTGTCACCTGTCATGTGATGTGAACACCCAGTGTCTATGATCTAGTCTGTTCTAATGTAAGCTTGTGAAACTAAAGCCAATTCTTGTGCTTTATTTTCATCTTCAATTTTTTTTTTTATCAATCATTTTTTCATTATCTTTAATTTCAACAAATCCAATTTCATCTTCTCCTGAACCATCATCAGTTACACCATCTTCATCATGATAGCATTCCTTAGTGTATTTGGGTTTATAATCTGATCTGTACTTCTTGACTCTTGTAGGACACTTGGATGCAAATTGGCCAACTTTGTTGCATGAAAAACATTTGAATGGTAGCTGTCCTTCATATTTTCCTTTGCCTTTCCTTTCTTTCTTATCAATCATAGAAATTATTTCTTCTAGTTTTATATCAACTTCTTCTTTCTCATTATTACTAGAGATGCTCAAGGATTTCTTTCCATGGACTGAGGCTTTGAAAGATGTTTCCATTTTAGGTTTTGTCTTCAATCTTGATATCTCAAATGCATATATTTTGCTAATTAAGGTTTCTCATTTGAAGTCCATTGATAATTGCATGGTTTCATCCAAGATGTTTATCTTTCTTTCATAATCTTCTGCAATGTGGTGATTAATTTTTCCATTATATCATCCTCTAAAATTTCTCCACCATTTTTCCTGATTCCTGAGATTGCTTCATTAATCCTTTGATTGTAAGCTCTGATGTTTTCTTCAGGTAGCATCTCTAAATTGTTGTATCTTTTCTTCCATGTCTTTCTACATGCATTCTTGGCTTGGATGTCTCCTTCAAACATGTCTTCTAGGTATTTCAAAATTGAATATGCTTTGTCTTCCTTCTTGATCTCAGAAAATTCACTGTCAGATAGGGCACTGATTAGGGCTTCTTTGACAATTGCATTTTGGGTGAATACTTCCTTTTTTTTATTAGTATAGTCTTCTTTTACAAGGTCTTTCAAGGTGGGAACATCAATTACATGCATAGAAATCTCATTGATCTTAAAACCAATGCACTAAAGATGTGTTATCATTTTGTTCTTCTAGTCTAGATAATTCTCTCCATCAAACTTAGGACTCTCTTTCCTAAAGTATACCATTTGATCTACCTTAAGCTATTAGGTTTCTATCCAAGGCACTTGTCTTTGACACCGATGGTTGGAATAGTCTCAAGCGATAACTAAGAGGGGGGGTGAATCAGTTATCAGAAAGTTTAATTCTTCTCTCCAATTAATTACAAAATATCATTAAGCACATACAAATTTAGGATAACACAAAATAGAACAACACAATTTTGGTTATGGGGAAAACAAACTAGGTAAAAACCCCGATGGAAATTAGAACCCAAAAAGAACTGTACCTAAGTATAATAATCTTTGTTATAAGATCTTACAACCTTGTTTGGAGTTTATCTTTACAATGCATTAAGTACAATGATCTAGTTAAAGGACGGACCCTGTTAGGAGTCTTTTACAAATAGCCATGTTAGATGTGAGGACTCATTGTCCTAAAGCTCACTGCTAATATGATGAAGGATGCAAACTTTAGTAAAATAGATATACACTGTATCTGATAATGAATTGTTTGAGTAGACACACTATCTTGATCAGTTCCAATGAATTTAATACACTCTCTTCTTCTTCACATAGATCTTTAATTAATTAATGAAATGGATTTACTATCCCAAAACAATCAACATTCTATTTTGTCCCTTTTTTTTTATCTCTTATCATTCACACTTTGTGATCTTCAAATGAACTACTATAAGTATCTTCTCCAAAAGATATGATCTTTGTCGGTTGTGGGAATCCATTCAATGCTTCTCTTTTCGTCCAAACCAAGCACACAACATAATTAGAACCACACAAATCAAAAATGAATAGACACATTGCTTCACATAGTCCACTCCACTAAAATTACCTAAACGTCATGCTTCAGATGAAACATGATAAGCGCCTTTGGTTAATTAACTTAGAATCATAACTAAACATGAATCTGAACACGCATATCCCATAGATAGATGCAACTAAAGAATCAATAAAGGCTTTCTAAAAATAATCTTCTGAAACTGTGGCTGGTAAACTGAGTAATATAACTCAACTATTATTGAACATATGGATATGCATGTATGTACATGGTGTAGTAACTATGTATGAAACATAAAAACAACCGCGCAAGGCTTCTATATATCCATACTGAAAAGTGAATATAGTTCACTGCTATATACTATATGTTGTCATCAATGACAAACATATAGTCAACTATTTGCACAAAGGAAAATCTCTAACAAGCCTTAGAGGAAAGTTTGATGATCTCAAAATGAAAGAAGGTGAAAACATCACTTAGTACTGCACAAGAATCAAAGAGGTATTCAATGCTATCCAAGGAGTTGGAGTTGTACTAGAAGAAGATATAGTGGTAAGTAAAATTCTAAGAACCTTACTGCCTACTTATTCTATTTGAGTATCTACCATTCAAGAAATGAGAGCAATAGAAAATAGCAATGTTACTCTAGACAGTTTGATTGGAAGACTGATTTCATTTGAGATGAAATTTTTTGATAATAGTGTCTTACCAAATATAGAGTCAACATTCAAAACTTCTATGAGAATAAGTAAATCAAGTCACAAAAAAACTATGAGAAAAGATAGTGATAGTGAAAGTGAAGAGGATGATCTTGATGAAATTGAAGCACTTATGGCTAGAAGAATGCAAAGAGGCAAAGGTAAATACAAAGGTAAATTACCACTTGTTTGTTTTAATTGTAAAGAGATTGGACACTTTGTTGCAAGATGTCCTAATAGAAGAAAAGATGACAGAAGTAATGACAAATCATTTGAAAAGAAGTCTGATAGAGGTGCTTATAGAAGCTACTGAAAATTAGAAAGAAGAGATTCCTAAGACTACAAGGACAAAGGAAAGAAGGCTAGTTACCTAGAAAAATGCAAAGATGATGATACTGACACCGAATCTGATGAAGACATCGAGATGGTGTTTGTGGTAGTAAAGAATGATGAAGAAAGGTATGTAGAAACTACACTCATATCTAAAGTTAGTAAAAATGATGTCCGGATCATAGATAGTGGCTACACTCACCATATGACTAGTGATAATAAAAAGTTTGAGACTTTTGAATGCTATAAAGGTGGCTCAGTAAGAATGGGTAATGACACACCTTGTCCAGTAGAAGGTAGAGGAACCATAATTTTGAATAACTAGATAAAATGTGAAAATGCTTATTGGGTAAATGGATTGAATTATAATCTATTGAGTGTTTCTTAGTTGAATAATTCAGGTCACAGAGTAGCATTTGAAAATAAGAAGGCAAAAATGTTGAATAAATCAGGAAATCTAATTGGTACCAGTGAGGAGACAAAAGGTAAATTATTCTATCTAAATGATAATGAAAGCACTTGTTTGATTGCTACAAATGAAGATATATGGTTGTGGCACAAAAGATTGTGTCATGTGAATTTTGACAACATGATAAAGATTAGCAAAAAAATAAATGTTAGAGGCTTATCAATGATGACCAAGCCCGAAAACATCATGTGTAAAAATTGTCAAAAAGGTAAGATGACAAAGTCTAGTTTCAAAAGAAAAACCCATACATCTGATGCATTTATAGAATTAGTCCATATTGATTTATGTGGACCTATGAGGAAAAAGAGATATTATGGAGATAGATATTTTATTCTCTTTGTTGATGATTACTCTAGAATGATGTTAGACATGTTTCTAAAAGATAAATCAGAAGCATTTAAGATGTTTAAATGGTATAAGGAAATGGTTGAGAAACAAAGTGGTAAAGAATTAAAATTATTAAGGTCAGATAGAGGAGGGGAATTTATTTAATATGAATTCACTAACTTTTGTAATGAGCATGGAATAAAAAGACAGGTCTCTACACTGAGAACTCCACAACAAAATGGAATTGTTGAAAGAAGGAACATATCCATAGTTGATTGTGCAAGGACACTGATGATAGAGAAAGGCATCACCCAAATATTATGGAGAGAAGTTGTCAGTACTGTTGTTTACACATTGAATAGAGTACAATTGAATAAAGACACCAAGAAGACACCTTATGAGCTTTGGTATGGATACACACCCAATGTAAGTTATTTTAAAAATTTTGGCAGTCAGTGTTATATCTTAAAAGATGATAGAAATGGAAAAATTGACTCCAAGAGTGATGAAGGAATCTTTCTAGGGTATTCTACCAAGAGCAAGGCTTATAAATGTCTAAATAAAGACTCTAACAAAATTGTTTAAAGTGCAAATGTAAAGATAGATGAATTTGTAGAGAAGAATGTAAAGGAAAGCACCAAAGAACCAAATAAATATAGTAGGTTTTGTTACAATGAGGAACCTAACACTCTACCCGACCAACAATTTAGAGCTCCTGATCAACAGATCATTGCACCCGAGCATCAGGGTGCAAATACCGAGGATTAGAATATTGCTCAAGATGATGCACAAAGTGATGGAGAACATAATGAAGAACACAATGATGACCAAGGTAATAGACAAAGAGCTGAACCTATACTTGCAAGATATCTCAAAAGGAACCATCCATAGAACTAGATCACAGGAGATAAAAAGGCTAGTATGAGAACTAGAAGTAAGTCTCTAAATACAAGATGTCTTATTTGTGATTATGAGCCCAAATTTGTTAATGCTCCACTAGATAATAATGAACGGATAAGTGCTATGAATGAGGAGATTGAGAAGATAGAGAAAAATAAGACATGGACACTTGTACTAAGACTAGATGACAAGAATATCATCAGTACAAAAGGGATATTCAGGAATAAGCTGAATGAGAATGGAGAAGTCACCAGAAATAAAGCAAGACTAGTATGCAAGGGGTATGCACAAGAAGAAGGGATTGACTATGGAGAGACCTTTCCACCTATTTATAGGCTAGAAGGAGTGAGAATATTACTTGATTATGCTGCATGTAAAGGCTTCAAGGTATACCAAATGGATGACAAGTCTACATTCCTAAATGGAATACTTGAGGAAGAGGTATACATTGAGCAACCAAAAGGGTTTGTTGATCCAGAAAAGAGGAACATGGTATGTAGGCTACAAAATCCCCATATGGATTGAAACAAGCACCCTGAGCCTTGTATGAAAGACTTCATTCCTATCTTATAAGTATTGGATTTGTAAGGACTAGTGAAAATAGTAATCTTTATTTGAAGGAAGATACTAATGCTAAAATTTTGATTGTTGAGATATTTGTTGATGACATCATATTTGGAGGCAATGATATGCTATGCAAATCATTTGTAAATGAAATGAGAAAGAGTTTAAGATGTCTATGTTTGGATAGATCAAGTTCTTTCTTGGTCTGCAGATCATGCAACAAGATGAAGGTATTTTCATTACAGAATCCAAGTACATCAAAGAAGTACTAAAAATATTCAAGATGGAAGAGTCCAAACCAGTTGGAACACCGATGGCAACCAGATGTAAGATAAAAAAGGAAGACAAGTCATCAGAGGTAAATCATACTTTGTACACATCAACGATTGGAAAACTCATGTATGTTGTCCAGATATTGCACATGTAGTAGGAATAGTTGCTAGATTT
The DNA here is from genome assembly GCA_018584345.1 of Thuja plicata. Lineage (NCBI taxonomy): Eukaryota > Viridiplantae > Streptophyta > Pinopsida > Cupressales > Cupressaceae > Thuja > Thuja plicata. The sequence continues at coordinate 563,077 of MU226486.1, forward strand.
TCTGCTAATCCCAGAGAATCACGTATGACTATTTTGAAAAGAATCCTAAGATATATGAAGAATACCAAGGAATATGGATTATGGTATAGAAGAGAAGGAAAATTTGAACTAAAGGTCTTTACCAACGTTGATTGGGCTGGAAATATTCATGACCAAAAGAGCACAACTGGAGGAGCATTCTTTATGGGTGACAGACTTGTCACATGGATCAACAAGAAGCAAGGATGCATCTCTCATTCTATTTCAGAAGAAGAGTATGTTGCTACTGCTGCAAACTTCTCAAACATTGCATGGATCAAACAGTTACTTGAAGGTATGCATATGAAAATTCTTGATCCAGTAATTATCTATTGTGATAATACAAGTGCAATAAAAATTTCTAAGAATCCAGTCATGCATGCTAAAACAAAGCATATTTCCGTCAAGTAACATTATTCCAGAGAACAAGTTTAGGAAAAGGAGGTAATACTTGAGTATGTGCAATCAAAGGAATAATTGGCCGATATCTTCACCAAGCCACCACCCAAGGATGCATTTGAGTACTTGAGAAAGAGACTAGGGGTCAGACCCTTGTCTACTGGTCAGTAAAATGACTAGATGGATACATCAACCTACATATTATCAGAATATCATTCATGTTGTTGCAAGCAAAGAGATGGACTTCAAAGATACATCTATACACAACAAGGTATTTATCTACTCTGAGCACCAGAGTTATTACTGATGGATTGGGAAATTCAAGGAATACATTATGGATAGAAAGGATATGTTTGGCATCATTTTCAAATCTTTGTTTGAAAAGATGTTTGTTTGGAATTTCTATCAAAGGGAGAGAGATATCTCATTATCATATAGAGATTATATCTATTACCAACTCGGGGAAAGATCATATCCATCGAATTATCCAAAGGGAGAAATGTAACAAGAAAGGGAGAGTAAACACAAAGGAAGAGAATTGCTGACAAGAGATATCACAAGAAAGGAGAATAGTCAAAGAGAGAGAGTTTGACACAAAAGAAGAACACATCACATCAAAGAAAGAAAGATTATACATCTATCCAATGAAGGGAATGAAGACAGAGAGAAAGCTAAAAGAATCAAATCAAAGCTATTTGATCTTACTGAAATCCATACATTTGTAATAGTTACATTAGGAAAGCTTGATGAAACTTTATATTTCATATTGTATTAGTAATAGTATAGTATGATAATGTAGTATGTTTCCATCAATGCCACAGGGAGAGATTGATGTCATGTAACAGATTGAATATTTGAAGATGTTAAGTTGATGATCATGAAAGGCATTAAATAAATTAATGTATTTTATTGTCATTGCTCTCAACTTGATATAATCTGTATGGTCATGGAAATGTTGCCAAAGACTTCAAAGAATCAATGAATCAAAGGCTATGCTATCAATAATTTATATAAGTCAAGTATTCACTAAGTGAATGCATACAGACACAGAGTGCACACTGACGGTCAGAGGAAAAGAGAAGAGTCACAGTGTTACCCGATGAGCTAATGCACTACATTACCAATGAGTAGAGTTCTAGTGTTGCCTGATGAGCAAAGCGCAGAGTAACCCAATGGAGAGAATTTTAGTGTTGCCCGATGGAAAAGACAAGGATGAAGATCTAGGTGAAAACTAAAGTCACACTGACAGAATATTCAGTTATCACCAATGACTAACTAAAGTGTTGACTGAAAGAAAAAAGAGTTTAGAAAATGATAAAATGCTTAGCTTTCAAGAAGCTAAAGATAGAATTAACAGATACTTATCATTGTTTTAATCACCCAGTTAAAGTTGGAGATAAGTAATTGATTTAAAGTTGAATTGTCCAGTTGGCAAGAAGATCTCTTTGAGATAAATTAGGAGTTTGTTTTTAAATCTATTAGCGAGAATTGTGGAACATGCCAAGATTCAAGAAAGCCAAGAAAAGGGGAAATTATGTCTATATAGAGACAAACCCAATTCATTAAGAATTGTGGGGTGAACAAGAGAATAGAGGAAAAATGCTAAAGAGAATCTGAAGCAGAAGAAAGTCTTCTTTCAGTACTGATCAACAAGCTAAGGAAAGAGATAGATTCTGTAGGCACCGACAAACAGTGAGACAACATCATAGAGAAGAACAGTGTGGAGAAAATGTATAAGTGATTATATTGATCAGAGAGGTAATGGGCTTACAATAGATATAAAAATATTCAATTGAGTTGTATGTATGAATAGATCATTAGTATTTCAGTTTAACCATTGAAGCATCAAGTCTCTTAACCGAGCAGGACTTAAAAGTCTTTTACAATTGAGATACATCCCAAGGAGTATCAAAAAGTTTGATCATAAAAGTAACATTGGATATGCATGCTACCTATTGATAGGCCAAGTGAGTGTTTGATCAAGGATGGTAGCATTAGATGCTAGATACTAGGTGACAAACTATCTTTTAAATCCTCTAACAAGGTCACACCTAGCAGTGTGTTTGTAACCTTTAACAGGGTTGGCTCTTAATAGGGCTCACTTCAGAAGAGTGAAAATTTGGGGTACCCGTCCCAGTGGTTTTTCCCTTAATAGGGTTTCCATGTTAAAATCCATGTGTTATGTGTTTAATGTCTCACTACTTTACTATTTTACATTTCACATATGCAATTCTAGATTGATCAGTATACTCTGCATATTTACTATGTTTTCATAAATAGTTGACTGTATATCGGTAATCATACAGAAGAGAGATTAACAAAGCAATCTGACAAGTAGAAAATTGATAACAGTATTTCAAGGTATTCATCTTGTAGGATAGAAGATAAATAGAGACATAATCTATGGTTATAATTTTTAAGGGCTGATTTAAGGATTAATTTTTGAGGCCACTGATTCACCNCCCCCCCCCCCCTCTTAACAAGATGAGAAAGAAATGGGTAAGGAAATACTAAGATAATTCAGATCAAAGTAATGAAGGATCTAATGACACCCTAAATAGTGAGATGGGTGGATATATCATTACAAAATAGGAAATTAAGGAGATGTATGGAACTGTGCAATACAAGCCATCCTATATCAGTTCCAGGTAAGTAATATTGTCCATATCCACATATTGATGCATGAGGACATATTTTAGTTCAACCTGAGTCAGAATGTTATTTACACCCGAGTCACTCTAGCTCACTCGAGCTGAGTCAGGCAGTATTGATAACTAGAAAGTTAGTTTCACCTGAGATTCAGAGTGAATCTTGGAGAAACACCCGAGTCACACCATCTACTATGTACGGAGCATTTAAAGAAATACTCTAATGGTTAAAATTCTCTTATATATGAAGGATTGTAAACATTATTGTTTACAAAGATTTTAGTTTACAAGTCAATTCAGATCCCTTAGAAATTCAGTGTGAATTCATGATTGAAAGTAGACTTTGATTATTTCATCCAAGCAATATGGCATCCACTTCAAGTAGCAAGGTCAAGAAAGGTTTGCAGATGCTAGTAAGGAATGCAATTTGTGATCCTCTAGTGTTCAAGCTTCATTCGACAGTTACAGAGGAGATAGACCGAATGGGAGCTCATTTCCTAATTCCTCTAAGAGTGTTTCTAGTTAATGACATTCACAGCTTCTATCAATACAACATACAGGAGCTTGCAACTAGTGAGATGAATCAAACATATGAGAAATTATGTACTGATGGGAATCTGAAGCCTGGCCATAAGCACCTTGAAAGCAAGGGTTTGACACATATCATACATATATTGAGGGACTTCCAGGAAAAATGGATGAGATATGTTCTTTGTCGTGTTCACAACATAGAACTATGGTTGGATCATCTTGTGAATATCACTAAGCACATAATTCATCGTGTCACCGGGTTCCCTATGCTAGACAAACCAAAAGCTACCAAAACCCTAAACAGGGATGAACTAGCTGAGGTAATTCTTTTCGAGTGAGACGTCAGAGGAATGAGACTCAATGGAGTAACAAAAATGGAGATGAAATTTGGCATTCATGTGATAGCCCACAACATATACAGGTCGAGCAGATGCAACAATGTTGCATGCAAAGCTATTGAATTAGCTTAAAAAGTAGTCAAGAAGAATCTGGAATTTGACCTAGCAGAATTGCAACTAACATAGTTGAGAAAGAATATGGAGAGAATCTGAGTATCAAAAAATAATACATGTAAGTGTGGTTCTCTTCTAATCTGCATACTATTTTATGTTGAGAATTTCTTTCCCTCCAAAGGAACAATAGCATCAAAAAAGGATAGACTAATCAACCATCAAATTAATGATTTCATAGGTGAGATGGGAGATAACTTTGATAGAATTATGGGTGGATACTTTGAAAGTTTCAAATAGAAGATGCAGAGTAGATATAGAATTCCCAAACAACTAGCTGAAAAGTACAAAGATGAAATATATTTTGTAGTTGATTGTGAGAAAGTGTATATGCAAGAAGAAAAGCCTAGGATTGCATGGGTACAAACCCTACCATATGAAGTTAACAATGATGAAACAAGAGATATCATAGAGGCTCTTTTGAATCAACCCGTCAATCCAAAGACACCTTACTTTGGAACCTATGAGGAAGCAAAGAGAAGGATATCTTTGGAAATTGAAATTCCTAAGATATTGAAGAGAGGAAGAAAGAGACTTGATACATTCAAGAAGTATGGAAAGACCTCTGACTTTCCTACAATCTCTGAGAGTAAAGAGGACACAGTTAAAATAGAGGATACATTTAAGATAGAGGAAATTGAATCTGAAAAGGAAGAAACTAATGTTAATCCCCCTTAGAAGAAGAGAAAGAAAACACCTAGACAGAAAAAGGAAAAAGGCACTAATCTTGTTGTCACCCTGAGGAGATCAAGGAGAAAACTTATACTAAGTGATGAAGAGGATGATGATGAAGAAGATACTGCGGTCTTCACTAAACCAACACCCAGACTTGATCAGAAGATTAAAAACCTTAAAGAAGGAAGAGCCATGAGTTCTTTGACGTCACTGAAGTATGCTTCTAGGACAGAAGAAGAAAAGAAGAAAATTGAGCAAGAAGTCATGGAGAAGATGGAAAAGTGGAAATATGAGCCTTCCAAGTTGAAGAGTTATATGACTGAAGAATTATTTAAGGAAGTATCCATTCCCTAGAAGAATGCAGTACAAATTAAAAGAGATATAAGGGAAGAGACATTGAAGTAGGTCATGCCTGTAGTAAAAGCAAAAGAACTGAAGGAGGCCTTGAGAAAATATGAGAATAATCTCACCCCAAGATTTAGGGCCTTCCAGATATTGAAAAAGAATATAAAAGAAGTATCTCAGCATGCCACATTAGTGTGGAAATCAATATTTGAGAAAGAAAAAGGCAATGTGAAGGAAGAAGTACCGAGTACAAACCTTCTAGCACAAGGAAATGATGATACTCTACCCAAGGTACAGACTATTGAAGAGGCCAACGTAGAGAATATTACAGTTGAGGTAATGGCATCACTACACCAATCTCCTATACATAGTATAGTAACTCCAAGCAAAGAGAAGGTTGCTGAATCTACATCTGAATAGACAAAGACCGAGCAACAGGCTCCTCTTACTACTGAGACATGCACACCTGAGTCAGAGAAAGGCAAGGTAGACATTTCTACTATTGATTCATCAGTAAATATTGATCCAACAACTGGTACTATAAAGGTCAATGACCTAATTGGATTGAATACTGAAGCAAAGGATGAGCTAGATAAAGGTAAGGAAATTGTTCCTTCACCGAGTCCTAAGTCAAAGGCAGTAATAACTAATGAGATAGATTTGGATAAAGAGATTATGATTCCTAATTGGGATCTATCCAACCTATGTGTAGAACAAATGGATATATTTGGGAGAACTGTGGAAGAAAATAGCCTCACAACAAAAACTCAGTAAGGAAAGACAAAGGAACAAAGTACTTGAATATGTCAAAAGCATATTTGTAGATGCATTGCAGATTGAAGTCAATGAGAGTGACTAAATAATGGACCAACTTTTTGACATTGTCCACAAGTTCAACACAAATATGAATAGTCAAGAGAAGTTACTTGAGAAGGCAAAGAAGAAATTTGAGAAGAGGGTTCTAGAGAACATTGCAAAGAAGATTGCAATTGACCAAGTGCAACTTACACAGATCATCAACACTCTAGAAACCACTGTGAAAAATGTTGTAGCACTATTTGAAAATTTGAGTGACTCCTCTAGCTTTACTATGGAAATCAAGAACAAATTAGGAAATATCGATGCAGACATGAAGGAAAGTGCAAGGTAGTTACCACTTGACCTGAGTACTAGTTCTGCTCACTTCATGAAAACAAAGTATCTTACTGATTTATAGGCTAAAGTGTGGAGAGAAGAAAGGATCAGAGAATCTCTTACAACAACCCAGAGCCAACTTCTACCACACATGGATGGAATGCAGAAATGCATAACACATGCTAAAACTCTCATTCATGAAACCAACTTCTTAGTTGTCAAGCTAATGATAGAGATATCTACAGAACTAAAAGCTGAATTGCACATCTTGAAGGTGCTACACGACAATTGGGACAACACTCTGTCTCAAATTTTGAAGGTATGCAGTGATTTTCTATCCTACTTCAGGATAACCTTGTAGATGTCATTTTTAGCATTCTTGTCAAAAACAAGGGGGAAATATCATTGTATAAGAGGGAAATGTCATTATAAATATCACATGTATAGTGAATAGTGAAGATATATTTTATAATAACAATATTCTCATTTCCTCCCCGTGTTGCCATGTGAAGGTTGTGTTTCCCCATAATTAACAAATCTCAACAGCTGAGATCCTCCATCAATATATCCTTTGAACAAGTTAACCAACTTTATGACAAATCTAACGTGGCCATTGCAGGAAGCTATGTCCAGTGTTATGTTTTCCTCAGGGTTAACAACCACTATAATTTCATCTAGTAAAATTTTTTCAAGTGCAATCACTTTCCCCTGTTTAGGAGCTTTGTACAGCTCTAGATCTGTTTTTCTCTATATAGTTTACAAAACCCCTCTAACAACAAATTTAATTATAGAATCCCAATACAATTTACAAAACCCCTATAACAAAAAATATAATTAAAGAACCCCTATACAATTTACAGAGCCCATCCAACCGTGAATTTATATACACATAAAAGTGGGTAGCTCTGAAACTTCCTGGTCCCTTCATATTTGAATATTTTACTCAGATCCCACTCGTATTCACCCAATTTGGTGAAGCATTTATTATGTTTACCAGACTTGTTCAATTTCATTAATTCTTGGATGTTGACCTCCTTGACACAATAACGTGACTACATTCTAATGCATGTTATTTAGGTATGATTGGAAGTTTTAGACTCAGTGTACTTATTGTTTTTGAGGCAAATTGGATCGAATTAGATGTGAAATCATTGGATTGAATAAATGGTTTTTTAGGATTGAATTTTTAATTTGGATAGATGCATCTTTGTTTAGATAAATGTCTATTCTATTTTGATAAATGTATATCTTGGATGAATAGAAGAATGTTTGTGTTATATTAGCTAGCATACCTATTTAAAAATAATATAGGTAAAATGCATATATAGATATCATATTTGTTCATTACTTCACTTAACAAGTATTTATATTATTATACTGTATTAAATTATTAATATATAATAATATTATAATTATAATTGAAATATTATGAAGATATAATTATATTGTTATGTTTTAATATATTCTTGTTATTTTCTTTTTATATATATATATATTAAACTCTATTAAAATATGTCAAATCAATTCTTCTAGATTTTATTAATGAACATTTACATCTTCAGCATATAAATGATCATCTCATATAATAATTATGCCAATAAATTACTATCTTATATAAATAAATGATATATATAATACATATCTCATAAAAATAAATATGTGAATATATACATAAATGAATTCTTAACAACCTGAATATAATGTTTGAAATACGTAAATTGGATTGTTATAATTTGACATAGTGCACAATTTGATTAAATGCTTCAAATAAATGTGTTTTCATCGACTCAAATGATCACAAGGTATGCACTACATATATATTTTTTAAAGGATATATAAAATTTTAAACAAATTCAACTTCAAGTGTAAAGCCAAATTCCACATCCTTTGCAAGTTGTTGGACCAAAACAAAAAAATGTTGTAGCAGAAGATTGTTTTAAAGAAGTAATAGATTTGAAAGTTGAAGTGGTGGCATGCGAATATGTCATGGTTGATATAAATGTACATGAAGATGTAGAGAATATTCTATATGAAAATGAGATGAAGAAGATTAAAGAAGTGGTTAGTTCTTGTGATTCTATACACAGATTTCGTTAGAGTAGAGAAGGATGAAGATAAAGTCTATCATATTGTAATAAATTTTTAAGAGTGCATGGTGTAGGAGCACCTAAGGTTAGAAACATTTCTAGGATAGAAATCTTTTCAGTTTGTAAGGTGTTTTGTTCCACCATTCTTGTAATGACCGAGGTCAATCAGTTAACAAACACCATAGTTTCTTAGTAGTATTTTTCTAGTTTAAATGTGTGTTTAGGTAACTTATAAACCTTTGGAAATTGAACTAAATCTCTAGCTATCAGGATTTGGTAAAGTGGAACTAAGTTATACTAGTGCTCGGGAAACTCTTTTTCTCAGTAATGCTACTCGGGAATCTTTCTCAGTTTACTCTAGGTTGCTCGGGTATGCTATGCAGAATGCTCAGGAATGTCGGTCAGGAATGTCTCTCAAGTTACACTTGGTGCTCGGGGTTGTTACTTGGTGATGTTTCTCAGGGTTGCTTGTAGATTTCAGGTTTTTGAATAGCACTTAGGTATTGAAGGCAAAGTTTACTTTTACACTCGGGACTGGTGCTCAGTAATGGTGGTTTGTTTCTCAGTTATGTCGGTTAACAAATGAAGAAATGTGAGATATGACATTTGTGAATAGTTGGGTCAACCAAAATGACCCTCAATGTGTCATTTTTTTATTTGACACATAGTGACACCAATGCCAGTGATGGGAGGGTCATTCATGGCTTGACCATGCCATCTGTGCAAGGAGATTGAACTTGTTGAAGAGCATGAGATATTTTGGTGATATTTTCTAAGAGATAGATATATAGTTGAAAGATTTTATAAGAAAGAAGTAGGAAGGAAAACGAGAGGAATGCATTGTATTTTTGTAATAGAATAGAGTTTGTGAATACAGAGAGCATTTGGAGAATTATCTTGAGCATGTTTATGATGGTTTCCATGTGCAATGTGTATTGGTGTGTTATTCAAGTTGAACCAATCGGTTTAGCTAGGAAGGTGGATCTATCTTATTAGAATCCACAACATCAAATAGTAGCTTTATGGTGAAAAATAGGTCTAGAGAGATTGAGGTGAAGAGCTAAGTGACTTCCTCAAGTTAGGGTTTGATAATACCCTATAAGGTCCACTTAGAGACCTTGAAGCAGAGTCAAGCTGACTCTCGGTAACAACTAGACTTGGGATTCTACATCACATTTGGATCATAGAGAGTTAGTGAATTGCACTTGTGTTGTTTGAGTGTGATTTTAAGAAGAGTCTATAAATTAATCCAAAATGGTGTCCAATGCAGAGCTAGCAAGAGATTTCGGAGAGCAGAGAGAGGAGAACAGACTCCTTAAGGAACAGTTAGCCAAAATGGCATTCAAGTTAGAAGAAGTGTAGCTTCAAACTATAGAAGTCAGTGAACTGATGAGAGAAACTGATGAGAAGGGTAAATTAGTGGCCAAGGAGGACACGATCCCAGAGCCAGACCCTATGCTTCAAGAAGAGCCATTCTTGAAATGATTGAAGGAAATGAATGGAAATTCCTTAGAAGGTGTGCCTCTATTTAGTGGCAAAATGGATCCAGAATTAATCATGGAATGGATAGAAGGTCTTGAAAGTCACTTTGATTATGATAGTGTGACTGAAGCTCAGAAAGTCAGAATAGCCAAGACAATATTGAGAGGAACTACTCTCACTTGGTGTAAATTTGTCCAAGATGAAAGGGAGAAAGTGTTGGAAATATTGTTGGAAAGCTACAATGGAAACAATTATTGTTTTTTCATTGATGTCAAACCTTAACTGGTGAGACTATTTCTATCTATTTAAGTACCATATCAAAGGAGATTTATGAAGATGACCAAGTGGAATAGTTGAGATATGAGAAATCACAAGGGTAATAGATCAATTGGCACATTGGAAAAGTAATGAGTTATTTATCTTTCAATGACAGTTTGTGCCGAGTGCCAGTATATGCCAAGCGAAGTCAGTGATGACCAAGCACCAGTAAATTGTCGAGGAACACAATGTTGGCCGAGCAACAATATTTTGGTAATTGTTGAGATTTGAGATCTCTGGCCGACATAATTGATTTTATTTGGATATGTAAAGTTAATTAAGTATAAGCATGTTTGATCCACACTATGTAAATGCACATGTAATTGTAATTAATGCTTGGATCAAAGATTTAATTTGTGATTGCTTTGGAGAAGTAAATTAAATGTAAATATAGAAAGATTTGTTGGATCTTACCAAACCAAAGATCCACAATCTTGATTAAGCAGAAAAAAGATTTATATGAACTAGATGAATATGTATAAGATAACCTTAGGAGGTTATTCATGATGTATGGTGAGTATGCAAGAGGATTTCATAGTTAATTGACTGATTGGCTTGATCTAAGCAGAGAAGGCTGAATAGAGAAGCATAGAGCTGCAAGAGTGATTGCTTGACAGATTTCCAAGTAGATCTGAATATTGAAATGAGAATGAAGGCCACTCAGTGAACTAGCATAAGAGATAAATTAGATATGGATTTGTAAAGTAAGTTGTATGTATCAGATCACACCTACTGATTACTTTCTAACCATTGTATCAGTCAAAATCCTTTAACCAGGTTGACCTAACAATCATTGTATAAATCCTTTATCAAGGTGACATTCAAGTGGAATGTTCTAAGTCCTCTAATAAGGATACTCCTGGTAGGGTGGTTAAATCCTTTAACCAGGTCACATTTAGTAGTCTATTTTGTAACCTCTAATAGGGTTGGCTCCTAACAGAGCTCACTTCAAAAGATTGCAAAGTTAATAGTATGTTATTGGTGTTTTTTCCCATGTTGGGTTTCCACGTTAAAATTCAGGTGTCAAATTGTGTGGATGTTTATGTTGAGTTTTAATGATAGGTTTCTACATGATGATTACATTTGTATAATGAACTACATATGTATGTTTTTGTTTTATGTTATTTCTGCCGAGCAAATCTGAGTTGTTCAAATTTGTATAAATTTTTAATGGGCACATCTAGAACTGAGGATAAATGATTCACCCCCCCTCTCAGTTATTCTAAATTCAATCTAACAATTGGTAACAAAGCTTTGGTCTCTTGAAAATAGTTTGAAGGTACTTGCAGAAAAATATTGAGATGTATATGAAGAAGGTACCAAAGATGAACAAAGATAACATCCCTGCATGGAAAAGTTTGATGAAGTTGCATCTGGCTGGTATTGGTTATTCAACTAAGCACTATGTTGAAAATGCTTATGTAGCCCCCACTGCACCTGCCACAACTGCATAGTTAAGAGAAAAGAAGGAACACAATCAAGCAATGTTGGAGATTGCATCATTGCTAAACTATCATGAGTTTGAAGACATAAAGGATTACAAAATTGTGAAGAAAATGTGGGATGCCATTGAAACCATCTATGGAGGTGATAAAAATGTGCTTAGAGGAAAATATGAAATCTTGAGAGGTAAGTTTGATGAAATGAAAATGCAAGAAGGAGAAAATACAGTTCAATACTATGGTAGGATAAAGGAAGTGGTAAATTCTATCAGAGGAGCTAAGGGAACCATTGATGATAACACCATTATGAGCAAGGTATTGAGGACTCTTCTTCTTGTATATAATATTAGAGTCTCTACAATTCAAGAGTTAAGATGTACTCCTAACAATAATTTGACTTTGGAAAGTCTAGTAGGCAGACTTATTGCATTTGAGATATCGAATTTTGATAAATACTCTCCACAAGCTATTGAATCTACATTCAGATCCCAGTTTGTCCTAAACAAATCAAAGAAAGGAAAGAAATGTGTGAACAGTGATAGTGACACCACAGATGATTATCTGGAAGAGCTTGAAGCACTCATGGAAAAAAGACTATCTAGAGGAAAAGGAAAATTCAAAGGTAAACTTCCTATCATATATTTTTCATGTAACAAAGTTGGTCATATTGCTGCTAGATGTCCTGATAAGAATGACAAAGATGAAGGAAGGGAAAAGAAGTACAAAGATAGAAAGGATGACTGAGACTTCAGAAGGTATAAGGATTACAAAGACAAAGGTAAGAAATCTTCTTATATAGCTGAAGAAGCTTGTGACAATGATTCTAACAATTTTGATGAAAATGATATAGAAGTTGTGTATGTTGCTATGAAAGATGATTCTAGTGATGATGAGAAAACTAAAATAATTTCTTATATGAGTAAAGTTGACTATTGGATTATTGACAGTGGTTGTTCACATCACATGACTAGTGATAAAGATAAATTTTAGACACTAGATCAGTGTAATGGAAAATATGTTAAATTTGGTAATGATGCACCATGTATTGTTAAAGGGAAAGGATCAATTAATTTGACTGACAAGATCAGATGTGACAATATATATTGGGTTGATGATCTTAAATATAATTTACTAAGTGTTTCAATGTTGAATACTTTTGGTTACAAAGTTAATTTTCATCATAGGAAAGCAAAGATCTATGATGCCAATGGAGAACTAGTTGGAGGTGGTGAGCAGACTAAAGGTAACTTGTTCTATCTAGATTTAGATGATGAGACATGCTTTTTTGCACAATACAATGATGTTTGGTTATGGCATAAAAGGTTGTGTCATGTAAACTTTGATAACTTGGTAAGCATAAGTAAATTGAAAAAGGTTAGAGGGATGCCTAAGTTAAAGAAACCTGAAAATGCAATGTCAATTGGGAAAGATGACTAAGTGTAGTTTCAAGAGAAAAACTCATACTTCTGAGGAAATATTGGAATTAGTTCATACTGACCTCTGCGGACTCATTGGTGAGAAAAGTTACTTTGGAGAAAAATATTTTATTCTATTTGTTGATGATTTCTCAAGAATGATGACTGTTATGTTTCTTAAAGAAAAATCTGATGCATTCTAGTTATTTAAGTGGTACTTGGCAAAATTTGAAAAGGAAACAGGTAAAAATATAAAATGTCTAAGATTTGACATAGGAGGTGAGTTTATTTCTAATGAGTTTAACAGGTTCTTCAATGACTGAGGGATAAAAAAGATAGATGTCCGCACCTAGGACACCACCACAGAATTGTATTGCTAAAAGAAGAAACAGATCTATCATGGATTGTGCCATAACACTTATGATGGAGAAAAATGTTGCATAGAAAATTGGAGAGAAGCTATAAGTACAATAGTCTATACCCTGAACAAAGTACAAGTCAAGAAAGGTACTAATGCTACACCTTATGAGCTATGGTATGGATATGCACCTAATGTGAAATATTTCAAAGTTTTTGGAAGCAAATGTTTCACACTGAAGGATAACGGAAATGGGAAACTTGATGCTAAAGGTGAGGAATTCATATTTCTTGTTTATTCAATGAAAATTAAAGCATATAAGTGTTTGAATTATAACACTAACAAAATTGTGGAAAGTGCAAATGTTAGAATTGATGAGTATGCATAAAGAAATGATGCTGAAAGCACACAGGAACCTGAGAGTTACAAATAATTTGTCTATATGGACGAGGAAGATTCTAATACATTACCTAAAACTAAGAATGAAGTTGCGGAGCAACAACTAGCACCTGCCGAGTCACAGACTAAGATTGCTGGGAAACAGGAGTTAATTGCCAAGCTATCTGATGGAGATGCCAAGTCACAGAATCAACCTGAATCAGAAATTAATGATCAATGTGAAGCAGAAAAAGAACCTACTCTAGAAAATTATGTTAGGAGGCACCATAAACCAGATCAAATTATAGGATTGAAGGATTTTTCAGTTATGACAAGAAGTAATTTAAGAGAATATACATGCTTATTACGCGATTTTGAGCCTAAAACAGTAAAAGTTGCTTTAGACAATGAAGACTGGATACAAGCCATGAATGAAGAAATTGAATAAATTGAGAAGAATAAGACTTGGACACTTGTACCTAGGCCTAATGATAAAAACCTAATTGGTACTAAGTGGGTATTCAGAAATAAGTTGAATGAACGTGGAGAGGTAACAAGAAACAAAGCTAGACTAGTATGCAAGGGTTATGCACAAGAGGAAGGAACTTATTATGGAGGAAAATTCACCCTAGTTGCAATATTGGAAGGAGTAAAAACCTTACTTGCATATGAAACCTACAGAGGTTTTAAATTCTATCAGATGGATGTGAAGTCAACATTTTTAAATGGAATATTAGAAGAATTATATATTGAGCAAGCTGATGGATTTGTAGACCCAAGCAAGAGGAAGATGGTTTGCATATTACTTAAAGTGCTATATGGATTGAAGTAAGCACAAATAGTATGATATGAGAGATTGCACAATTATCTGATGAAGATTGGATTTGCAAGAACAGATTGCAACAACAACAACCTATATTTGAAGACGGAGCGAACTAAAGGTACTTTACTGGTTGAAATTTTTGTTGATGACATTATCTTTTATGGACAAGATGTGTTATGCCAAGTATTTGCAAAGGAGAAGCAAACTAAATTTGAGATGTCTATGTTTGGTGAGATAAAAAATTTTGTTGGCTTACAAATATATCACATGAAGAATGGTATCTATATTACTCAATCAAAATATATCAAGGAGATAGTAAAGACTTTTGGAATAGAAGATTCAAAACTAGTGAGTACACCCATGGATACTGGACATAAGCTAACAAAGAATGATGACACAAAAGAACTGAATCAAACCTTTTATAGATGAATTATTGGAAAGTTGCAATTTGTTGTACAAAATAGACCTGATATTGCACTGGCTATTGGTATTGTTGCAAGATTTTTTACCAATCCCAAGGAGACACATATGATGGCAGTAAAAAGGATTCTGAGATATTTGAAAGGAACATATGAATATGGTCTATATTTAAAAAAGAATGATAAGTTTGAGCTCAGAGTTTATACTTATTTTGATTGGGCTGGAAATGTGGATGACAAAAAATGCACCATAGGAAGAGCGTTTCTTTTGGGAAAAAGATTAGTTTCAGGGACAAGAAAGAAACAAAATTGCACCTCACAATATATAGCTAAAGCCGAGTATGTAGCAACATGAGTTAATTATTCTAATATTGTGTGGTTGAAGATACTACTGAAAGGTATGAAAGAAGAGATCACAGAACCAGTTGTCATATATTTTGACAATATGAGTGCCATTAATATTTCTAAGAACCTTGCAATGCACTCTAAGACAAAGCATATAGCTATCAAGTATCATTACTTGAGGGAGCTAGTCCAGAAGAAACCAAGTGAGACTGGAATATGTGAACACTAAGGAATAGTTAGCAGACATATTTACAAAAGCACTACCCAAGGATGCTCATGAGTATCTACAAGTTAAATTAGGGGTGATTCCCCTAACTTAAGCTAATTAGTTTAGAATGATTTTTTTGCATCAAATGATTATACTCAGAATATTTGACACCTTGATGCACTGATAGTCACACTTTAGGATGTTGCCTAAAGCTGTGAAAACAGACAAAGACAAAAAAGAGGATCATTCATAAGCAAGATGACAGGAACAACATGATACAAATTTTAGAACAAAAGAATCTGCATGATGAAGATGTCAATGTCTTTTCCATTGTTGTCAAAGAGGGAGAAGTTTATTGAAAGAGGGAGAATTTACTATACTTAGAGATAAAGGGAGAGATTACTGAAAAAGAGATTGTTGTCAAAGAAGGGAGAATTAAAAGGTACAGAAAGATTTTAGTGTGATTACAGACACAAAGGGATAATTTTTTTTTACCATATGAGAATCAGAATGAAGCTAAAGACATTAATAAAGATTTGTTCATATCAAGGAACACATACAGACTTTTTGGATTGTATGGTAACTATGGTTATTGTTTTATTGTCTATTGTTTCCATCAATGCCAAAGAGGGAGATTGTTGGAAATATTGTTGGAAAGATACAATGGAAACACTTGTTGTTTTTTTATTGATGTCAAACCTTAACTGGTGATGCTATTTCTATCTATTTAAGTACCATATCTATTGATTGATGAAGGAGATTTAACAGGAAGACCAAGTGGAATGGTTGAGATATGAGAAATCAAAAGGGTACTAGATTAGTTGGCACATTGGAAAAGTAATGAGTTTTTTATCTTTCAATGATAGTTTGTGCCGAGCACCAGTATATGCCGAGCAATGTCAATGATGATTGAGCACCAATAAATTGCTGAGGAACACGGTGTTGGCTGACAAATAGTATTTTGGTAATTGTTGAGATTTGAGATCTCTGGCCGACATAATTAATTTTATTGGTATATGTAAAGTTAATAAAGGATAAGCACATTTGATCCACACTATGTAAATGCATGGGTAACCATAATTAATGCTTGGACCAAATATTTAATTTGTGATTGCTTTGGAGAAGTAAATTAAATGTAAAGATGGAAAGATCTGTTTGATCTGACCTAACCTAAGATCTAAGATCTTGATTAATTAAAAAAAAGATTTATCTGACCTAGATGAAGAGGTATAAGATAACCTCAGGAGGTTATTCATGATGTATGTTGAGTATGCAAGAGGATTGCATAGTTAATTGACTGATTGGCATGGTCTAAGCAGAGAAGGCTGAACAGAGAAGCGGAGAGATGCAAGAGTGATTGCTTAATGGATTTCCAAGAAGATCTGAAGATTGTAATGAGAATGAAGGCCACTCAGTGAATTAGCATAAGAGCTGAATTGGAACTGGATTTGCAAAGTAAGTTCAATGTATCAGATCACACCTGCTGATTACTTTCTAACCATTTTATCAGTCAAAATCCTTTAACCCAATTGACCTAATAGTCATTGTATAAATCCTTTAGCAAGGTTACATTTAGGTGGAATATTCTACGTCATCTAACAAGGCCACTCCTGACAGGGTGATTAAATCCTTTAACCAGGTCACATTTAGCATTGTGTTTTTTAACCTTTAACAAGGTTGGCTCCTAATAGAGCTCACTTCAGAAGAGTAAAAAGTTGATAGAATGTTATTGGTGGTTTTTCCCATATTAGGTTTCGACATTAAAATTTTGGTGTCAACTTGTGTGAATATTTATGTTGAGTTTTACTAATAATTTTCTACATGCTAATTACATCTGAACAATGAACTATATATGTTTTTTTTTGTTTTATGTTATTGTTGCTGAGAAGAGCTGAATTGTTCAAATTGGTATAAAGTTTTAATGGGCACATCTAGACCCAAGGATATCTAATTCACCCCCCCTCTCAGTTATTCTAAATTCAATCTAACAGAAAGGAGGAAAGAACACAATAACTAGTTGGAAAGGTATGGTGGCTAAGATGAAGGAAACTTACCTTCTTGATGATTATGAAGTGCAGTTGCACAAGAAAAGGAAGAATTTGAGGTAGAAAGACTTAAAAGTCAGTGCCTATATAGAAGAATTTCATAAGCTATGCTTAAGGTCCCATGCGATGGATGACGAAAGCCTAAAGATGAAAAGATATCAGAATTACCTCAAATGGAGCATTCAAGAAGAAATTAGTCTCTTAAGCCCCAAGACTGTACATCAATGCTATCAACTAGATCTCAATGTAGAAGAGAAGTTCAAGAACAAACAAGATTCAAACAATAGAGGCAGAGGAAGAGACAATAGAGGTCATAGAGGAGGATATGGAGGAAGAAATATTGAAGCTATGAATCAGAGTGAGAACAAACTCACAAAGAATGATGGAGAATCTAGCAACACTAGACGTGGTTACAACTGAGGAAGAGGTTCAAATAATAGTTCAAGAGGAAGAGTCGATAACCAAGGAAGAGGATCTTATTTATTTTTGATGAAATTCTACAACTATCAGCAGTTTGGGCATCCTACATATCAGTGGCCTGAAAAGATCTCTACCTCACAAGGAGGAGAGAAAAGAGCTAACTATGTGCAAGAAGAGTCTTCTAGCAGCAAGATTGCTGAAGTCCCCATAGGATCAAAGATGGGAGAGCATTTTATGGTTCGGAGAGGACTCCTCAAAGAACCCATGAAAGAAGAGCCAAGCCATAAAAGATCTTCATTTTGAGTCACCTGCAAGGTACTTGGTAAGGTCTTTAAAGTTATCATAGATTCAGGTTCTACTGATAATATAGCTTCCATAGAAGCTATTGAGAAGTTAAAATTCACAAGGGTACTGCATACTAATATTTTTAGAGTTACTTGGTTGAATAAAGATCAACATGTAATAGTCAATGAACAAGATTGGATATAATTTTCCATAGGGAGGTATAAGGATAGAGTATAGTGTGATATCCTACCCATGGATACATGTCATCTACTATTAGGTAGACCTTGGCAGTTTGACTGAGCTGCATTGCATGATGGAGTTAAGAACTCCTATTCCTTCAAGAAGGATGGAATAACTTTTAGGGTACAGTCAACCTTAGAAGAAGAGAAAGAAAAGAAAAGAGGTCCCAACCTACTGTTGGTCGGTGAGAAAGAATTCTTAAAGACATTGGAAGAAGAAGATGGAATAAGATTTGCTTTGGTTTTCAAACCAAAAGGTGTAAAGGGAAATAAGAGGGAAGAGTCTCCTTTAGAGATCAAAAGGTTGTTAACTCAATACCATACCATAGTTAGTGATGGTAAACCAGCTATCCTACCACCTGATAAATCAATTAGTCATCAGATTGACTTTATTCTAGGAGCCTCACTTCCAAATAAAGCTTCATATAAGATGACCCAAGGGAAGAATGTAGAGATTTATAACCAAATCCAAGAACTAATTGACCAAGGGTTGATTAGGGAAAGCATAAGTCCTTATGTTTTTTCCACACTACTAGCGCCAAAGAAAGATGGTACATGGAGTATGTGTACTGATTCCAGGGCCATAGACAAGATAACTATCTGATATAGGATTTGAACACCAAGGATAGAAGATTTGATGGATTCTCTTGGTGGAGCTAGATATTACTCCAAGATAGATCTTAAGAGTGGATATCATTAGATTAGAATTAAAGGGGGAGATGAGTGGAAGA
The DNA here is from genome assembly GCA_018584345.1 of Thuja plicata. NCBI lineage: Eukaryota > Viridiplantae > Streptophyta > Pinopsida > Cupressales > Cupressaceae > Thuja > Thuja plicata. Next base: position 582,331 of record MU226486.1, read on the forward strand.
CTGCTTCTAAGACTACCGAAGGACTTTATGAATGGCTTGTTTTGCCTTTTAAGTTTTCAAATGTCCCAAGAAAATTTATGAGGTTGAGGAATGAGGTTTTAAAGGAATTCATTGGTAAATGGGTTGTAGTGTACTTAGATGACATCCTAATGTTTAGTAGGACCAAAGAGGATCATCTTAGACATCTACAAATGGTAATGCAAAGATTGCATGAAGAAAAGTTGACGATCAATTTTGAAAAGATTGAGTTCATGAAGCAACAGTTGGTATATATAGGTTTTGTTATCTCAGACGGTAACTTGAAGATGGTTATAAGTAATGTGGAAGCATTATTGAGTTGGCCTACACCAAGTCAGTAGCTGAAGTCAGAAGCTTTCATGGTTTAGCACAATTCTACCGAAAGCTCATCAAACAGTTCAGTGAAATGAGTGCACCTATTTTAGATACCATCAAAGGAGGTATGAAATCCAATTTCCAATGGAATGAGAAGGTTGATGAAGGATTTGAGCATCTAAAGAAGAGGATAGCAGCTCAACCCATCTCGACACTTCCTATTTTTGACAAACTATTTTCTACGGAGTGTGATGCTAGTAATATTGTTGTCGGTGTAGTTTTGAGTCAAGAAGGAAAGCCAATAGCCTTTCATAGTGAGAAGCTCGGTGATGCAGAGGAAGTATTCCTGATATTATTTGGAATTGTATGCATTATTGCAAGCACTAAGGAAATGGAGAAATTATCTCCTTCCCAAAGAAATTGTATTCTTTACCAACAATCACGCTTTGAGTTTTCTAAGCTCACAAGATAAACTAAGCCATAAGCATATGAAATGGGTGGAGTATATAAAAGCCTATACTTTCACCTTAAAGCATAAGAAATCAGTAAAAAATAAGGTAGCCAATGCATTGAGTAGAAGGTTACTCACAGTGCAAGAAGTTAAACTAAGGAGAATTGGCATTGAAAGCTTCAAAGATATGTATCTAGCAAATGAATACTTTTCAGCAACATACAAGTTATGTCAAGAGTATCAAAATCATTTTCATAGTAAATATTTAGAGTATACTCTTTAAGAAGGTATTCTATTTAAGGGAGGACAACTCTATGTACCAAGAGGTTACATGAGGGAGAACCTAGTACAAGAAAAGCATAATGGTTCCTTAAGTGGATATTTTGGGTTGAACAAAACTCTAGAGTTGGTCAAGAGGTATTACTATTGGCCAAGAATGAATCAGGACATCCAAAAGTATGTAGAGACTTGTATCATTTGTCAAAAGGAAAAAGGGACTTCATCCAATACAGAATTGTATCAACCCCTTCCTATCCAAAATAGACCATGGGAATGCCTTAGTATGGATTTTTTAGTTGGACTACCAAAGACCAAGCAGGGAATGGACAAAATATTTATGATTGTTGATAGGTTCAACAAGATGGCTCACTTTATGTCATGAAAAACCACACATGATACATGTTACATAGAAAATCTGTTCTTTTGAGAAGCAATAAGGATAGATGGATTACCTTTGAGTATTGTATCAGATAGAGACTCCAAGTTCATGAGTCATTTTTGGAAAACCTTATGGAAAAATATTGGTACAAATATTTCTTTTAGCTCGGCATATCACCCGCAAACTGATGGTTAGACTGAAGTGGTGAAATGAATCTTAGGAAATATTTTGAGATGCCTCACCAAGGACTATGGACAATAATGGGATCAGTTACTTGCTCAAGAAGAATTTGCATACAATGATATAGTCAATAGCTCCAATGGAAAGAGCCCTTTTCAAATAGTGTATGGGATTCATCCCAGGGGTATATGTGAATTAATGGATCTTGGTAGCAACATAGAGAGGAGTGGGTATAATGAAAATTTTCTCAATCCATGAAGGGGGTCCATGACTCAGTTGAAGAAGCTTTGATAGGGAGTAAAAATCACACCAAGCAAAAGGTATATGCAAGGAAAAGAGATATTCAATTTATAGTTGGAGGTTTGGTCATGGTGCACCTAAACAAAGCAAGGTTGCAGAAAGGAATTCTGAGTGAACTTCAAATGAGGAAGATAGGCCCTTGTGCGATATTGGAAAAATATGGGTCTAATGCTTATAAAGTTGATCTTCCTATAGACATAGGATTATCTCCTATTTTCAATGTGGCAGATTTGGTATCCTATAAAGGACCAATTCCAGAAGAAGATTCTGATCTAACAATAGATACCAAGGTCTCAGAGCACTCAAACTACCTGTTACGCCAAAACTTAAGGTAGAAGAGATTCTAAATTCAAGAGTTGCCAAGAAGAATAGCAGGAAGACCTATATGGAACATCTGGTCAAATGGTAGGGACAATCTAATTAAGAGGCTACATGGGTGCAAGAAACTGATTTCAAGAAGTTAGGCATCAATCCTAACTTACTCCAATCACCTGGAAGTTTATTTCTTTTTATTTAGGGAGTATGGTGCAGGAGCACCTAAGGTTAGAAACATTTCTAAGATAGAAATATTTTCATTTTTTAGGGTGTTTTGTTCTAATATTCTTGTAATGACCGAGGTTAATCGCTGAACAAACACCATAGTTTCTTAGTACTATTTTTCTAGTTTAAATGTGTGTTGAAGTAGCTTATAAACCTCTACAAATCCAACTAAAGCTCTAGCTGCCAAGATTTGGTAAAGTGGAAGTAAGTTATACTAGTCCTCAAGATACTCTATTTCTTGGTAATGCTACTCAGGAATCTTTCTTCATTTACTCTAGGTTTGTCGGGTGTGCTGTGTAGAATACTCAGGAATGTCACTCAATAATGTCTCTCGGGTTACACTTGGTGCTTGAGGCTATTACTCGATGATGTTGCTTGGGTTGTTGACTAGCGCTTAGGAATTGAAGGAAAAGTTTACTTCGACACTCGGGACTGGTAGTCAGTAATGGCAGTTTGTTTCTCGGTTATGTTGGTTAACATCATAAGAAACATGAGATGTGAATTTTGTGAATAGTTGGGTCAACTGCAATAGCCCTCAACCTATTTTTTTTTGTCTTTGACAAACAATGACACATGTTCCAATGATGGCAGGGTCATTTATGGCTTGACCATGCCATCTGTGCAAGGTGGTTGAAGTTGTTGAAGACGATGAGATATTTTGGAGATATTTTCTGAGAGATAGATATATAGTTGAAAGCTTTTGTAATAGAGAAGTAGGAAGGAAAAAGAGAGGAATGCATTGTATTTTTATAATAGAGTAGAGTTTGTCAATAGAAAGATAATTTGGAGAATTATCTTGAGAATTTTTGTGATGGTTTCCATGTTCAATGTGTATTGTTGTGTTATTAAAGTTGAACCAGTCGGTTTAGCTAGGAGGGTGGATCTATCCTATTAGAATCCACAACATGAAATAGTAGCTTTACGGTGAGAACTAGGTCTAGAGAACTTGAGGTGAAGATCTTAGTGAATTCCACAAGTTAGGGTTTTGTAATACCCTATAAGGTCCACTCAAAGACCTTGAAGAAGACTCAAGCTGACTCTCGGTAACAACTAGACTTGGGATTCTACATCAGTGCAACAGATATTTCTCCTTTAAAAGATATATTGATCAAAGTGGAAAACTCAACCAAAAATTTTTATGGATTATTTTAGTTTTGATAATATTGGTTGTTCTTACTTGATTGTAGGTAAAATAGTAATGATTAAAGAGGATGAGATTGTAGTTGTACCATGTCTTATAGAAGGCATAAAATTGTTTGTGAAAAAAGCCTCATTGAAGAATAGAGCATAATTGTAATAGCGCTTAGTCCTTTGGAGGACATGATGATGTTACTTGTACATGATATAGCGAAGCATAGGTAATTTCTTTCCATGCAAGAAGTGGATGAAGTGTCGGCAATAAAAAAATATGTTTTTTAAACATTTTTAATGTTAATAATTCATGAATTGTGGAAATCTCTTATCCCTCACTTATATAACCCTTTAGGCAAAGTTTTTTATGGTAGATGTGTTAAAAAAAACCTAGCTAATTATTATTTCAATTAATTAAATTTCAGTATGAGTTATTCTATTCATTTAACCTTGCAAAATGTCTATTCATTCCAAAGACAGTGATTTGTTTCCATGGACTAATAACTTATGGGCCTGTTGAAATGTGCCCTTTTTGGAAGATTCCAGGCATGGAGATGAAGTATTTTTTAAGAGCTATCAAATTTTTCCCACCCTTGATTGTTTTGAAACTTAAATTATCCATGTAGTATTGATCAGTTAGCCAAATTAGACTAATTCAAATCAAATATGATTATGATTAATAGTTGGATAAAATGTGTGGCAGAGTTTGAGGTGGAATTGGTTTGGGTGTACTTCATTTCAAATGTGGAGGAATACAACTATGTGGAATGTTAAAATCCACTGGTTGAGACAACTAATGTGTTTCTCTATTCCCTGATCTTTCATTTCCTCACAAGAAGCTCTTCCTATGACACATTTATGATAAGCTATATGATAAAGTTAAATGACAAGATAAGAAAAATGCATAAAATTTAAGATGTCCTTATCCATATGAATGGTTCTATCCATTACTGTAAGAACAACATCATATTTATCCATCTTTTTCCTTGCCTTAAACTGAATAGATTGTGCTTCCTTATATATTTCCTATAGGCTAACACTTGCACATCTTTCGGTGCAAGCGCTAGTTTATGGTTTGCTATATATCTAGGGTGCAAAGTTCATATTTTTTAGGTGTAGTGTCATGTTAAGAAATCCTCATTACAAAAAAAATGAGATTAAAATCATCATCATTGAGTGTCACTCATTGAATGTGAGTAATATGTTTATTATCAAGACTAATTCTAGCTAGCACACAAACAATTTGATGAATGATATCCACTCCAATGTGTCATCTTTTTTGAATCACATGGTTTTACATGTGTATATAGAGGACAATAAATTAGTAAATATTATTCCAAATTTTGCAACTCAATGTTGGAAATATTCAGGATTAACCAAGTTACTGAGAGGGGAGGGGTGAATCAGTAACTCTTAAAACTTTAAAGTATTTCTGCACTTTTATATTCTTTAGCCATTCATTCATCTAATCTACTGCAATCATGAAAATGTAAACATTCATAACACAAAGATCGGTAACCCAGAAACCTTCCAAATAGAAAGTAAAACTGGGGTGGGGATGGTACCCACAAAACTTTGGTACTGCAGTATAAATTTGGCCGGTTAAGGCTTACAAAGATCAATTCTGATGATCTGCCCTGTTAGAAGCAATTTGGACTGCTAGGTCCACCTTGTTAGAGGATTTACAAACATACAATGAAGTATGCACTCGGTTAAGAGAT
>MU226486.1:600810-618415 GCA_018584345.1 Thuja plicata
GTGCAATTGTGCACTGACCTATTGCTGCTTGTTCCAAATGAGGAAATCTTTGAATTCCTTGGTCTTGATGAAATTATCATCTTTCAAAAGTTGATCTTGATATATCAGTCTCTCATTTGTGCATGTCATGAGGGGTAACTCTACTTCCTCTTCTTTATCCTTTTGCAGCTTCTTACTTGCTCTTATTTTCTTCCTCAACTGATGATCATATGCTCCTTTTTCTAGTAATTAGAGCACCAATCCTATCTTTCTTCCGATATGGTTCCCCTATTTCAATTATTTTTCTTTTTGGTGGGGGATCATTTGTAACCTCACTCTCAGGGACCTTTGTTAGGTCAATTATATTCTCACCCTCAGTTGCTTGTTCTTCAGAAAATGCTTGGCTAACTAGAGGGGAGCTAGGTACTGAGTACTCTTCATCACTATCTTCATCATATTATGATGATGAGTGCCTTTTGTAGCCTTTCTCTAGCACTACAAGTGCATCTTCCAATTGGTTGCATAACAGAGTATGTGATTCTATCATGGCATCAAGCCTCTTTAGATATGGCGAGTCTGGGAAGAAACCCCCAAAATTAATGCCCTTTCTCTTTACCTATTTCCTATAAGTCCATCAATTCATTGAACTTCTCATCTCTTTTATGCAGCTCCTCATCTTCCAATATATTTCTGATTAGTTCTTCTTCCATGCAATTCCCTTGGTCTTTGGTATATGGAATTGTGGGTGTCAGCAACTTTTTGGCACTCACAATGAAGCTTTCCATGTCAATATATCTGTAAAGAGCCACATTCATTATGTAATGGATCATCCAATTGTTCACTGGGTCTAATTCCCTCTTTCTGATTGTAAAATTACAAATTTTGAACTACCTTGGGGTAAATGTACCCTTCCTATGTTGAGCCAGGTGTTCTTTATCTGTCAAAATCAATTGCCTGAAGAATTGAGTTTTTGCAATCCTTGGTGGCACATGGAATGGTAGAACATGGGGTTGGTGAGTGCAACCATACACCCTAATTAATGTTAAATTCTTGTCATAGTAGAATTCACCCCAGTTGTGATCTCCTATCCACTTATCAAGATATTGGCATGGCCTTAGTAGCTCTATCACCTTGACTGGTAGCCTTGTTTTATTTACTCCTAGACACTTAAGAATTGGATAAACTATCCAATTTTCAAAGGCACAAAGTTCCTATTCTCTTGAGGTGTAATTCCACACTTTCAGTGAAAATTGAATGGGGTTCACCTGGTTCTAGTGAAACCTCTGAGGCCTTAAACATTGATAGTTCATGATAGGGAAGTTGTAGTATAAGCTTAAATGCATAAGAATTGAGTAATGCATAAATCTGGGGTTTCCCTTCTTGTTCTGTATATCAACAAATCCCTGATGTATTTGATCTATAATATACTAAATATAGTCATATTTGGTAATGGTGTGAGGAATCTACATATCCAGGACCATCATCAGATGTCTTAGCTAATTATCTTTGGTCGTCCATCCTTTCCTAACACTCTGTATAATGCATATGATATATAATTCATATAGAAGTTCAAATCCTTGTAGTATTATGGGGTAGTCCCCTTAATGGGAGCAATGTAGTTCTTCATTCTCCTTGAAATGTGATGTTCCTAAATCCATTTGGAAGCAATGCTAGATTCTCTCGTATATCTATTCTCTTAACTTTTCAATTTGATCTCAGTGGTTATGGGATGGTATACATTGAAGGATCTCATGATTGAGTTTCTGTTTAGGGTAACTAAGGCTTTCCTGGCATCCCTTTTTATTGTTTTTGTAAGGGTATCATACCTACCATCCATTTCTAAGATGAAATAAATATCTACAAAGATGTCAGGGACAATTAATTTGGCGAATCCATAGGTCCATGGATTCGAGATAGGCACGGCTTCATCACTATTGTTATAAAAATAATTGAGCAGGGAATAACCTAAAAAGCTTGGGCTTTTAGCATCCCTAATGAATCATAACTCATCTATGAGAGTGTCGACACTTACCTTTCTATTTTGGCTTGATCCAGGTAATAGGGAGATGAATTCTTCATAATAGTTGCATTTCCCTTTCATATCATCTTCAACATCATCACTTCTCCCACTAGTGGATACTACACTCACTGCCTGAATCATCTTATTTTGTTCCAATATATATTACCGATATTGAGAAAAATATCTTCCAAATGACACACCTCAACTATTAATCACCCAATCTACTCTTGAACATTGACAACTACTTGAATTCCTCAAATTCTAGACTAAAACCTGACTTCTTTTACTTTGTGAATCTCATTTTCTCCACACACCAATAGCCCAACAAATTCTCCCTCTGAAAACAATGAACTCTAGGTAAGAACCAATCATTAATGGTTATCCCTATTTATCTCTGAATCATCAATGCATAATTCTCATAATTGCGATTCAATTACTTCTAGCTTATATTTCTAATGCTGTGAAATCAATTTTCTTCTAGTTGTAGCCTCTAAAAGTGACAGGAAATCAAATATGCATGAGTGCTTTCTATTTAAAAACCATATTATATTCAAAGTAGGATCTCATTATGATCTGATAGGCTATCTCACATATAGCTTAGCTACTCTTTAATACACTTGTCATAAATTTATTAATTTCCATTGGTTGGCAACTATACATCCTGGCGCCGAAGAAAAGTCTTCACATTAACTCTAGTTCTACTTCTGGTGACCTAGTGACTATGTAGTATCTTTGTCACTGAATGTTCATTCTAACTAGGGTTTGATCCCAAGACTTAGAGACTGTCATTGGATAAATATCCAGATCAACGGTTATCTCCTTGTCACTTGATTAAATCTCTTAACTCATGTTCTTTCGGAGACACCATGACTAAGCCATTTACTAACTGATCTTTAACCTCAGCTTACTTCTAGAGACTTGGAAACTATTATATATCTTTGTCGCTGAATCTATCTTTTAACTCAAGGTTTATCTAGAGACCACGCGACAAATACCTTTATCTCTTTATTTCTATATGATTTTACCTTTATGATTTCCATCTGTAGATAATGTGACTACCGTTGATCTTCCTTTTTTCTACATCTAACAGTTGTCATTGAGTCTCTAGATAAATAGGACAAACCCTAATTTATCATGAGACAATGCGACGAGAATCCAATCAAAACTTTGTCATAAGAAAATCAACAGTTCCCGTGAAGTCTCTTAATCCTTGGATGACATCAGTAATAATTTTGAGACTTAGCGACAAGGGTCCATTCTTGGGTCCACCAAATGCCAGATGTCACTCAAATATTTGTCTACCTATTATTAGTACTTGGCTACAAAGCTGCATGTGTCATTACTCATCTTCCATGTTAAACCTTAGCTTGACCCTCACCTTTCTTTAACCCTTTGTAATCAATTTTCTGCATTGTCTCACATTCGCTGAATGAATTTACACTTATCATGGTTATCTCGAGATAACCCTACTATCATTGATCTTTCTCTCATCTCGATCTAACAGTTAGCGCCAAGTCTCCAGATCTTCAAAGAAAACACTAATTCTTCATGAGACTTCATGACTGCTATCTCCAAGTCACCAGGTGTATTTTTATCTTGCATTTTCATTATAGACTACATGACTAATGAACACGTATCTCAACTTTCCTTTTGTCTCTTAATCACCAAATCTTATTTGACTTTTCAAAGCATTACTGCGACCTTGCGACTGCTGTTAAATCTCACTTTGATCCTGTAGTTGTTGCCAAGTCTCTTGATTCTTAACTTAAACCATGATTTCTTTCATGACTAGGTGACAACACTAACATTAGAACTAGAACTTAACTTAGGTTTAATCAGGAGACCTCATGACTGTATAAACTTAGTGTCACTAGATGATTTTTAAACTATAGGGTTTATTCAGAGATTTCCCAACCACTGTTAGATTTGATTCAAGAGATGAACGGTCTTCCCTAAGTCTCCATATCCATTGAGGCATATTATTTTTATTAGGAGACAATGCGACAAAGACTTTACGCCAAGTCTCTAGATAGAATGAAATATTCATTTTTTTTCATAAGACTAAGCGACTAATATATTAAGCACATGACTTATTCTAAGGACTTACGCTATGAAAAAGAAACTTCAAAATATAAATGTGACTAATATTTATGGCTTTTTGCCATGTCCAAAAAAAAGGTAACCCTAGGACTTATGGTTTTTGGCATTTTTCACTAGGTTCATGGCTAAAAACATCATCTATAGAGATATTCAAATAATTTCAGACATGACTTTCAACTCTTTAGCACAAAAATGACTGGGAATTTCAAAATTTACAGGGCATACTTCAAAACTGGAAAAACAACACAGTGGCTCTATCTAAGGATGTGTAAATGCAAGTTTATATCAAGAACCACAGATCTCTAGGAAAGAAGACCAAAACCGCACTAATCTATTACTTAAATAAACACACAATTGGGAAGGAAACACACCTTTATATGATATACAACTACTATGCATGGAACAAAATATCTAATTCAAGAAAATTTTCAAGAACTGTCCATGCACTAGAAATTCCTACTCTTCATTATCCCTATTTCTGAGGAAATATGAATCCTTTCCAAAAATCTGAGAGATAACAAAAATCCCCAACTGTAGTGACTCAATTTATTTATGCTTGCCTTTATCTTCAGCCCTGACATTCTACAACAAAAAATCACCATGCACTTTCTTTCATGTGCCCTTCTGTCAAATAGGTATTTCATCTTTTTCTACAACTTGAGATTTTCCCTTTGACTATTCCTCCTCATCTCATCCAACTCTACTAACTGGACCATCCTTTCCTGCATAGGTTTAGAAAACTAAATATCCTCATCTTGAATGAATTTGTAAGTTGGGAGTAAATTTTTGATAGGTATTCTTGATTGAACACCATACATTAGCTCAAAAGGGGATTTTTTTGTAGCCTCTTTGACAGTAATTCTATCTTCCCGTAGGGCAAGTTTTAGTTTTGCATGCTAGGCCCTTTTGTTAGTTTCTAGGGTCTTTTAAAGAATCTGTAGAATACTATTGTTACTTGATTTTTCCTGCCCATTATCCTGAGGATGATAAGAGGATGAATAAGAAATGACAATTCCCATGTCAGAACAAAATGCAACAAATTCTTCTGATCTAAAGCACATGGCATTGTCCATTACTAGCTTGAGTGGAACACCAAACCGAGTGATCACATTTCCCATCAAAAACTGAATGACCAATGAACTTCTATCTTTCTTTGTTGGGACTTCCTCAAACCATTTGGTAAAATAATCAGTTTCCAATAAAATCCAACTATGTCCCCCACTTGACTTTTCATTAAACTCCCCATTAAAATCCATTCCCCACATAGTAAAAGGGGATTCTATAGCTATAGGGTTAAGTAGAAAGGCTCCTGGGAATATCATCTTGCTTGAGAACCTTTGGCAGTGTTCACATTTTCTGACAAATGCATGGGTATCCTAAAAAAAACAAGGCCAATAAGAGCCTTCTCTTAAAATTTTATGAGATGTTGATGAAGCAGAGTAATGACCTTGATAGATCCCAACATGCATTTTTTAAAGATGTCTTTAGATTTCCCTTTATCAAAATAAAAGAATAATATGCAATCCCTATTTTTCCAATACAAATCACCATGCAATAGGACATATTTTTGAGCCTATAACCTTAGGCTTCTTTTTTTGTTATGGTTTCAACTTCCTGGACAACTAGCATTTTTAAGGAAATATACTATGTCAACATACCGGGACTACATCTCAATGCTTGTAACAACCTTTTCATCAGTATCAGCACTGTTTGAATGAACTAAGGCAAAGTTTTCTTCTATCATAAAATTTTCTAGTCCCAGTCCTCTCACCAACTTTGTAATATGGATGTCCAAGTCAAATTCCTGAACTTTGTTTATCCATTTACATCTTATTTTGGACAAAAATATCTTTCACAGCAGCATGATGAACATATGCATTTACTTTTCCACATACAAGATAAGGCCTGAAAGCCTTAACTTCTTTTACTAAGGCATAGGCCTGTTTCTCCGTTAACTAGTAGTTCAACTAAGCTAATTGCAAGGACTTGCTGAAAAATTCTATGGAGTGTTCAAATCCCTCATCATCCTTTTGCAGTAGGACTGCAACAATAGTATGGAAAGAAGAAAATGTAAACAAAGAAAAATGTTTGGTATAATTAGGGGATACTAAAACATGGGCTTCCTGGATAGCTTGTTTAATATTTTCAAAATTCAATTGTGCCTCTTGATCCCATTCAAATTTCATATCCTTCTTCATCAATTTGACTATGGGTTTAATTAGTTTTGCAAAGTTTGTAATGAATCTCCTAACAAAATTTATATGTCCCAAGAATGACTGTATGCCTTTAAATCTTTGAGGATCAAGTACCTTTTGAATAACCTCAACTCTTCCTAGATCTATTCTTGCTCCTTCTTTTGACACTATGTGGCCTAACAGTTTCCCTTCAGTGACAACAAAGTGGCATTTCATTGGGTTTAATGATACCGCATACTCCAATTCTTTGAGCATAACCTTTCCCAAATTGTTGCATTGGTCTTCTGCCTTCTTTTAAAAGGCTATCAAATCATCCTAGTAAACCACCATAAGGACATCTATAAGATCCTTAAAAGCTACATCCATAGCCCTCTAAAAAGTTACACTAGCATTTTCAAGCCAAAAGGCATGCGGGCATAAACATAAGTACCCCAGGGAGTGGTAAATGTTGTCTTAAACTATTCATATCATTTGATGAGCACCTGATTGTACTGTGAAAACCCATCGATCATAGACAATAGGTCACATCTAGTGACCTTGTGCAACATAGCCAACATATTTGGCAATCCATAATTATCTTTAAATGAGGCCACATTAAAGTTTCTAAAGTCAACACATAATCTTATATCCCCGTTCTTCTTTCTCACTGGGACCAAATTAGAAATCCATGATGAAAGTCTGATAGGATGAATTATGCCCGCATCTCTCAACTTCATCAATTTCATCTACATTTTAGTAGCCAACATTGGATTGACTGGCCTTTGTTTTTGCCTAAAGGGTTTCACACCTTCTTTAAGTGGGATATCAGGCTCGAATAGGTCTTTTCTATAAGCTTTCAAATCCTCATAAGACCAAGGAAAAACATATTTATACTTTTTCAGCAGCCTTATAAAATTCAATCTCACATTGCTATTCAACTTTTTACCAATATAGACTAATTGAGGAGATGTTTTAGATCCTAGGTTAACCTCTTCTAAATCTCCTACCTTTGCATTGTACTTTTGGGACATATAGTTGTCATTTATACTGAACATGCCTTCCAACTCAACCAATCCTTTGGGAATGTGATTAGTAGCCAACTGGATAAATTCTTGGTCAAAGATATATTCCTTACCATCCACAATGGCTACTAGAGAATCATAGTCAATCTTTTGACTATCATATTGATCTACACACTGGATAAACCTAAGGATATTATCATCATCCTAAAATACTTTCCAATCATGCATATTGCCAGGGACTGCAGGTCACCTTTTTATTTCTACCACAAACATGCTAGTAAGGGTAACATTAGCAAGGAAATATGCCATTATGTTATTTGATCTCTCTATCCATTGAATATTGAAGGCATAAAAGAATTCTATCCTATCCCAGACTGAATACTTGTATAGTTTTAGTCTGTCATCTTTTGAAGCATAATGTTACCTTATCTGAGATATGATTAATTGAGAATCCCCATGAACTTTAAAACATTTTATACCATGTTTAATGGCAATATCCATTCCCAAAATTAAAGCCTCATACTCAACTGTGTTATTTGTATAGTGAAAGGTCAATAAGAAAGAATACTTAAAAGTGATACCTGATGGGGAAATGAATAAAACTCCTACTCCTGATACTTCCTTGGAGCATCCTCCATCAAAGTACATTTTCCATAGTCCACTTTGTTGTAATTGCAATTCATCAACAATCCCGTCAGTATTTTTTAGTTGTGGCTTAATTTCTTTCACAAAAACATTTTCCATATCAATATCTATACAACAATTCAATTGATCATGTAGAACCATCTCACCATGATAGGTGACCAAGGTTCTCTATACAACTTGACATCATTACCATTTACAGGGATAGTTCCATAAGAAAAATCTAATTGCATCTTTCCACCCACTATTGCATCCCACTGTCTTGACAAAAGCATACCATAATATGGTTTGGTGCCTACAACAACTATGTTCATTCTGTAGGTTGCTTCAGGGAAAGAAGCAATTTTTACTTCAATATCTTTCAATGTTCCTATCACAGGAACTTCCCTATTTTCCATGGCATAGAAACTTCCTGTAGAAGTAGTGACCCAAAGGCCCAATTCCTTTATGACATGATGAGACATTACATTTGGTGCAGCACTAGAATCTATCATGCAATTTTCTACTAAGAAATTGTTATCCATGAAGGTGACATGGAATGGGTCAAAAAATAATGGTTCTTGGGTAATTATGTTACCAATGTAGATATTGGAAAATTCTTTACCCTTTTCTTTTCCTTTCACTTTCTCTTCTCTTTCGTTAACAAATGGAATTTCCTTTTTATTATCATTTGAATTCAAGGATGTTTCCTCCTGGTTTGGTACAAAGACATCATCAATCCCTCTCAACAGTGCCAATGTAGCTTCTTTATGCTCTTTTATTTTCAACATCTCCATCTGTGAGACTAAAACTTTCATTTGAGTTAGAGCATGTTTCATGTCAAACATGGAAAATTTAGAGGATACATCACTCATCTTTCTACCTTTCTTTAATTTATCACTCACTACTGGTTCCTACTTTTCATCTTCCTTTTTAACATCATCAAAAGATGGCCCTGCTTGTCTCACAGACTTTTTATCATTACTCTCCTTGACAAGAGTGTCCATAACATCTTGAGGGGAATCCTTTTTTACATAAGCAGGGGCAGATTTACCTTGAGCTGGCTGCACTGTTCTATTTCTCAAATTATATGCATTTTTGGCTTGGTTAATGGATGAAATAGTCAAAGATATTTTTTCCTCATTTGTAGGGGCTTAAAATGAGAATGGGACTTGTCTTTTCCTATTGTATTTATAGTCACTTGTGAGACAACATCATCCTCATCACTTTGACAAGGTACAATATGTGATTTATGTTCTAGATATAAATTGTCTTCCTCACACAAATCATCAGAAGGTGAATCATAGTTTAAAAATTGGATAGGGTTTCTTTAATGTGAGCATATTAATGGTAGGGCCTTCTTGCCCTACATCCCTCTCTTCTATCAGATCAAACAAGGCTTGGGATACCACACACTGATATGAAGAATGTGGCATATGACAAGCATGACACCAATGAGCATTTTTAGAATAATTTGTGTTGTTCCTTTTTAGGGGATTAGGGGTTTCCTTGGCTTTTGGGTTATCTTGTCCATCAAGGGTTGTCTTTCCATTATTCCAATTTGTTTTATATGAGTAGCATCTCATGTTAGGCTTCTTATCAAACCTTTGATTAGGGTACTTATTGTCACGGTACCATCCCCTATCATTTTTGTCCATTTTGATAAAAAGATATTTCACTACACTCACCAGTTAATCAACTGTGTCATCTTCTTTAACAGTCTTGTTGGTTTGTCCTTTTTCTTTCCAAAGTTTATTGTCTTCTCTTTTTCCCAATTTTCATGATGCTCTCCTATTGCTTTCAATATCAATAGCTATATTATATGCATCTCTCAAGGTTGTTAGATTTTTATCTCTAAATAAATAAGACATTTTACCATCAACAACATTGATATAGATTTTTAGGCATACTTCCTCATCTAACCTCAGGACTTGGAATAGTTTATTTATGGCCTTTTGAAATCTATTGTTAAAATCAGCCATATTCTCACTAGGTATTTTTTTGATATTATTGAATTCATTCAACATATATCCAGAGTTGACATGTTCTCTTTATTGTTCCCTAAAAGAATTTACAAACTCATCCCAAGATGCAATGCTATCATTTGGTAGATTTCCAAACCAATCCCTACTAGCTTCTATTAAAGAATGAACAAAAAGCTTCATGATAACATCTTCATTTTCAATTTCAAAGTAAGTTATCTTTTCACTAAAAGCTTTTAAATGTTCTTAACAACTAATGACATTATTTCCCATGAATTTAGGGATTTTTTCATGTTAAGAAATCCTCATTGCAAAAAAAATGAGATTAAAATAATCATCATTGAGTGTCACTCATTGAATGTGAGTAATATGTTTATTATCAAGACTAATTCTAGCTAGCACACAAACAATTTGAT
The DNA here is from genome assembly GCA_018584345.1 of Thuja plicata. Lineage (NCBI taxonomy): Eukaryota > Viridiplantae > Streptophyta > Pinopsida > Cupressales > Cupressaceae > Thuja > Thuja plicata. The sequence continues at coordinate 611,125 of MU226486.1, forward strand.
GAATGATATCCACTCGAATGTGTCATCTTTTTTGAATCACATAGTTTTACATGTGTATAGAGAGGACAATAAATTAGTAGATATTATTCCAAATTTTGCAACTCAAATCATTGGTTGTGTTCTTTGGGATAGTTTGTCCTCTCTTACAACCCAATCTTTTAGTACCAATATTTTTTTATTATTGTAAGGTTGAGATATCATTTTACTAATAGTCATCTGAGCCTTTCAAGGATTCCTATAGAATAGACTCTAAACATAGTGAGAACACTTGAAGCTATAAGACTAATTCCACTTTTCTCTCTTCCTCTCTTCACCCCAATGACTCCCCTAACATGCACGTCTTCTTTCCCCTCTCTCTTCACCCCAATGACTCCGCCAACGTCCACCTTTTCTTCCCCTCTCAAAGAGGACTCTATAGACCTAGTGTAGGTGGTCATTTTATAAACCCACCTAGAAGTAATGCATCTTGTGCATTAATATACAACAAAATTTGAAGGAAATGTGCAATTTTTTCCAGAATCATATGAAAATTCTGAGGTGCAAAATGGACCCAATTTATCGAGCTAAGCATAAAATTTAGAATTTGGAGAAACTAGTTCTTGTAAAAAACCAATATTGGTCTCAAGAAAAAGATAACAATAGGATGTCAAAACAATAACAATTTATGGTATAAACATTCAAAAGTTTGAGGGTAGTTTGTATTAAAATTTAGATCATTACATGTGATGCCATGAATTGCCAACTGGAAACCAAAGTCACAATACTATAAGAAAATTAAAAGATTATGATGAAGAACATCTAGGAGCTTATGGATTATTATAGGGATTATTTTGGAAATTTGACTCCTAGGGAGTATATGGCTTATTTTGTGTTGTCATTATGGCAACAAAGTCATATGAAGTTTTGATAGTAAACTATGAAGTGAAAATTGACTAAGTGCAGAAGACAGAATAGAACAGTGACTTATAGTTGATCAGGGCATCAGTGCACATGTGTACAATCACTTAAGGATATGCGCATTTAGACTTAAGCTCTATGGTATGTTGTTATGCTTATCCTATACACACATGGTATGGAATGGAAATACAGACAAGTTACAAAAAAGAACAAGTACACTATTAGTTTAGAATATAAAGTATGAAGCCGACTTCATGATTTTGATTAGCGTGTAATATTTTGTTATGTAAACACTAAGCACCTATTGTAATAATTTTGTAATAATATATTAAACATTGTTGTAAACACACTTAAGCCAATTTATTTTGAAGCATTATGAATGCCTTTGTTTTGGGTTGAATAAGGTCTTGTTTATAGTTGTGTCTATTCAGGCATAAACATATATATATATATATATATATATATATATATATATATATATATATGCAATGTAAAGATATATTTGAAGTGTCAAAGAAATAGTCACAAAAGACATATAAGTAGAGAAGTATGAAGATATCATAATGAGATAGAGCCCTTAAATAAGATAAGAGAATAAGTGCATAACTGGAACTGATCATACATCTATGTCACATATAGCAGTTCACCTTTCGATATAGTCCATATCTATTCTTACTAGGTTGTAGCCTTCTTTCTCATTGACAAGTGAGCTCTTGGATAGTGAGTCCTCACCCCTAACAAGGTTGTTTTTAAAATACTCCTAACAGGGTAAGACCCTTAACCAAGTCATTGTACTTGCATTGTAAAGATTGCTCCTAACAGGGCAAAGGAACTTTAATAGGTTCATTACACTAGTGCAATATTTGTGGGTACTAATTCCCACCAAGGTTTTCCTCTAATGAAAGTTCCCCATAATCATATTATGTGTTATGTGATCTTGTGTTAAGATTCAAGTGATATCTATTTTATTTATGTTTAAAGTGCTGAAATTGAATAATTAGCTAATTATTGATTCACCGCCCCCCCCACCCACTCAGTGTTTCCAACAATTGGTATCAGAGCTCTGGTCCTCTGAGATAAAAGTTTAACCACATGAGGAGATCATGGATTCAACAGAAGTCAAACATCTAAAAAATAATCTTGAAGCATCCCTTGAAGATCTAGATAGATCTGAGATAGAAAATGAAGAACTTAAACTAAAGTTTGATGGCTCACTAATGCTTATCAAGAAACTAAGGAAAGATCTGAAAGATTTCTCTAACAATGATTTGAAACTGAATGAAGATAACATGTCTCTAAAAGATAAGGTAGAAGAATTGAATGATCAGTTAACCGATAAATTAATAGTTATTGAAGAGAAGAACAAAGAAAATAAACAGTTAGATGAAGAACTCTTGCAAGCCAATATGAAAATCTTGGAAATGGAAAATATCAAGAACAAAATTGAATCTGAATTATCAGGAGAAAAAGACAAGATTGATAAATTACACATAAGCTCTGATCTGATTCAATCACAGCTCTATTCTTAAAAGATAAAAGGTGATACCACTAGTATGGGATATAGTTTAGCTCAAATTGAGATCAACTCATTACAAGAGAGAAAGAAAGCTCAAACAGAATCTTCAGAAGAAAAGAGAACTGAAAATCATGAAGAGTCTAAAGAAGAATCACCAAAAGATAATCACAAGGTAGTTAACCGTACTTGTTGTGCCTATAAAAAGAATGGACACTTGGCAAGAGATTGTAAGAATGTAAGACCCTTCAATGGTTACTGTTACTCCTGCAATAAGTTTGGTCTAGGGCTATTCATTACAGAACAAATCAAAGAAATCAGCCACAACTGAACCAAAGGAATCAAAATTAATTCAATCAAAGAAATCAACCTCAAAGTGCAGAACATTACATGTCAGATATATAATTACAATGGACACACAACAAAGCAATGTAGCATGATGAATAACAACATCATACCTCCTATCATTTTTCATTCATGTGGAAAGGCTGGACACATCTCAAGGTCTTGCAGATCATGAACAAAAGGACCAGAGAATCCTAAGAAGTCTTTGTTTGAAGAATCAGGAAAATATAAGTTTGTGGAAGCTAAAAATAACTCAGATAAAATATGGTCCAAATTAAAGAAGGATATTGAAGAGAACAAGCTAGTAGATGCATCCTCAATGGACGCACCTTCTACTTCTGAATAGTTGACCCTCATGGTCTTAGGGGGATCTATTCTAGCTCTGAACCCCTGCATGGCTAGTATACTCACCTATTAGTATGCATGTATGCATTCATTCATGTGATCACAAATTAAGGTTTAATACATTCATGGATTTCCTTTACTTTGTTCAGAAAAAAGTTTGAAATTCTCTCTGTAAACCGCTTTACAACAACAAGCATTAAATGTAATTGATCTTTATATAAATTGGAAAGAGATCTTAAAAACCTCACTTTGCATTTGAGATTGAATCATTCATAAAGAAGATAAGCATCAATAATCAAAGCACTACTGCATAAAGGATTAGTTGGTTTGTGAACAGATTAAATGATTGGATCAGAACCCTAGTAGTCACGTTGTTTCAGAATCATCATGAAACCATACTTAACCTAGTTGCAAGTAAGTATGGAAACCCCTGTTATATTTGACATTGTTGAAAGGAAGAGATTTGTTTTTAAGAAGAATCCATTCAACTCCATACTAGATGATGTTGAAGGAGCATTCAATAGGACTCTGCTTAGAGTCATACATGTAGAAGACATCCACGCATATGTTTACTATAAGAAGGAAATAGTTGGAGACAATAGCATTGCATCTCTCATGGGTTTTATGATGAAACCAGACTATACATTTAAGGATGAATACATGCATCTCACCGATAACCCTATCTTTGAGTATTCCAATGCGCAGGAGTTCTATGAGCCAAAATGGGTGAAGATATTACTCAGTAGGATACATGATGATCTATACTAGATAGGTGAGGTTCCTATCCACATCAATACAAATCTAATTCATGGGATGACTAGACTTCCTAAGACTAGACCAACTCTTCCTATTGGCAAGGATGTTAAGAAAAAGGTTGAACAAGTCTACTTATCTAGAAGTGATAGGCACGGAATGACTGTTGATCCCATTAAGGAGAAAGACATCAAACTACTCACTATGATACTTGGATACAAGTTTTAGAAAGCAAGAAAATTGAATAGTGTGTTTGCAGCAATAGTTCTTGTAGCAATAAGGATAGTAAGAGATAAAACTTAGTACAATCTTTGTGAATTATTGCATGCACAATTGATAGAGAATATCAAAGCCATTAAGCATGAAAAGAGAAAGATATTTAGGTTTGGCTCTTTGATCATCTATTTGTACTTCCACATTGTTAGTAAAGTTGCAAATATTTACCTAGATAGGAGCAAGCCCACTATGTCTCAGATATCACTGAAAGCTACATTAGAGAGTAGTGCAAAGGATTCTATAGACATGGATATCAAAACCTTCAAGATCAACATGCAAAAGAGGTTCAGGATACCTGAGAAAATTGTCAAGAAGTACAAATACACCATATGCTTCATGGTGGAGACTGACTATACTTTCATGCAGGTAGTTTAACCTAGAACAAAATTGATTCACCCTCTCGGTTATGAAGTTGAAAAACATGTTTTGGAAGGTTATGCACAAGTCCTCTATTCTGCGCCCAAGGATCCCAATGAGCCTAGATGGGGTACTTAAAGAGAAAGATAAATCAAGTTGATTCTATCTTATACAGTTCTAACAAAAAAAGAAAGGCATCAAGGATTATCTCAAATATCCTAAAAGTTCATGGTGTTATGAAAGAAGATCTTGACAGAGATAGAGAAGCTAAGATTTCCAAAGAGCTTGAGAAGACTGCCGCAGAAGTAAAAATAGAAAAGACTGACGATATGCCTAAGATGAAAAAGAAGAAATCAAATGAAGATATATCTGCACCATCAACCACCATTGATCTGGAAGCATCTCCACCTTCAGTGCCTAGAAAGATGGCTAGAAGGAAGAAGCATGTTGCCACAAGTCATCCATCCTCAAGAACTACAAGGAGAAAGGTAAAGAACACACAAGCCCCTCCTGAGGTAGGCTTCAGACCTAATCTTAATGTCTTAAGGAACATAATTGTTAATGAAGGAAGACTAGAATCTCTCAAGAATGTATATGAAAAATATCAAGAGATAGACAAATCAAAGATTCATTCTATGATCATCTCTCACATGATTAAGTTCAAAATGATAGTATTGGAACTAAAAACTATCATACCAGATAAGGTATGGAACATACTTGATATGTTAAAGAGGCAAGCAATTGAAGAGGATATGAGGATAAGAGAAGAAACATAGGATATTCTTCTCCTGATGTGCTTGCATGATGAGAATGTCATTCTCTTAGATATAGTAAAGCCACACCTAAGAACCAAAACAAGAATTCTCCATATCATTAACAAGGAGTATGATCTGGTTGGTGAAGAGACTCATAAATCATTTGAGCAGGTATTTCTAGATAGACATATCTATCCATCAATGGTTCCTACAGCTAAGGCAACTCTAGTTCCTCCTAAAAAGGTTGCAAAACTAGTAATTCAGAATGCACCTAAGAAAGGTCCACAGGTGGTAACACCCTCAGTCTCAATAACTTCTGATACAACAAAAGATTAAGGGGATACTATAGTGATTGATAATATCAAGATATCCATGACAACCTCTGATAATGATATGGACAAAGTTGATAAAGAATTTGCAAGCACTAAAGAAACAAAGGATGTATGCACTGATGACACATCCTTACAGCAAGATGAAGTCCCCCCTAATGATTCAACAGATTTGAATAAAGAACAAGACAATTAAACTAATGAGATACCAGCTATGGAAATCCCAGTAAAAAGTGAATGCGTAGATACTACTTAGAATACTATATTCACACCATCCATTCAACCATCAAACTCATTGTTGTCAAGTTTAACTCCTGACTCAGTAAGTTTCGATGCATGGGGAGAAGAAGATTTAATAAATATTAGTGTGCTAGCCATGGAAAAAGAAAAAGAGAAACAGGTTATGAGAAACCCTCTCTTCTTGGAATCAGTAAACATTTTGAATGAACTAGTGCTTATAGACAAGAAAGTAGCAAAAATTCAATGAGTTGATGATGTAGACAGTATACTAACAAGCTTCAAAGTACATTTTACAAGCTTAGTAGACTCAGCTACTACAATTGCAGAGGATGAGTACAAAAAGGAAAGACTGAATGAACTAATAAAGAATTTTTCCTTAGATTTAAAGTCATTGAAGATTGGTTAGTCTATGTTAAAAGAGTTGGAAGCTAAAGGAAGAAATGTAATAGCTAACTACATGGACAGAGTGAAATTCACCTCTGAACATATCAAGAAGATATAAGAGGAAGATATCTTGGTTAATAGTGTTAGAAAATTAGTTGAAACATCCATGCAAGACATGAACATCTGCAACAGTATCTATCAAGGTTAGCTCGACAAGATTGAAAAGGAAAAATTCAAGATGAATAAGATACGAATAAGGTAGACCCAACTGAGAAATTCACTAGCACCCTCCTTAGCAGTTCTGGATGTGAACATCAAATAGAAGCTCACTTATGCTCTATGCACCCATCTCCAAATAATTGATGCACTGAAGGCATTATGGTAGCAAGAGATGAAGAATCCTTAGATTGTATATCCAGATGTATACATGGAGTAAGTATCTAGAAAATTACAAGTTTTTTTGATACCTTTGTCATTAATGTCAAAGGGAGAGTAATGTATATAATGAATAAAGTATATATGAGGAGTAGTGTATGTATATGTTAAAAAGATAAGAATATACAATTTTTGGGTGTTAGTCAATTTTGCATAACTTGGCCACATTCCTTTGTTGCCATTAATGACAAAGGGGGAGACTATTGGCAAGTTTACTCCTAGGGAGTATATGGCTTATTTTTTTTTTTTCATTATGGCAAAAAAGTCATATGAAGTTTTGACAGTAAACTATGAAGTGAAATTTGACTAAGTGCAGAAGACAGAATAGAATAGTGACTTACAGTCGATCAAAGCATCAGCGCACGTGCGTACGATCACATCAGGATATGATCATTCAAACTTAAGATGTACGGTATGTTGCTATGCGTATCCTATATACGCATGGTACAGAATGGCAGTATAGACAAGTTACAGAAAGAACAAGTACACTAGTAGTTTAGAATATAGAGTATGAAGCTGACTTCATGATTTTGATTAGCGTGTAATATTTTATTATGTAAAGGCTAAGTGCCTATTGTAATAAGTTTGTAATCATATATTAAACATTGTTGTAAACACGCTTAAGCCAATTTTTTTGGAAGCATTGTGAATGTTTTTTTTTT
>MU226486.1:618547-679983 GCA_018584345.1 Thuja plicata
TATATATATATATATATGTGCAATGTAAAGATATATTTGAAGTGTTGAAGAAATAGTTAGAGAAGACATATAAGTAGAGTAGCATGATGATATCAGAATGAGATAGAGCCCTTAAAGAAGATAAGAGAATAAGCACATAACTGGAACTGATCAGACATCTGTGTCACATACAATAGTTCACCTTTGGATATAGTGCATATCTATTCTCAGGAGGTTGTAACCTTCTTTCTCATTGAGCAGTGAGCTCTTGGATAGTGAGACCTCACCCCTAATAGGGTTGTTTGTAAAATACTCCTAACAGGGTCAGACCCTTAACCAGGTCATTGTACTTTCTTTGTAAAGAATGCTACTAATAGGGAAAAGGAAATTTAATGGGTTCATTATGCTAGTGCAATATTTGTGGGTACTAATTCCCACTTGGTTTTTCCTCTAATAAAGGTTTCCCTGTAATTATATTATGTGTTATGTGATCTTGTGTTGAGCTTCAATTGATATCTATTTGATTTATGTTTAAAGTTCAGAAATTGAATAATTAGCTAAACACTGATTCACCCCCCCACCCTTCTCAGTGTTTCCAATAGATTCTATTTAAAATATCGCCCTTAGCATTTGGGTCCTCCAACAAGAGAGCGAACAATAGAAAGAGAAGAAGAGGATGAGATGTGAAGAAGTGTATACTACTCATAGTACTTGTTAGATCTTTTTCTTGTTGAATTAATATATATCTATTCAAGATTGACTCTGAGATTCTGAACTTTACATTGACACAGGGAAAAGGCTAATTAACAAGGATACTATCCTTCTTCGTTTCAGGTTCTACAGACCCAGGTGGGTGTACCTACTTCCAGACTACTATTTCATAGTAAATGGATGGTGGAGAAATTGATTCACTCTTGTTTCAAACTAAAATAGTTGAATACACTCCTTGTAGATGATTATTACTAACCTAATGAAAAGCTTACTAAGTCAGATCATTAACTTCAAAAGAGATATTGTCAATGTAACAATGGTATTCATCCCTCTCCTTTTTTTAATCTCAGATGTAGGAAGGATAACCTATTGATTCTCTCTTCAAGGAATCAACATAATAGATTACACTTTTCAGTACAATCAGATAAACATGTATGCCTTTGATACACAAGAAAGTAAAGATTAATTTGATTTAAAGTTGATGATGAGAACCACTTTTCAGAACCTAGACCAATTCCTAATCTTAGGCAAACAGTTAGATGAAATAAAAATCCTCAAAAAAAAAAACTAATAAGAACATAATCAAAACCCCAGATAGAATGCCTTACAAACTGTCCTCTCATCCTCACATCCATACATCAAATTTTTGTACTAACCCTAACCCTCTAGAATTACTCACAATATTAACTCTTCCCTTGAAATAAACTTATAAGCAATCACATAGTTACCTTATAACTAGTATGTGTAAGATGATTTACAAACTAAACATACAAGAGCATGAAATAAGTACAAAATGACATCATAGATCTGAAAGTGCAGATTGCACTATATTTTATTAATATCTTTCTAATTCAGTACATTCAGGTCAAATCAAAGCTTGAAGAACTAGACAAATATTAAGTTTGCCTTGCAATTGTAAATTCACCATCTTTAATAATACATTACAAACTGCTATATATACCCAGCATTAGCCATCTTGGAATCCTAAAAATTTTAGGATGCAACAAGCTTCAGATGGCTAAGCTAACCCTAAGGATATTAAAAGAAAAAAAATTGTAGTTAGTCCCTTTGAGAGTGGAAAGACAAAATCAGTTAGCAACTGAGTTTGATCATCAATATTCAACATCTAGCACCTTTGTCTGTTGATATTCTGAATAACTTCATGTAGTTGCAATGAGACCTAGTGACTGCCATTCTAGGCTAACTTACACTAGTCTTTGAGATAGTTATCCTCCTTGTACTTAGAGATCAAGTGCCAAGTGTTCTTTTCAATCTTCATATATTATGTCTAGACCAATAGCTAGAACCTTCTTCTTTTTAGGGTTTGTGAGAGTGTCCCATGTTTTTACCTCCACCTTTGTAGGCCATTTAAAACTTTGAGTGCTCTAAATTTGTATCTTCTCCCACTCCAATCTCACATCTCTTATCATCTTGACATATGTTACAAACTTGTTAAAGTCTATTTCAGGTTTGAAAGCTTTGTCCAAGATGTTGTTGAACATTTGCATGTCCAATGTTCCATCATTTGAGATAAGTGCCTCCTTACTGGGAAATAAGGTATCAAACTCCCCTTTCCACACTTCAATGGTTTTTAGTTGATCATCTTCACCTTTTATTGACGGAACAAACCTATTGTATCCTGGGCCAAACATATTTATTTTGGCCTCTATCTGATTAACCTTTCCTTTGAAGGAGGACAAGGTAGCAGTGATTGGATCTATTTCCTCTCCCACTTTCAACACAATCTTTCAGAGGTCTACCCTATGAGGTTTTAGAGATGCCAATCTTTCAAAAATTTGGGTCCTGACTCACCATGTAGCTTAATATGGATTCAATATTGACACATAATTGTTTGCCTCTAATTGTAAACCAAGCAATTTTTTGTATGCATTATACACTAAATCAACTTTATCCTCTAGAATACTGATCCTATGCTGAAAAATATGCATTAGAGCTCCGAAAACTACTTTCTTGTGTTATAAGATGGCTTTCTTTGTTCCTAGTCGATCCCCTATTTCCTCGGTCTAGATCTCAGCATCTTTCACCTCTTTTCATTTTGCAGGCGCAAGCTTAGGCTTGTAAAGAAATTGTTGTGTAAGCTCTGCTATGAGATTCTCTTGTGCTTTGGTCTTAATCAAACCCAGCTCCTTTTCATTGACAATATCACTAGTGAGCTTCTTCAATTTCTCAGACATTTGGACTACTTGAGTCTCATTCAATTGAGAAAAATGGGTGAGCATTTGGGGGAAATCTCCAAGTCTCTTGTATTCTGGACTCACCAGATGATCTTATTTCCCTCCATTTTCTCCTGAATGTTTATTAGGGCTGGCTTTTGATCTTTTGGAGCTAAGATCCACATTGCCAATGCCTGGGACTTTGGATTATATCCAAATCCTCTAATCATTTCCCCAACCTATGTTTCTGATGATAAGTTTACATCAGGTTGCTTTCTAATCTGACCAATAATAAAAGCAGAGGCCAGATTCCACCCTTCTACTAATAACATACGACTTTTCTTGACCATTTGTCTTTCCTCCTAACGTGTGATTTTCTATGATTCAGGATCATAATCCTATAGTGTTTGTAGAGCCTCAGTGGTCACTGGATCTCTACCTGCCAAGTGCAATTGTGCACTGACCTATTGCTGCTTGTTCCAAATGAGGAAATCTTTGAATTCCTTGGTCTTGATGAAATTATCATCTTTCAAAAGTTGATCTTGATATATCAGTCTCTCATTTGTGCATGTCCTGAGGGGTAACTCTACTTCCTCTTCTTTATCCTTTTGTAGCTTCTTACCTAATCTTATCTTCTTCCTCAACTGATGATCATATGCTCCTTTTTCCAGTAACGAGAGCACCAACCCTATCTTTCTTCTTTTCTTTCTTCTAAGATGGTTCCCCTATTTCAATTATTTTCCTTTTTGGTGGGGGATCATTTGTAACCTCACTCTCAAGGACCTTTGTTAGGTCAATTGTATTATCACCCTCAGTTGCTTGTTCTTCACCAAATGCTTGGTTAACTAGAGGGGAGCTGGGTACTGAGTACTCTTCATCACTATCTTCATCATATTATGATGATGAGTGATTTTTGTAGCCTTTCTCTGGCACTAAAAGTGCATCTTCCAATTGGTTGCATAATAGAGTAGGTGATTCTATCATGGCATCAAGCCTCTTTAGATATGGCGAGTCTGCGAAGAAACCCCCAAAATTAATGCCCTTTCTCTTTACCTATTTCTATAAGTCCATCAATTCATTGAACTTCTCAGCTCTTTTATCCACCTCCTCATCTTCCAATATATTTCTGATTAGTTCTTCTTCCATGCATTTCTCTTGGTCTTTTGTATATGGAATTGTGGGTGTCAAAAATTTTTTGGCACTCAGGATGAAGCTTTCCATGTCAATATATCTGTAAAGAGCCACATTCATTCTATAATGGATCATCCAATTGTTCACTAGGTCTAATGCCCTCTTTCTAATTATAAAATCACAAATTTTGAACTACCTCAGGGTAAATGTACCCTTCCTATGTTGAGCCAAGTGTTCTTTATCTGTCAAAATCATTTTCCTGATGAATTGAGTTTCTACAATCCTTGGTGGTACATGGAATGGTAGAACATGGGGTGGGTGAGTGCAACCATACACCCTGATCAATGTGAAATTATTTTCGTAGTAGAAGTCACCCTAGTTGTGACCTCCTAGCCACTTATCAAGATATTGGCATGGCCTTAGTAGCTCTATCACCTTGACTGGTAGCCTTGTCTTATTTACTCCTAAACACTTAAGAATTGGATAAACTATCAAATTTTTAAAGGCACAAAATTCTTGTTCTCTTGAGGTGTAATTCCACACTTTTAGCTAAAATTGAATGGGGTTCACCTGGTTCTAGTGAAACCTCTGAGGCCTTAAACACTGACAGTTCATGATAGGGAAGTTGTAGTATAAGCTTAAATGCATAAGAATTGAGTAATGCATAAATTTGGGGTTTCCCTTCTTGTTCTATATATCAACAAATCCTTGATGTATTTGATCTATGATATACTAAATATATTCATAGTTGGTACTGGTGTGAGGAATCTACATATCCAGGACCATCATCAAGAGGTCTGAGCTAATTATCTTTGGACCTCCATGCTTTCCTAACACTCTGTATAATGCATATGATATATAATTCATATAGAAGTTCAAATCCTTGTAGTAGTATGGGACAGTCCCCTTACTAGGAGCAATTTAGTTCTTCATTCTCCTTGAAATGTGATGTTCCTGAATCAATTTGGAAGCAATGCCAGATTCTCTCATATATCTGTTCTCTTAACTTTTCAAGTTGATCTCAGTGGCTATGGGATGGTATACATTGAAGGATCTCATGAATGAGTTTCTTTCTAGGGTAACTAAGGCTTTCCTGGTATCCCTTTTTATTGTTTTGGTTAGGGTATCATACCTACCATCTATTTCTAAGATGAAATCAATATCTACAAAGATGTCAGGGATAATTAATTTTTTCCAATCCACAGGTCCATGGATTCGAGATAGACATGGCTTCATCACTATTGTTATAAAAATAATTGAACAGGGAATAACTTGACAAGCCTGGGGTTTTAGCATCCCTAATGAATGATAAATCATCTATGAAAGTGTCAAAACTTACCTTTCTATTTTTGCTTGATCCAGGTAACAGGGAGATGAATTCTTCATAATAGTTGCATTTCCCTTTCATATCATCATCAGCATCATCACTTCTACCACTGGTGGATGCTACACTCACTGCCTGAATCATATTATTTTGTTTCAATATATATTACCGATATTGAGAAAAATCTATCCTCCAAATGAGACACCTCAACTATTAATCACCTAATCTACTCTCGAACACTGACAACTACTTGAATTCCTCAAATTCTAGACTAAAACCTGACTTCTTTTACTTTGTGAATTTGAGAAACTCCATTTTCTCCACACACTGATAGCCCAACAAATTCTCCCTCTAAAAACAATGAAATCTTGGTAAGAACCAATCATTAATGGTTATCCCTATTTATCTCTGAATCATCAATGCATAATTCTCATAATTGCAATTCAATTACTTCTAGCTTCAATTTCTAATGCTGTGAAACCAATTTTCTTATAGTCTTAGCCTCTAAAAGTGACAGGAAATCAAATCTGCATGAGTGCTTTCTATTTAAAAACCATATTATATTCAAAGTAGGATCTAATTATGATCTGATAGGCTATCTCACATACAGCTCAAATACCCTTTAATACACTTGTCATAAATTTATTAATTTCCATTGGTTGGCAACTATACATCCTGGCGCCGAAGAAAAGTCTTCACATTAACTCTAGTTCTACTTCTGGTGACCTAGCGACTGTGTAGTATCTTTGTCACTTAATGTTCATTCTAACTAGGGTTTCATCCCAAGACTTAGCAACTGTCATTGGATAAATATCCAGATCAACGGTTATCTCCTTGTCACTTGATTAAATCTCTTAACTCATGTTCTTTCGGAGACACCATGAATAAGCCATTTACTAACTGATCTTTAACATTAGCTTACTTCTAGAGACTTGGAAACTATTATATATCTTTGTCGTTGAACCTATCTTTTAACTCAAGGTTTATCTGGAGACGACGTGACAAATACCTTTATCTCTTTATTGCTATATGATTTTACCTTTATGATTTCCATCTGGAGATAATGCGACTACCATTGATCTTCCTTTTTTCTACATCTAACATTTGTCACTGAGTCTCCAGATAAATAGGACAAACCCTAATTTATCACGAGACAACGCGACGAGAATCCAATCAAAACTTTGACAGAAGAAAATCAACAGTTCCCGTGAAGTCTCTTAATCCTTGGATGACATTAGTATTAATTTTGAGACTTAGCGACAAGGGTCCATTCTTGGGTCCACCAAATGCCAGATGTCACTCAAATATTTGTCTACCTTTTATTAGTACTTGGCTACAAAGTTGCATGTGTCATGACTCATCTTCCACATTAAACCTTAGCTTGACCCTCACCATTCTTTAACCCTGGGTAATCAATTTTCTGCATTGTCTCGCATTCGCTAAATGAATTTATACTTATCATGCTTATCTCAAGATAACCCTACTATCGTTGATCTTTCTCTCATCTGCATCTGACGGTTAGCGCCAAGTCTCCAGATCTTCAAAGAAAACACTAATTCTTCATAAGACTTCACGACTGCTATCTCCAAGTCACCAAGTGTATTTTTACCTTGCATTTTCATTATAGACTACACGACTGATGAACATGTATCTCAAATTTCCTTTTGTCTCTCAATCACTAGATCTTATTTGACTTTTCAAACCATTACTACGACCTTGTGATTGTCGTTGGATCTCACTTTGATCTTGTGGTTGTCGCGAAGTCTCTTGATTCTTAACTTAACCCATGATTTATTTTGCGACTAGGTGCCAACACTAACATTAGAAATAGAACTTAACTTAGCTTTAATAAAGAGACCTCACAACTATATAAACTCAGTGTCACTAGATGATTTTTAAACTATAGGGTTTATTCAAAGATTTCTCGACCACCGTTAGATTTGATTCAAGATATGAACGGTCTTCCCTAAGTCTCCATATCCATTGAGGCATATTATTTTTATCAGGAGACAATGCGACAAAGACTTTGCAATGAGTCTCTAAACAGAATGAAATATTCATTTTTCTTCACAAGACTAAGCGACTAATAAATTAAGCACATGACTTATTCTCAGGACTGACACTACGAAAAAGTAACTTGAAAATAGAAATGTGACTGATATTTTATGGTTTTTTGCCATGTCGAAACAAAGGTAACCCTAGGACTTAGGGTTTTTGGCATTTTTCACTAGGTTCATGGCAAAAACATCATCTACAGAGATATTCAAATAATTTTAGACATGACTTTCAACTCTTTAGTACACAAATGACTAGGAATTTCAAATTTTACATGGCATACTTCAAAACTGGAAAAACAACACAGTGGCTCTATCTGAGGATGTGTAAATGCAAGTTTATATCAAGAACCGTAGATCTCTAGGAAAGAAGACCAAAACTGCACTAATCTATTATTGAAATAAACACACAACTAGAAAGGAAACACAACTTTATATGATATACAACTACTATGCATGGAACAAAATATCTAATTCAAGAAATTTTTCAGGAATTGTCCATGCACTGGAAATTCCTATTGTATATCATCCATATTCCTGAGGAAATATGAATCCTTTCAAAAAATCTGAGAGATAAAAAAAGGCCCCAACTCTAGTGACTCCATTTATTTATGCTTGCCTTTATCTTCAGCCCTGGCATTCCACTGCAACAAAAAATCACCATGCACTTTCTTTCATGTGCCCTTCTATCAAAGAGGTATTTCATCTTTTGCCACAACTTGAGATTTTCCCTTTGACTATTCCTTCTCATCTCATCCAACTCTACTAATTGGACCATCTTTTCCCGCATAGGTTCAAAAAACTAAATATCCTCATCTTGAATCAATTTGTAAATTGGGAGTAAATTGTTAATAGCTATTCTTGACTGAACACCATACACCAGCTCAAAAGGGTATTTTTCTATAGCGTCTTTGACAGTAATTTTGTCTTCCCATAGGGCAAGTTTTAGTTTTGCATGCCAGGCCCTTTTGTTAGTTTCTAGGGTCTTTTAAAGAATCTACAGAATACTCTTGTTACTCAATTTTTCTTGCCCATTAGCCTAAGGATGATAAGAGGATGAATAAGAAATGACAATTCCCATGTCAGAACAAAAAAACAACAAATTCTTCTTATCTGAAGCACATGGCATTGTCCATTACTAGTTTGAGTGGAACACCAAACTGAGTGATAACATTTCTCATCAAAAAATCAATGACCACTGCACTTGCATCTTTATTTGTTGGGACTTCCTCAAACCATTTGGTAAAATAATCAGTTGCCAATAAAATCCAACTATGTCCCCCACTTGACTTTTCATTAAACTCCCCATTAGAATCCATTCCCCACATAGTAAAAGGGGATTCTATAGCTATAGGGTTAAGTAGAAAGGCTCCTGGGAATTTCATCTTGCTTGAGAACCTTTGGCAGTGTTCACATTTTCTAACAAATGCATGGGTATCCTAAAATAAACAAGGCCAATAATAGCCTTCTCCTAAAATTTTATGAGATGTTGATCAAGTAGAGTAATGACCTCCACAGATCCCAACATGCATTTTTTAAAGATGTATTTAGATTTCCTTTTATCAAAATAAAACAACAATATGCCATCCCTATTTTTCCAATACAAATCACCATGCAATAGGACATATTTTTGAGCCTGTAACCTTAGGCTTCTTTTTTTGTTATCGTTAAAACTTCCTTGACAGCTAGCATTTTTAAGGAAATATACAATGTCAACATATCGGGACTGCATCTCAATGTTTGTAACAACCTTTTCATCAGTATCAACACTGTTCACATGAACTGAAGCAAAGTTTTCTTCTATCATAAAAGTTTCTAATCCCAGTCCTCTCACCAACTTTGTAATATGGATGTCCAAGTCAAATTCATGAACTTTGTTTATCCATTTAAATCTTATTTTGGACAAAAATATCTTTCACAGCAACATGAGGAACATATGCATTTTCTTTTGCACATACAAGATAAGGCCTGAAAGCCTTAACTTCTTTTACTAAGGCATAGGCCTGTTTCTCCATTAACTAGTAGTTCAACTCAGTTGATTGCAAGGACTTGCTAAAAAATTCTATGGAGTGTTCAAATCCCTCATCATCCTTTTGCAGTAGGACTACAACAATAGTATGGAAAGAAGCAAATGTAAACAAAGAAAATGGTTTGGTATAATTAGGGGATACTATAACATGGGTTTCCTGGATAGCTTGTTTAATATTTTCAAAATTCAATTGTGCCTCTTGATCCCATTCAAATTTCATATCCTTCATCAATTTGACTATGGTTTTAATCAGTTATGCAAAGTTTGTAATGAATCTCCTAACAAAATTTATATGTCCCAAGAATGAATGTATGCCTTTCAATCTTTGAGGAGCAAGTACCTTTTGAATAGCCTCAACTCTTTCTGGATCTATTCTTACTCCTTGTTTTGACACTATGTGGCCTAACAGTTTCCCTTCAGTGACAAAAAAGTGGCATTTCTTTGGGTTTAATGATACCGCATAATCCAATTCTTTGAGCATAACCTTTTCCAAATGGTTGCACTGGTCTTCTGCCTTCTTTGAAAAGGCTATAAAATCATCCTAGTAAACCACCATAAGGACATCTATAAGATCCTTGAAAGCTACATCCATAGCCCTCTAAAAAGTTACACTAGCATTTTTGAGCCAAAAGGCATGCGGACATAAACATAAGTACCCCAGGGAGTGGTAAATGTTATCTTAAAATGTTCAGATTATTTGACAAGCACCTGATTGTACCATGAAAACCCATCCATCATAGACAATAGGTCACATCTTGTGACCTTGTGCAACATAGACAACATATTTGGCAATCCATAATTATCTTTAAATGAGGCCACATTAAAGTTTCTAAAGTCAACACATAATCTTATCTCCCCATTCTTCTTTCTCACTAGGACCAAATTAGAAACCCATGATGAAAGTCTGATAGGATGAATTATGCCCACATCTCTCAACTTCATCAATTTCATTTTCATTTTAGTAGCCAACATTGGGTTGACTGGCCTTTGTTTTTTCCTAAAGGGTTTCACACCTTCTTTAAGTGGGATATTAGGCTGGAATAGGTCTTTTCTATAAGCTTTGAAATCCTCATAGGACTAGGAAAAAACATATTTATCCTTTTTCAGCAGCCTTATCAGATTCAATCTCACATTGCTATTCAAATTTTTACCAATATAGACTAATTGAGGAGATGTTTTAGATCCTAGGTTAACCTCTTCTAAATCTCCTACCTTTGCATTGTACTTTTGGGACATATAGTTGTCATTTATACTAAACATGTCTTCCAACTCAACCAATCCTTTGGGAATGTGATTAGTATCCAGCTAGATAAATTCTTGGTCAAAGATATATTCCTTACCATCCACAATGGCTACTAGAGATTCATAGTCAATCTTCTGACTATCATATTGATCTACACACTGGATAAACCTAAGGATATTATCATCATCCTAAAATACTTTCCAATCATGCATATTGTTAGGGACTGCAGGTCTCCTTTTTATTTCTACCACAAACATGCTAGTAAGGGTAACATCATTATTTTTTAGAGAACCATTAGCAAGGAAATATGCCATTATGTTATTTGATCTCTCTATCCATTGAATATTGAAGGCATAAAAGAATTCTATCCTATCCCAGATTGAATACTTGTACATTTTTAGTCTGTCATCTTTCACAGCATAATGTTCCCTTATCTGAGATATGATTAATTGAGAATCCCCATGAACTTTCAAACATTTTATACCATGTTTAATGGCAATATCCATTCCCAAAATTAAATCCTTATACTCAACTATGTTATTTGTATAGTGAAAGGTCAATAAGAAAGAATACTTAAAATTGATACTTGATAGGGAAATGAATAAAAATCCTACTCCTGATACTTCTTTGGAGCATCCTCCATCAAAGTACATTTTCCATAGTCCACTTTGTTGTAATAGGAATTCATCGACAATTGCATCAGTATTTTTAAGTTGTGGCTTAATTTCTTTCAGAAAACATTTTCCATATCAATATCTATACAACAGTTCAATTGATCATGTAGAACCACCTCCACCATGATAGGTGACCAAGGTTCTCTATACAACTTGACATCATTACCATTTAAAGGGATAGTTCCATAAGAAAAATATAATTGCATCTTTGCACCCACTGTTGCATCCCACTGTCTTGACAAAAGCATACCATAATATGGTTTGGTTCCTACAACAACTATGTTCATTCTGTAGGTTTCTTCGGGGAAAGAAGCAATTTTTACTTCAATATCTTTCAATGTTCCTATCACAGGAACTTCCCTATTTTCCATGACATAGAAAATTCCTGCATAAGTAGTGACCCAAAGGCCCAATTCCTTTATGACATGATGAGACATTACATTTGGTGCAGCACTAGAATCTATCATGCAATTTTTTACTAAGAAATTGTTAACCGTGAAGGTGATAGAATGGGTCAACAAATAATGGTTCTTGGGTAATTATGTTACCAGTGTAGATATTGGAAAATTCTTTACCCTTGTCTTTTCCTTTCACTTTCTCTTCTCTTTCCTTAACAAATGGAATTTCCTTTTTATTATCATTTGAATTCAAGGATGTTTCCTCCTGGTTTGGTACAAAGACATCATCAATCCCTCTCAAAAGTGCCAATGCAGCTTTTTTATGTTCTTTTATTTTCAACATCTCCATCTGTGAGACTGAAACTTTCATTTGAGTTTGAGCATGTTTCATGTCAAACATGGACAATTTAGAGGATACATCACTCATATTTCTACCTTTCTTTAATTTATCACTCACTACTTGTTCCTTCTTTTTATCTTCCTTTTTAACATCACTAGAAAAAGGCCCTGCTTGTCTCACAGACTTTTTATCATTACTCTCCTTGATAGGAGTTTCCATAACATATTGAGGGGAATCCTTTTTGACATAGGCAGGGGCAGATTTACCTTGATCTGGCTGCACTATTCTATTTCTCAAATTATATGCATTTTTGGCTTGGTTAATGGATGAAATAGTCAAAGATATTTTTTCCTCATCAGTAGGGGCTTAAAATGAGGATGGGACTTGTCTTTTCCTATTGTATTTATAGTCACTTGTGAGACAACATCATCCTCATCACTTTGAAAAGGTACAATATGTGATTGATGTTCTAGATAGAAAGTGTCTTCCTCACACAAATCATTAGAAGGTGAATCACAGTCTAAAAACCATGGATAGGGTTTCTTTACTTTGAGCATATTAATGGTAGGGCCTTCTTGCCCTACATCCCTCTCTTCTGTCAGATCAAACAAGGCTTGGGATACCACACACTAATATGAAGAATGTGGTATATGACAAGCATGACACCAAGGAGTATTTTCAGAATAATTTGTGTTGTTCCTTTTTAGGGGATTAGGGGTTTCCTTGGCTTTTGGGTTATCTTGTCGATCAGGGGTTGGCTTTCCATTATTCCAATTTGTTTTATATGGGTAGTCTCTCATGTTAGGATTCTTATCAAACCTTTGATTAGGGTACTTATTGTCACAGTACCCTCCCCTATCATTTTTGTCCATTTTGGCGAAAAGATCTTTCATTGCACTCACTAGTTTATCAACTATGTCATATTCTTTAACAGTCTTGTTGGTTGGTCCTTTTTCTTTCCAAAGTTTATTATCTTCTCTTTTTCCCAATTTTCATGATGCTCTCCTATTGCTTTCAATATCAATAGCTATATTATATGCATCTCTCAAGGTTGTTCGGTTTTTGTCTCTAAATAAATAAGACATTTTACCATCAGCAACATTGATATAGGTTGTTAGGCATACTTCCTCATCTAACCTCAGGACTTGGAATAGTTTATTTATGGCCTTTTGAAATCTATTGTTAAAATCATCCATATTCTCATTAGGGATTTTTTTGATATTATTGAATTCATTCAACATATATCTAGAATTGACATGTTCTTTGTATTTTTCCCTAAAAGGCTTTACAAACTCATCCCAAGATGCAATGCTATCATTTGGTAGATTTCTAAACCAATCCCTAGCATCTTCTATTAAAGAATGAACAAAAAGCTTCTTGATAACATCTTCATTTTCAATTTCAAAGTTAGTTATCTTGTCACTAAAAGATTTTAAATGTTCTTAAAAACTAATGACATTATTTCCCATTATTTTAAGGATTTTGTCTCTTACCTCATTGGGGATCACATTTGGGTGACCTGGAATACCTTTGAAGAAAAGAGCTCTATATCTATTCATGTGGAGAGGTCTTCTTTGGAAATTACCCTGCGCATTGTTGCCACTTGGTTTAGTTGTCCCTATTTGATTTTGAATTGGTGGGGGGACATTTTGCTTCAGGTTAGAGACATGAGCATTAGGACTAGGATCAGTAAATTGAGCAACTACCTTTGGACCAGAAGCATGTGTACTTGAATTCAAGGCAGAAAATTGAATTCCAGGACCAACACTTTTTATATTTGGACTAGGACCAGCAGACTGATTTTCTTGCTACATCCCAAGGTTGACAGACATTGAACTGCTAGCAGTAGTGTTGGTAGTAGCATGTAGGATAGCAATTTCCATTCTCATGTCAGCTACAGTAGCTTCAAACTCCAACTTTTCTAATTGTCTGGCTAAGTCCTTCTTAGCCTTTCTTGCTTCTTCAATCTCTAAATCAATTGGAGACATTCCTAAAGGGATAGTTACATTTTATTTGGGTTCACTTATAGTAATACCAAAAACCTTTTTTTTACCCTTTTTGGGGACATCCTTAGTGCTTGAATCAAGATTTTCACTTTGCTCAACCTTATATGGGTACAAATGTCTAATAACAGGTCCTTCCTTTTCAAACTCATCTCTGCCAGAGTTTGATTTATGATTTGCAGCCTTTTTTCTTAAATCATCAAGGATACCAAATAAATATTTGTCCAGGCCTTTAACATCTTCATTTAGGCTCTTAGCCTTAAGTTTGTTTCTCTTTGTTTCAGCCAAGAGTTCTTCCCTTTCTACCAACAAGTCATAGAACTCTTGCTCACATCTTTTCCTTGCATTTGAGATCTCTATCTCTATCTCTTTCTCCTTTTTTCCTTCTTCTCAAAGAAGGAACCTCATCTCTTAATTTATCAGAATAAGAAGAAGTTGTCTCAGCAACAGATGTTTCTTTAGGTGGAGAAATATTTTCTTCTACAGGGAAAAACCCTACATCTGTTGTTTCTCCTTCTCTAAAAGGATCAAAATATATCTCCACTTGATTAGGACCTATATGCCTTGATTGTTCAGTACCCTCAAAATAAGATGACCTTCTTTCGGGGACAAGGGTTTCCATTCTCCCCTTAAAGGTACTTAGGGAGTCATGTTTAGAACCACCTCTCTTTGACCATTATTTCCTCCCAGGTGTATGGAGCTCTTCTCCAAAATACTTCTTAAGATTAACTTTGAAATATGATCTAGTATTCCTTTGTCAACTCATCTTTCAAAGTAGACAAATGTATTCAATATGCTTACTATGCAAATTTCACTGGAATACATAGAAATTTAGAGTCTCCGCCTCTCTTAATTTACAGTGATGAATATACGAAATATAGCTGAGAATATAGTCTGAACTTAGGCGTTGCTTTATAACAATAAGTCTAAACAAAGCCCTTATGTGATATTTTCACTTTAATTTCTCACCTTGGCCAAATATGTAATCACAAGAGCACTATCCTTTGTTGCATGTACTTGTGCATATTCACTTTCTCCTGGAAATATATATTGAAAAATATGAACAGGGGCGCATCAAAGAAAGTTTGAGAACCACTATTCAATCCACTTGAGACAATATCTGTATCTTTTTCAAGATCATAACTTGCATGCAATGCACGACAATAGATAAGAATAATAAACTCAATCTTACAATTACTAATAAAAACTGACTTATATATAGAAACACAAGGATTAACTCTCTGATAAACATAACTTTAGGATATCAATATATCCCCAGTAGAGTCACCAATTTGTTAGTTCTTTTTCTTGTTGAATCAATATATAGCTATTCAATCTTGACTCTCAGATTCCCAACTTCAGATTCCCATAGGGAAAAGGATAATTAGCAAGGATGCTATCCTTCTTCACTTTGGGTTCCACAGACCTAGGCGGGTGTACCTACTTCCAAATTAGTATTTCATAGTAACTCGATGGTGGATAAATTGATTCACTCTTGTTTCAAACTAAAATAGTTGAATACACTCCTTGCAGATGATTATTACTAACCTAATGCAAAGCTTAATAAGTCAGATCATGAACTTCACAAAAGCTACCGCTAATGTAACAAGGGTATTCATCCCTCTTCTTTTTTTAATCTCGGACCTAGGAAGGATAACCTATGGATTCTCTCTTCAAGAAATAAACACAATAGACTATACTTCTCAGTACAATCAAATAAACATTTATTCCTTCAATACATAAGAAAGTAAAGATTAATTTGATTTAAAGTGGATGACGAGAACCACTTGTTAGAAATTAGACTAGTGCCTAATCCAGGGAAAAGAGTCATATGAAATGCAAATCCTGAGAAAAACAACTAGTAAGAACACAATAAAACCCCTAGACATAATTCCTTAGAAAATTTCCTCTCATCCTCACATTCATGCATCAAATTTTCATACTAACCCTAACCCTCTAGAATTACTCACAAGATAAACTCTTCCCTTGAAAGAAACTTACAAGCAATCATATAGTTACCTTATAACTAGTATGTCTAAGATGCTTTACAAACTAAACATACAAGAGCATGAAATAAGTACAAAAAGACATCATAGATCTGAAATTGGAGATTCCACTTTATTTTATTAATATCTTTCTAATTTAGTACATTTAGGTCAAATCAAAGCTTGATGAGCTAGAGAAATATTAAGTCTGCCTTGCAATTGTAAATTCACCATCCTTAATAATACATTACAAACTGCTATATATACCCAACATTAGCCATCTTGGAATCCTCAAAATTGAAGGATGCAACAAGTTATGGATGGCTAAGCTAACCCTACGGACATTAAAAGGAAAAAAATTGTAGTTAGTCCTTTTGACAGTGGAAAGACAAAATTAGTTAGCAACTGAGCTTGATCTTCAATCTTCAACATCTTGCAACTATGTCTGTTTAGATTTTGAATAGCTTCATGTAGTTGCAACAAGACCTAGTGATAGTCATTCTTGGATAACTTACACTAGCCTTTGAGATAGTTATCCTCCCTATGCATAGAGATCAAGTGCCAGACATCCTTTTCAATCTTCATCCATTATGTCTAGATCAACAGCTAAAACCTTCTTGCTTTTAGGCTTTGTGAGAGTGTCCCATGTTGTTACCTCCGCCTCTATAGGCCAACTAAAAATTTAAGTACTCTAAATTTGTGTCTTCTATCACTCCCATCTGGCATTTTTTATCATCTTGACAGTTGTTACAAACTTGTTAAAGTCTATTTCATCTTTGAAAGCTTTGTCCAAGATGTTGTTGAACCTTTCAATGTCCAAAGTGCCATCATCTGAGATAAATGTCTCCTTACTAGGAAATAAGGTGTCAAAATCACCTTTCCACACTTTAATGGTTTTTAGCTGATCATCTTCTCCTTTTATTGAGGGAACGAATCTATTGTATCCTAGGCCAAACATATTTATTTTGGCCTCTCTGTGATTAACCTTTCCTTTGAAGAAGGAAAAGGTAGGAGCGATTTGATATATTTCCTCTCCCACTTGGCGCACAATCTCTGGGAAGTCCGCCCTATGAGGTTGCAGAGATGCCAATATTACAAAAAGTTGGGTCCTAACTAACCATGTAGCATAATATGGATTCAATATTGACACATAATTGTTTTCCTCTAATTGTAAACCAGACAATTTTTGTATGTATTATACACTAAATCAACTTTATCCTCCAGAATACTGATCCTATGCTGAAAAATCTGCATTAGAGCTCCGAAAAAAACTTTGTTGTGTTCTAGAATGGCTTGCTTTGTTCCTGGTAGATCCCCTATTTCCTTAGTCTAGATCTCAGCATCTTGCACCTCTTTTGGTTCTACAAGAGCAACCTCAGGCTTGTCTATCAATTGTTGTGTAAGCTCTGCTTTGATCTTAATCAGACCCAGCTCCCTGTCTTGACAATATAACTAGTTTCACTACTGAGCTTCTTCAATTTCTCAGACATTTGGAATTATTTAGCCTTTTTCAATTGAGAAAAATGGATGAGCATTTGGGAAATCTCCAAACCTCGTATATTTTGGGCTGACGATATGATCTTATTTCCCTCCATTTTCTCTTGAATATTTATTAGGGCTAGCTTTCGATATTTTGGAGCTAAGCTCTACATTGCCAATGTCTGGGACTTTTGATTATATTAGGTTCCTTTCTAATCTATTCAATAATAAAAGAAAAGGCCAAATCCCACCCTTCTACTAACAACACACCACTAGCCTTGATCAATTGTATTGGCTCCTTAGGTGTGATTTTCTCTGATTCAGGATCATAATCCTATAGTGTTTGTAGAGCCTCAGTGTTCATTGGATCACCACCTCCCAACTGTAATTGTGCACTGGTCCCTATTGTTTCTTGTTTGAAATGAGTAAATCTTTGAATTCCTTTGTCTTTATGAAATTATCATCTTTCAAAAACTGATCTTGATATACCAGTGATGCAAAAGGTATGAAAATCTAGAATCTTTCCTCTCTCCTAGGTGCTTTTTGCCTTAACCAACCATCCAGTGGTTGTTCTTTATTGGTCCTTCCACCAATTAGGATCTCCTAGACCCTCTTCCCCAACTTCTCCTCCAACGTATAGTTGGTTCTTGGAAGTCCCCAAGATTTGTAAGCTCAACTACTCCAACTAGTTAACCAAAAGCTTAGCTTTCTTCACCACAACTCCACCTAGATTGTCAATCCTTTATCTAGGATCTTCCCACACACTTATTGAGACTCTCCATATACTTCTTGACCCTTTCTTGGTCATTCTTCATCAATCAAAGCTCTCCAAGTTGCCTCACCAATCCAATAGGTATTTAATTCACTAGGAGGGCTAATTGCTCAACTCCTTGTAGGTCTATTTTAACCAATTTTGTCCTATTTCTTCCAAAATCCCCAAATCACCCCACAAACTAAATTTAAAATCTTCAAGATATCAATCAACCCTATCCAAATCCAAAACCCTGACCTTTGATGGCACCCAAAACTTTACTTTCTTGCAGGCCCTAGTTTATAGCCTATTAATTAGGCCTCTAGACCAGTGATCAAGAACAATTGAAAAACTTGTCTCCCTTCATTGACTCACCTCCAACCACCATTGAATCATTTTAGGAGACTATCTAGTTCATCAATAAATTCCACTAAGTCTTCCCCAAAAGGTCTTGGGTGCTCACAAAAATATGATATTCTCCCTGTCCTGGCTCACATGGTTTCACCAGTCAGCCATAGGGCTTCATCTTTGGCCTATGAAATCCAAAGAGACAAAAAAAAAAACCTACAAACCTATCTACAAACCCTTACCCTAATTTCCCCATGGTTTAGACATATCCACTAGAGGAAAACTAGGTTAGAGCCATTTTCTCACAAGGTAACACTGCTAAGTCTCTGTCAGACCAGTAACCTTAAAAAATGTACAATTTCACTTCTACTAAACATAAAATCAAACTACCTATTGTATATGAAAGCTAAAAGGAAACACTATACAAACATGGAGACCGATAACCTATGTCATTCTATAGAGGACTATACAGTAGCAAAGACATAGTGTAGATTATGCAAATAAGGACACAGTCATCCGTACAATGGTGTTAGAAATAAGCGTCTCAATCCAAAATCTCATTAACCTTGTCCAAACATTGATTCCATGCTCATATACTGAGCATGGGTAGGTAAAAATCAGTTTATCTACATTTTTTCATTTCTTGCAAAAGTTGCTCAAGCAACTTTCAAAGTTGCTAGCAAGTTTTTGCATTTTGAAGCATTTTGACTTTCTAACTCAACTCGATGCTTGATGTTGACTCCTAGGATCCTTAATAGGATATATAGGGTCTTAAAACATACCTCCATAACATGTTGCACTAAAATGGCAACTTTTCCACAATTTGAAGTCAAAAATCCCAAAACCCCTAATGAGCACTTAAAGCCCTTACAAACATGAATTAGACTAACATTGCTTCCACCCTTTTGGAACATATTCCACCACTCACACAAAATCCTAAACCAACCATAAAAAACACCAAAACAAAAAGTAGGGAGGTTCCCTGCACCATACTCCCCTGGACAAAATAACTCAAGTCCCTTGAGTTAGGATGTCTTAAAGAGTGACCCCATGTTTCAGAATCTCCAGCTCTGTCATCCAAGTAGCCTCTACTTTAGGTAGGCCCTTCCACTTGATGAGATAATCCTTGTATTTTGCCTTCCTTGTCATCTTTATTACTTTAGAATCCAAGACACTCTCTAATTGCAATGGTTTTGGGGTAGGCAAATCCTTCACCCACTCATCTTCCTCCAAATATGCAAATGTTGTCTGACCTATGTCTGGAGGTGATCCCTTGTAAGGATATAAGTCACAAACATTAAAAATAGGTGAAATTCCCAAATCAGTGGGCAATTCCACTTCATAGGAAATCTTGCCATATTTATGCAAAATCTTTAGTGGTCCAATCTTCTTCATGAGTAGCTTATTTGTATGACCTTTGGGTAGCCTCTCTTTCCTAAGCTAGGCAATTACTAAATCCCCTACCTTGAATTGCAAGTCCTTCCTTGTCTTATCAGCTTTGTTTTTGTACTTCTCCACTTGTTTTTGTAAAGTTCTATTTGACTTGATCATGCAACTCCTTCATTTTCTCTGCAAATGACTCTCCTTGTGCACTCCTCTTGTCTCTCAAACTAAGATCCCTCAGCTCCAAAATCCCTCTAGGACTGACCCCATAAACTATTTCAAATGGGCTCTTACTTGCACTCCTATTATTGGAGTCATTGTATGCAAATTCTACCTACCCTATAATATGATCCCAAGACTTTCCATGTTGTTTAGTTAAACACCTCAGCAAATTTCCAATTGACCTATTCACCACCTATTTTTTTCCATCTGATTGTGGATGGTAGGATGAGGAGAAAGACATATTAGTTCCAAGCATCTTCTAAAGAGTTCTCTAGAAGTGACCCACAAACTTTTTATCCCTATCACTGATAATATTCAAAGGAAAACCATGATTTATTACAATATCCCTAAAGAAGAGTCCTGCAATATGAGAAGGATCATTTGTTTTCTTGCAAGGAATGAAGTGTGCCATCTTACTAAAATTTTCTACCACCAAAAACACACTGTCATGTCCCTGAGGTGTCTTTGGTAACCCCAAAACAAAATCCTTACTAAGGCACTCCCAAGGCCTTTGGGGTATAGATAGTGGTTGATACAACCCACTATTTTTTCTTTGTCTTTTTTCTCTTTGACAAATCTGACATTGTTCTATAATTCTTCTCACATATGTCTACATATTAGGCCAATAGTAATGCCTATGCACCTACTTCAATGTTTTATCCACTCCAAAGTGGCCTCCCAAGCTTCATTGGTATTTTTCCTTCACAATGTTCTCCCTCATTGAGCCCTAAGGTATACACATAAGATGACCTTTGAAAAATAGGCCTTCTTGCAACACATATTCACTAAAATCCACCTTGAACCCCTATTGAAATTTAATACAAGGTTCATAAGCTTCCTTGAAATCCTTGTCTTCCTTGTAGAGGTCTTTTCGATCATCCATTCCTACACTTTGTAGTTGTACCTCCTGGATTGTAAGTACTCTTCTACTAAGAGAATCTACAACCTTATTTATAACCCCCTTCTTATACTTAATGACAAAGGTATAAGATGATAGTGCTTCCAACCACTTCATGTGCCTCTGATTTAATTTTTCTTGTCCATTTAGGAAACTTAAGGCATCATTATCAGTGTAGACCACAAACTCCCTAGGTAATAGGTAGTGTCTCCACTTCTTCAGGGCTTGTACCATGGCATATAACTCGAAATCATAGGTGGAGTTCTTTTTTTTCCTCATTCAACTTCTCAGAGAAGAATGTCATAGGGTGTCCCTCTTGGCTTAGCACTGCTCCTATAGCCAGCTTGCTAGCATCACACTCTACCACAAAGAGTTGATTAAATTTAGGGAATCTAAGTGTAGGTAGCTCTGCAATTCTCTTTTTCAATATCTCAAACCCCTGATTTGCTACTACTATCCATTCAAACTTGCACTTGATTCCACCTTTTATGGTATTCAGAATTGGGGCACATACATGATTGAAGTTTCTCACAAATTTCCTATAATAGAAGGCCAATCCATGGAAAATCCTAACATCCCCTATGGACCTAGGTGTAGGCCATTCCAAAATGGACTCAACTTTAATAGGGTCCATTTTTATACATCCATTAGCAACCACAAAACTAAGGTAGACTAGTTTAGTTTTGAGATACTCACACTTTTTTTTATTTATTATCAACTTCTTTTGATGTATTTTTCTTAAGACCATCTCCAAATGCTTCAGGTGCTCCTCCTTGGACCTGCTAAGTATCAAAATATCATCAAGGTAAACTATTACAAACTTACAAATAAATTCTGTCAGCACTTCATTCATGAGCCTCATGAATGTGCTAGGTGCATTACTTAGGCCAAAGGGCATTACTAGCCACTCATATAGACCCTCATTGGTCTTAAAATCTGTTTTCTACTCATCACCTGGCCTCACCCTTATCTAATGATACCCTGACTTCAAGTCCACCTTAGAAGAGTAACAAGATCCACCAAGATTGTCCATCAAGTCTTCTATCTAGAGAATTGGGAACCTATATCTAATTGTGATCTTGTTTATAGCCATGGAGTCTATACACATCCTCCATTTTCCATCCTTCTTAGGTGTAAGTATTTTTGGAACAACACATGGGCTCAAACTCTTTTTTATCAACCCCTTATCCAGCAAATCTTGGATTTGTTTTTCTATCTCTACATTTTGGCATGGTGTCATCTTATAGATAGCCTTGTTTGGAAAATTTGTTCCAGTTATAAGGTCGACCCAATGACTCACATCTCTCATGAGTGGTAAGGCACTTTTCATACCATTATCCACTATGTCAGGATACTTCTCCAACAAAGCTTGTATCTCTGGTGGCAAACAGACTTTCTCCTTAGTCTCCTCCTTTGGTTTGATCACTACTACACAACATAATCCCTTCTCCTTTTTCGTGGCCTTTAGAAACTCTTTCCCACTCAATAACATCACACTTGTTCACACATGCTTCTCTTCATTGGGTTCTTTCAATGGATCGATTTGGAATTTCCTTCCTAGCTTGGTGATGACATAATTATTCTTCTCTCCATCATGTATGTCTTTAACATCATACTTACATGGACATCCTAGGAGAAGATGACATGCATCCATAGGTAGTATGTCACATAGGACCTTTTCCTTATAGTCTTCAATTTCAAACTCAACCATATTTTTCTCATCTACCACTATTTGGTTACCCTTGTTAAACCATGAAACCTTGTAAGGTGTGGTATGAGGTATCCTTCTCAACTTCAATTTTTCCAACATCTCAGTGGACACTATATTCTCAGTGGATCCATAGTCCACTATAACCTTGTAAATCTTCCCATGAGACCTACAAGTTGTCTTGAATAAGTTATTTCTTTGGGGTGGCTCTATGGTGTTAGGTACCTTCAATAAGGTTCTCCTTAACATCAAGTTTTCTCCATCTAGTACTGGCCTTACCATTGAAATGGGTGAGGTAACACTTTGAGTGTCATCTTCTTGAACTAACTGATTCCTTCTACTTCCCATTAAAGATGAGGAAGCCTTCTCTGGACACCTACCCATTGTGTGACCCACTTGGTTGCAATAATAGCACCTACTAGTGAACACTGAGTTAGATCTCCCTTGGGGTTGGAATCTACCTCTTGGTGATCCTCTACCTTTGTACCCTCCCCTTTGGAAAGATCCTCTATATTGGTTTCCTCCACTGTTCTCCATGGTTTGGCTGTCTTCTTTTCTATTAGGGCTCTATCCTCTACCAAAGATATCCCTAGCTTTCTGGAAACCTTTTTTATTTCTGCCACCTCTCCCTATTTGATGGAAGTAATTTCTTCTTCTTTCTTTATCCTCTTCTCTAAAAGCCAACTGAAAGCATTTGTGCATACTATCTAGAGCCATCATGCTTATCTCATCTTGTATCCCTTGCCTTAGCCCATTGAGATACCTTGCCACTTTCTCCATTTCCTCTTCTTGTCTCCTAGCCCTTAGGCTTATTTTATGGAACTCCTCTATGTAAGTACTTACTGACATTTCTTTTTGTCTCAGATTTTGGAGTTTTTGATACATTTGTATTTCATAATCAGTGGGCAAAAATTATGCCCTCAGTCTGATTTTCATCATTTCCTAAGAAGTAACCTTCTTCTTACCACTACCCACTCTATCATCTTGCATCATGTTCCACCACACCAATTCAAATCCCTTTAGTCTAGCCTTAGCATAGATGACCCTCTTCTCCTCCGAGACTTCTTTGTATGCAAATTGGTTGTCAATGGCTTCAAGCCAATCTAACAACTCTTCTCCATTTAGACTACCACAATAGTAGGGTATGTGTTCCATTCTATCCTTGTTTAAGTATTTGAATGCATCTAATAACACCTTTTTCTCCTTGTCTATCTTAGGTTCTTTTCCCTTGTTGGATGACTCCTTAGTTTGACTTTCATCACCCCATTCAGTGATCTTCTTTTTTATTTTTGTCTCAAACACATGAGCCTTCTCCAAGAGGCCCTGCACAAATTATACTAATGCATCCCTACTCATTTCCTTAGGAGGAATACTATCAACCTCTTGACTCTCTTGACTCTCTTGACTTTCCTCCTCTTCAGACATACATAATCTTCAAGTTATTCTCACTCTGATACCACTCTGATGCAGAGGGTATGATAATCTAGAATCTTTCCTCTCTCCTAGGTGCTTGTTTCCTTAACCAACCATCCAATGGTTATTCTTTATTGGTCCTTCCACCAATTAGGATATCATAGACCCTCTTCCCCAACTTCTTCTCCAAGGTATAGTTGGTTCTTGGAAGTCCACAAGATTTGTAAGCTCAACTAATCAAACTAGTTAACCAAAAGCTTAGCTTTCTTCACCACAACTCCACCTAGATTGTCAATCCTCTACCTAGGATCTTCCCACACACTTATTTACACTCTACATATACTTCCTGACCCTTTCTTGGTCATTCTTCATCCATCAAAACTCTCCAAGTTGCCTCACCAATCTAATTGGTCTTTAATTCACTTGGAGGGCTAATTGCTCAACTCCTTGTAGGTCTATTTTCACCTATTTTGGCCTATTGCTTCCAAAATCCCAAAATGACCCCACAAAATAACTTGAAAATATTCAAGACATCGATCAACCCTATCAAAATCCAAAACCAAGACCTTTGATGGCACCTAAAATTGTACTTTCTTGCAGGCCCTAGTTTATAGCCTATTAATTAGGCCTTTGCACTAGTGATCAAGAACAATTGAAAAACTTGTCTCCCTTCATTGATTCACCGCCAAACACTATTGAATCCTTTTAGGAGACTATCTATTGCATCTGGAAATGCCACTAAGTCTTCCCCAAAAGGTCTTGGGTGCTCACACAAATTCGATCTTCTCCCTATCTTGGCTCACTTGGTTTCACCAGTCAGCCATAGGGCTTCATCTTTGGCCTATGAAATCCAAAGAGACAAAAAAAAAAAAAAAAAACCTACAAACCTATCTACAGACCCTAACCCTAATTTCCCCATGGTTTTAGACACATCCACTAGAGGAAAACTAGGTTAGAGCCATTTTCTCACAAGGTAACACTGTTAAGTCTCTGTCAGACCAGTGACCTTCAAAAATGTACAATTTAACTTCTATTTAACTTCAAATAAAAATACCTATTGCATATGAAATCTGAAAGGAAACACTATAAAAACATGGATCCCGGTCACCTATGCCGATCCGTACAAGACCATATAGTAGCAAAGACATAGTGCATATTATGCATATAAGGACATAGTCATCCGTACAATGGTGTTAGAAATAAGTGTCTCAATCCAAAAAATCATAAACCTTGTCCAAACATTGATTCCATGCTCATATACCAAGCATGGATAGTTACAAATCAGTTTTACCATATTTTTTCATTTCTTGCAAAACTTTCTCGAGCAACTTTCAAAGTTGATAGCAATTTTTTTGCATTTTTTTTGCATTTTGACTTTCTAAGTCAACTCAATGCTTGATGTTGACACCTAGGACCCTAAATAGGATATGTAGGGTCTTAAAACATACCTCCATCCAATGATGCACTAAAATGGAAACTTTTCCACAATTTGAAGTCAAAAATCCCAAAACCCCTAATGAGCACTTAAAGCCCTTACAAACATGAGTTAGACTAACATTGCTTCAAACCTTTTGGAACTTATTCCACCACTCACATAAACTCCTAAAAAAACTCTAAACAACACAAAAACAACAAGTAGGGAGGTGCATTGCGCCAATCAGTCTCTCATCTTTGAATGCCATGAGGGGTAACTCTACTTCCTCTTCTTCATCCTATTGCATCTTCTTACCTACTCTTAATTTTTTCCTCAACTGATGATCAAATGCTCTATTCCCAATAATGAGAGAACCAATCCTATATTTCTTCTTTTCTTTATTCTGAGATGTTTCCCCTTGTTTCAATTCTTTGTCTTTTTGGTGGGGGTTCATTTGTAACCTTTGTCTCAGGGACCTCTATTAGGTCAATTATATTATCACCCTTAGTTGCTTGTTCTTCAACAAATTCTTGGTTAACTAGAGGGGAGCTGGGTACTGAGTACTCTTCATCACTATCTTCATCATATTTTGATGATGAGTGCCCTTTGTGGCCTTTCTCTGGCACTACAAGTGCATCTTCCAATTGGTTGCATAGCATAGCATGTGATTCTATCATGGCATCAAGCTGATGCAGGAGCATCTTGGGTCCTTGGCAATCTTGCTCAACCAAAAATATGTTTACTTTTAGTTCAGTTTGTTCTCTATCACTCAAATTTTGTTTCTCAACATCCTTGACGAGTTTCTCATTCATGATTTTTATTGTTGCTTGGATTTTTCTTTGCCAAGTTGGTTTATTTTGGAATTGGTGTTGGTGGCCAACTTTTTTATTTAACTTTCATAACTGGGATCTATCTTGGGAATCCGTGTAGACCTAAATCTTGGTCTCATGTTTGTATTTGAGCGCTAACTACTTTGTTGGACTCTTGTCCATATTTTTTTTATGTTCTAAGTCTGGGGGCAAGTCTTAGAGAAAGAAGGAAAATTTTAGAATATTAAAGATCTTAGATCTCTGTGGAAGAAGATCACATTTTAATACACTCTAATGTATATGGCCATAACTAGGAAGGCCTTATAGCCTGGCATGTATTGAGTTTGATTTAAATGATAAATATATCTGCATTTCTCTTCGCTCATTGTGTTGTTGTGTAATTTATGCATTGTATCTGCAAGGTGGTCAGTTTTGGGTGTGCCCTTGGCCCCATCTCCTACTGTCCTTGCACCAGGTGGTATCAGAATGAGTTGAGATCCGTGGCTCCTTCTTTTAAACTCTATACATATTTTTTGTAGGGTGGCAGGTTGCGATCTAACCTAAAATTGCAGAGAGTTTCAAGATGGTTCGTGGGAGAGGAAATGTTGATCAAGGTCTTGCTGATATGCTTAGACAAATGGTTGGAAGATTGGAAGCTGTTGAGACAGCTGAGCATAGAGGAAGACATCTTGAAGATGTTAGTGATGATGAATTTGAAGAGGTTCAAGGTGAAGTTGCACCTACACCTGTGATGCATCAAGAAGAGGAAAGATTCCTAAGAGCTTTGATGAGCTTGAAGTCTACACCTCAGTTTATTCCCCCCGATTATAGTGGAAAATTAGATTTTGAGGAATTGATTGACTGGATCACTGAGATGGAAAAATATTTTCAATATGAGAATGTGGCAGAAGACAAGAAGGTCAATATTGTAAGCACAAAAATGAAAGGTCATGCATCCTTATGGTGGGAACATCTGCAGTTGGATAGAAAGAAGAAAGGTAAAGACAAAATCAAGGCATGGGATAAGATGGTGAAGAAATTGAAAGGAAAGTTTCTTCCTTGTGATTATCAGATTAACCTAGTTCAGAGAATGCAAAGTTTGAAGTAGAAGGAAAAGTCAGTCAAAGACTACACAGAATAATTTTACAGATTGGACATTAGATCTAGACATGTTGAAGATGAATTGGAAAGAGTGGCAAGATATCTGAATGGCTTGAGAATTTCTATACAAGATGGAATCATTTTGATCAAGATGGAAGGCATTGAAGAGGCATATCAATTTGCCCTAAAAGCTGAAGAAAATTTGAACAGAAGATATGAACAAAGACAAAGAGGTAGAGGTGGTAGATTCCCGAGAGGAAGAGGTAGATCTCATGATGAAAACAATACATCTAAACTAGACAACTCAAATATAGACACATCTCAAGACAAAGGGAAGACTGAATGGAAAGGTGGAAATTCATATAGAGGAAGAGGTAATTATTCCAGAGGTGGATATAGAAGAAGAGGGTTCCAAGTAACTTGTTACAATTGTGGTGAAGAAGGACATAAATCCTTTGAATGTACACATGTAAGAAAGAAAGGTGATAGCAGCATCAGAAATGCATTAGTGCAAGAAGAGTCATCAAATGAACCTGAGAATCTCACGGTCTAAAGGATACTATGGAGTGAGAAAGATAAGCAAGATCCTGTCATGAAGAGTTTGTTCAAGACCAGATGTACGGTTGTAGATAAGGTTTGGAAAGTCATTGTTGACAGTAGAAGCTTAGAGAATCTTGCATCAGAAGAAATGGTCTCAAAATAGTAGTTGGAGAGGATGAAACATCTGAAACCCTATCAGATCTCATGGATCAAGGATGAGAACACATTAATGGTACGTGAACAATGTTTTGTGAATTTGAAAATTGGAAAGTACTATGACAAGGTGTTATGTGATATTATGCCAATGGATTGTTGTCATATTTTTTTGGGTAGACCTTGGCAATATGATAGACATGCTATACATGATGGAAGGTTGAATATATGTTCTATTTGGGTTGATGGGAAGAAGAAAATTTGTTACCTTTGATTGAAGAATCTCCCAATGAGTTATGTACATTTGTAAAAGTTTGTCTATTATAAGGTAGACACTTTGTTAAAGACCTGAAAAGAAATGATATTTGTTATGCTTTGATTCCTAACAAACCAAGTAAGAATGCAGAAGATGACATACCTGTAGAAGTTGAGAATTTGTTGACTCAATACAAAGAAATAATTTTAGATAATGTACCTGATGGTTTTCCACAAATCAGAGATATCAGTCACTGTATGGATCCAATTCCTGGAGCTAGTTTACCAAATAAGGCACCACATAGGTTGACACCTACCAAGAATGAAGAGCTTAATCGACAAGTTCATGAGTTGTTGAACAAAGGCTTAATCAGAGAAAGTTTGAGTCCATGTGTGGTACTTGTTGTGTTGGCACCTAAGAAGAATGGAGAATGGAAAATGTGCAAAGATTCTAGAGAAATAAACAAGATCACAGTCAAGTATAGTTTTCCTATACCAAGAATGGATGACATAATGGATTGTTTGAGTGGAGAAAAGTATTTTACCAAAATTGATTTTAAGAGTGGATATCATCAGATCAGAATCAGAGAAGGTGATGAATGGAAGACTGCTTTCAAGAAAAAAAAAAGGTTTGTATGAGTGGTTGGTTATTCCTTTTGGTTTAACTAATGCACCAAGTACAGTTATGAGATTGATGAATGAAGTTTTGAAGAAATTCTTGAACAAATGTGTGATTGTATACCTAGATTATATTCTGATATTCAGTAAAACCAGAGAAGAAAATTTGATGCATATAAGACAAGTGCTGTAGAGGTTGGAAGAGGAAAAGTTGTTGGTATATCTGAAGAAATTTTCCTTCATGAAAGAAGAACTTGTATATTTGGGTTTTGTGATTTCAACTGATGGTTTGAAGATGGATCCAAAGAAGGTTGAAGCTATACTGAGTTGGCCTACACTTGAGAATGTTACTGAGGTAAGATCATTTCATGGATTGGGAAGATTTTACAGGAAGTTTATCAGAAATTTCAGTTCTATTTGAAATGCTATGACTAAGACAATGAGAGGAGACAAAAGAGAGTTCAAATGGACACATGGAGGTGATAAGAGTTTTGAAGCTTTGAAGTTGAAGGTTTCTGAATTACCTGTGCTAGCCTTACCTGATTTCAATATGGTATTTCAAGTTGAATGTGATGCAAGTGGAAGTGTAATTGGAGCTGTATCAACTTAAGAAGGTAAAATTGTTGCTTTATTTAGTTAAAAGTTGAATGATGCAAAGAGGAAATATTTTTTCTATGATCAATAATTATATGCTATTGTGCAATCTATGAAGAAATGGAGGCATTACTTGATGCCAAATGAATTTGTGTTGTATACTAATCATAAGGCTTTACAGTATTTGGGTAGTCAAAATAAGTTGAATCAGAGACATATGAAATGGGTAGAGTATTTTTAGAGCTTTACATTTGTGATTAAGCATAAGAGTGGAGTATCTAATAGAGTTGTTGATGTATTGAGTAGAAGAAGATCTTTTTTGACTAAAATGAGAATTGAAGTTCTTGGCTTTGATGACATGAAAAATTTGTATGAAAATGATCCTAATTTTTCAGAGCAGTGGAGAGTGTGTAGAGAACCTAATACAAATCAATCAAGCTAGTATGAAGACTATTTAATTCAGGAAGATATATTGTTTAAAGGAATTTAGTTATGTATACTGAGAGGATCAATGAGAAATAATTTGATAAAGGAGAAACATAGTAGTGGATTGGCTGTACACTTTGGCATTGATAAAATATTGAGTTGGCTGAAGGAGAGGTATTTTTGGCCTCAACTGTATAGAGATGTGCAAAAATTTGTGAGAAGTTGTGAAGTCTGTCAAATTGCAAAGGGAGTGAGTTAGAATACTGGATTGTATACACCTATTACTATTCCTGAGAAACCTTGGAGTGATATCATCATGGATTTTGTTCTTGGACTTCCAAGGATAGCAAGAGGTAATGATTCTATATTTGTTATTGTGGATAGATTTTCTAAGATGACACATTTTATACCATGTAAGAAAACATCAGATGCAGTTCATATAGAAAATCTTTTCTTTAAGGAGATTTGCAGATTGCATGGATTACCAAAGAGTATCATCTCTAATAGAGAAACTAAGTTTGTAAGTTATTTTTGGAGATTACTTTGGAAGAAGCTAAATATTGAGTTGAAATTTAGTTCTACATTTCATCCATAGACTAATTGACAAACAAAAGTTTGGGTAACCTGCTGAGATGCTTAGTTGGAGACACACCATACAATTGGGATTTGATGTTGGCACAAACAGAATTTGTACACAAGAGTTCAGTAAACAGAAGTACTAGAAAGACACCTTTTGAGATTGTTCATGGTACACAACCTAGAGGTATATCATATTTGAGAGACATTTTTGGTGAAGAGAAAAGAAGTGCTGAAGTAGAAGAATTTGGAGAAATTTATGATGAAATTGCATAAGGATATAAAGCAGAAGCTAGAGAAAAGTAATAAAAAATACAAAGATGATGCAGATAGATCAACAAGACATAAGACATTTAAAGTTGGTGATGTTGTGATGGTTCATCCGAAGAAAGGAAGATTTCCTGTTGGAACATATGGGAAACTGAAGATGAAGAGATTTGGTCCTTGTAAAATACTTGAGGAGATTTGACAGTGGAAATGCTTATGAAGTTGAATTACCTGATGACATGGATATATCACGTATTTTCAATATTTCAGACTTGTATGAATATCATGAACATGATGAAGAAGTGATAATACCAAGTGATTATCCTAAGAAGCAGATAGAAGAAGTTGAGAAGATCCTAAAATAGAGAGTTGGCAGAAGTACAAGAGGAAAGGAGTACATGGAATATCTAGTAAAGTGGAAAAATATACCGATTGAGGACTCATCTTGGATTTATTAATCTAAGTTGGATAATTTCATTTTGGACCTGATACATGATTTGGGGAATCATTTCTTTTCAACCCCAGGTGTTTGATGCAGGAGCATCTTGGGTCCTTTGCAATCCTTCTCAACCAAAAATATGTTTTACTTTCAGTTCAGTCTGATCTCTGTCACTCAGCTTTTGTTGCTCGATATCCTTTCCGAGTTGCTCGGTCATGATTTTTTCTATTTCTCACCTTTTATTTTTGCGAGTTCTCTGGTGCTCGGCTTTTGCTTTTCTGAGTTGGTTTATTTTGGAATTGGTGTTGATGGCTGACTTCTTTATTTAATTTTCATAACTGGGATCTATCTTGGGAATCCGTGCGGACCTAAATCTAGGTCTCACCTTTGTATTTGAGCGTCGAATACTTTGTTGGACTCTTTTATATATTCTTTTGTATGTTCTTAGTGATGACATTAAGTTTTTCCATTAGTACACTTAGTGAAAACCATTGACAGAGATTATCGGTACAAGCATAACCGGTGGCCTTCAAGCATAACCAATGGACTACAAGCATACCTAAAATAACAAAAAGGTCATGAGAAAATGCTAAGTATGGAATTGACCGATGAACACTAACAAGTGTTGCACTGACGAAGTAAATAGGACATCACCGATGGGTCAATAACATAACATGAAGATTAGCACCAACGATATAGTTTTGAGAACAAAACCGATGGAGCAGAAAAGAAATACCCGATGAATAGTTCAAGAAAGGAACACTTACGACAAAGAAAACTGATAGACTGATAGAGTAGACTGACCATCAGAACCAATAGTCAGTTAGCGAACCCGCAAATAGTGGATCTAATTTTTACATGTCAGATAAAGCATTGTAATTCTATTTTTAGACTTTTAATTAATTTTAAATCATTACTTGAGGGTCAAGCAAGCATAATGTAAATGTTTTAAAGCATCCTAATGGATCTAACATGTATCTAACTAAACATCAAGGTCAAGTTGTAAACCTTGGATCTAGAGTTAACTTGCAAAGTGTGAATCAAGAATAGAGCTAAAATCTAGTATAAATAGATGTTCAATCAATTATGAATTATGGATTCATTATTGTTGATAGCTGTGAAGAGCATCTGAGGAGAAGAAGGTAGAATTCATGGAAAGTTCAAAAAAATATTATATCCAGTTATCAAGAACACACAGAGGCTACTGACATGCAGAGAAAGGTATTATTCAATCATGAAAAGATGATTACTCATACATAGGAAGCTTTATTAGATCTATTATCAGCAATTAGAGATTACATACATCATCAGATCAAAGACTTATGGAGTTGCATTCTAACAAGTGCATCACATATAAAATCCTTTTTTAGAAGGTGGAATTAATAGTTCTTTACAAATCTCTTAACAGAGTGCACACTTAACAGTGTTGCTAAAGCTTCAAATGAAGTAGAACTTAACAGGTCTCAACTGTACTACTCTAAACAAGGTAGGTCATCAGAAGTGACCAATTGTAAGCCTTAACTAGCCCCTTCTTATGTGTAGATAGTGAATTCTTTTGGGTAAAAATCCCCACTGTAGTTTTTACTTCCTAACCAGATTTTTCTGGAATATCATATCTTGTGTCATGTGTTATCTATTTTCATGAATTTTTCTTGTAGAGTTACATCTTAAAGAACTTATGTTATGATTTCATATACATAAAGGAAGATGAATAGTTAGATAAGATAATTTACAAACTGATGACAAAGGGTTAATGGGATAACCAAAAAAAGTTTTAGAGGTACTGATTCACCCCTCCCCTCTCAGTACATCATTACAATATAATTCCAACAATTGGTATCAGAGCTAAGTCTCTTTCCTGAAAATCTTAAATACTTAAGAGAAAAGATCAGAGGAATGGAAAAGTATAGATTGGACAGGACTTTTGAGAATGAGCAATTATAGCTGTAGATAAATGATGAGCAGTATAAAGAGGCGAGAATCGACTTGAGAAAACTTATTGATAAAAGAAATATTATGGCAACTAAGATGAATGAGAAGGACTACAAAGAATCAGAAATACAAGATTACTCTGATTCAGTAGAATCAAAATCAAGTAAAGCTTCAGACACATCAACAGAAGAAATCACAACTCTACAAGAAGTCAATCAACATCTGACTGAGCAATTGAGAATGTTGTAAATCGGTCAAGATACTCAAATGGTGAAAATTATTGATGTCATGAATGATGCAAGAAAAGATGATAATGAAATAACACTAGCCATTGATGATAGGAGGAAAATAATAGAGAAGCTGCAAGAGAAAGAATCAGAAATTCAAAGACTCATTGAGCATCACCATGAGATTACCAATCATATTATTATTATGAGTCAAGATGCAAATAGATTAAATAATGAACTCATTGAAAGAATACAGATCATTGGTGAACTAAGAGAAGAGAATGAAAAATTGAATCATGAAATCAAAGTCTAGAATAAACACAATGAATTGATCAAGAAAGCTGAAGATAGCAACAAAAGGATGGATGATTTTCTTGATGGACAGAGAAGAGTCAACAACTACATAGGATTAGGGTACTACAAGAATGGTCAATCTTCTAATCAACCAGATCAAAGGAATGTTTTCACAACCCCAAGAGCCAACAAGGTGTCATGCAATCACTATGGAAAACCCAACCACACCTCAAATGTTTGCAGAAGAAAAATGAAAGGTATTCCTCAAGCACAATCTACTTTCATTGGTAATTGTTATAAATGCCAAAAGAAAGGACAAAAGGAACATGAATGCAGATCGAAAGTAATAAATCCAAAAAGGAAAACCTACATGGACAAATATTTCCCTACCTGCAAGATGAATGGGCATACACATGAGGAGTGCTGGAAAAAGAACAAAAAGGCTTGGACACCAAAAGAAACTGATAAAAGCTACAAACCAACAAGAGTAGGTAACTCATATGTTTGGGACTATAACACATGGGTAAACTACACAACATGTGGAAGGTATGGTCATATTTCTTCCAACTATATGAGAAAGTAGACCAGAAGGTCAAGAGGTTGGACCAATCTAGGTATGGCATGTTTACATTGTCATAAGGTTGGACATGTGATAAAATATTGCAAAGACCGACTGACAGAGACAAGTACTCATCCCAATGGAAATACCATTGATGACATTAAGAGAATGAGAAACAAGATTTGGGTAAAAGCCACAAACACTGAAGATTCTAGAACAAACAATGCAAATGGTGACACCCCATCCAATGGATCTGGTGACATCACTATTTCCAACTAAAATGCACAAGTATGGAACTGCATTATGACAAGTTATACTATGCATCGGTTCCATTACACGGTTCATATTGTAATATTAGCATGAATAAAGATGCAATATATTGTTATTTTCTAAATTGTTGAAAAGAAACCATCAGTTATTGGGTACAAATTTGCATCAGTGAACACATAGAAAAGTTAGCACTACTTACTAGAATGTATCGGTCATTACACAAACACCAAGTTGCTAAGTGTAAACCGACGGACATCAATGAACCTTGAGGCAACCAAAGTTGCTAGCAACCCTGATGCTTTTCATAGACACCGAAGATGTTATGAATTCCTCTACCAATGAACTCAGCCTTTGTATACCAATGAGTTGGTGACCATTAATGACAACTTAGCGCACAAAAATTTATAAAAGCCCGACAGGTGAACTCATTTTTGCACCTACGATTTTCGAGCAGATCAAAGAAGAGCAGAGTAATTTCAAACCAATTTGGAGAGCGACCTAGCAGGAGTCAATTTGACACAAAGCATTCACATTCACAGTCAATCACAGAGATTCAGTAAGTAACCACATTCACTGCCTGTACTATTTTATTTGCGAAAAGCCCTAAATTTCTACAATACAATGGCATCAAATTCTAGAGTTGAAAAGATTAAGGAAGAAAAGAAGAAAATGTTCAAGCTTGTTAGTAGAGGCTCTTGTGCTGAACCCAAATACAAGATCACAAGCACCCATCCCTGATGGAAGTGGAAAAACTGACTGGTGCTAAATCAGACAAAAGAGCACTCAAGGTCAACACTATCACCAACGTAGAACTGAAGTTTGGTGCATGTGATATAGGATATAAAATCTTCCAGGCAAGCAAAATGAATAACATATCAAGCACAGCTATGAGAACAACATACAAAATCATCAACCAAGGAAAGAAGATGGATCTTGCCGAGATCCCGTTACATCAACTAGAGGAGAACATGTGCACTATAAGATCTTTAAGGATAAACACTTGTAAGTTTTGTTCCCTCATAATGTTCATATTCTTCTACTTTGAATAATACCTTCCTTCAATAGGAAAAGTTGTATGGGACACAAGTAGACATATAACCATGCAGATAGGTGAATTCATAGAATCATTAGGAACAAATTTTGATAGTGTAATGCATGAGTATTTCAAAACCATTAAGGAAATGTTGCAAAATAGAACAAGGATTCCTAAAAATCTGATAGAGGAACACAGAGAGAATATGTGTTTCATGGTAGATACTGATTTCATGTATATCCAAGTAGTAGTACCTAGGAATTATGGCTTTCAAAGTTAGAATATG
Organism: Thuja plicata; assembly: GCA_018584345.1. NCBI lineage: Eukaryota > Viridiplantae > Streptophyta > Pinopsida > Cupressales > Cupressaceae > Thuja > Thuja plicata. Next base: position 654,588 of record MU226486.1, read on the forward strand.
AAATCAAAATAGGACAAGCCAATGAGTGCATTGAGGCACTACTAAATGAACCAATTGACAACAAACAACAAAGATTTGGCACCTATGAAGAGGCCAAACAAAAGATTAAAACAAATCTTGTTGTCAAGAAAGCTGTAAAATAGTCAAGCAAAATGGTAAAGAAATTGAAAGAGAAATTTAATATATCTTCTAAAGGTGAAGAGGAACAAGAGGGTAAGGAGGAAATCACCAAGGACCAGTTACCCATCGGTGATATAGCAAAGGAAAATGAATTAGAGGAAGAAAAATCTGATTCACCACCTCCTCCTCCACCTAAGAAGTCAAGAACAAGAAGTCAGACAGCAACAGATGCAACTCCTTATCCCATGGGAAAAGGAAAGGTGTATATAAGGAAACCTGACACATGTAAGGGAAAACAACCAGTTGGGAAACCTACCAAAAGAAGGAAATTTTTTCAAACAAATGAGTTTCTAAAAGAATCAACTATGGATGAAGCTGATGTAGAAATACAAAAGGAAAAGGAACCTTTGGCTCCAACAGCAATTGAGAAAATATGCAAGAGCATCTCATAATCTCAATCTATTTCTGATCCTAACATAAGAAAATGGTTAAAATTTAGTACAAAGGATCAAAATAAGATTTAAGTACTAATAATTGTTAAAATGTGCAAACATCACTATGTTCCACTAGAATTCTCAGAATATGATTTTCCCAAAGAACTGTCAAAGAGATTATCAACTAGATGGACATTTGCACTACATCAAGAAAAGGAGATAAGAGAAAGAGTACTTGTTACTCTTATGCCTCCTAATTCAACAAAGGAACAAATTTCTGAGATGATGAAGAAGTATGAAAAAGAGTTCTCACCAAAAATGAGAGCATATGAATTTCTCAGGGGAAAGCTAATTGATCTTGATCAGAATAGCATTAAGAAGTGGTGCAAGATACTCAAAATGCCCACTAAGGAAGCTAGCCTAGAGAAAGAACCAATCACCATCAAATATGTACAAGATGACTCCTTTGTTGAAATGGATAAAGAAGAGAGTGATCCAGAAGGCCCCAAAGATACTGATATTGTAGATGAAGAATGGCTAGACACTACTCTTTACCACACTCAAAGTGAAGAAAATCAAATACCAGTAAGTCCAATTCACATCAATTTAGAGGATGAAGAAGTTACCCAAGAAGAGTTAACAATAAAAGGTAACTTAGTTGATGATATAAATGATGAATCATGGTTAGACAACATTGTTAATGAGATTATAGGAAAACACCTTGCAATAGAAGTACAAAAAGATAAAGATATAAATATTGCACAGGGAAATACCGACACACAGGATTCAACTATTGACACTACAATAGTCAATACACCAAAAAACATGAATATATTATTTGATGCTATTGATTTTCAGTCAAGTTAGGACAAATCATCTAAGAAAGTTGATGATATACCAAAGGACATGGGTAATGATGAAAACAAAGATGCATCCAATACTCAAAAGGATACAGATACAGAGATGAAAGATGCAACCGACACTCAGCAAGAAGTGTCTAATGAACAGAACAAAGAAGCAGATAACAAAACTAAGGAGACATTAAGAAAGGGTGAAGAAAAAGATAAGAGTGAGGAAGTCAAGCAGGATGAAAGCTCAAAACAAAAAGAAGATATATTTGTTGATAAACCTAAATCCATTGAGGAGACATCTTCACCAAACTAGCCGGTGGACTCAGAACAGAAACAACAGGATGCTTCATGTTCTCAACCCTCACCTACCAAGTCAACCCAATTTCAATGTTTACAAATGGTAGTACATCAATCTGCCACCTAGCCAAAGAAGAAGAAGAAGAAGAACAAGAAGAAAGAATTGAAGAAAGATATCTTGGTTGTCACAATGGATGAATTAATTCAAGTCCCCAACTGGGATATTACTACTTTGGATATAAATAAACTTCAAGAGTTTGGATTACTATGTCAAAGAAAATCCATTCAGAAGAAAATGATATAGGAACATAGGGAAACAAAGACACTTGACAAGGCAAGAGACATTCTCCAACAACTTGTTCCCGAGGTGAAATTTGAACAAAATGCTACAGTTAAATAGCATATAGTTGTTCTTACCGATGCCATCACAGACCAGAATATAGATGTAGAACAAGCAATGGAAGAACAAGCTGAGAAAAAGTATCAATATAAGTTAATTGAAAAGATCAGCCAAGAAGTGGTAGTGAACAAGGTAAAGCTCTCTGAACTAACTGATCAATTAGAGATAATGATTGTTGAGGCAATTACCTTAGTTCAAAAGATGTGCATTCTTGAAAAGTTTAAAAAAATAAAATAGTGACAAGTTAGAAGAAATATATTCTAATGTCACAGTGAGTACACAAAGCCTAACCTCAAATGTAGATAGTATCAAGGCATGTCATGACAAGGTCATTGAGGCTAATAGGCTAAGGCAAGAAATATGGGATGCTAAAAAACAATTAAGAGGTGAGATTACCGAACTACAAGAAGACATCTTACCTAATCTTACTATTCTATAGCAACATATTTTTGAAGCAAGAAACTTAATTGCAACCCTAGAGATGTCTATAGTAGACAACATCTATGATATACATGTAAGGATTTCACTTGAGCACATGGCTCTAGAAATGTTGAAGGATAAATTGGAAAAGATAATGGAGGAGATCAAGTCCTCACATTCCCACCTTTTTGAGAAGATGTAAGTACCTTTGCCTTTATTATCAAAAAAGGAGGAATAGAAAGGAAATGTATATTGTATGTATAGAAGGAAAAAATATATAAAGATAGTTATGTACAATATATCAAAAAAAATGGAAAGAAAAGTACATAAGGAAATGTATATATATACTTACACTTATCGACATATACATAGGGGGAGTCATTCAAATGAATAAGGAAGGAGTATACACAAGTGTACATACTAATAGATTCAATATGTTGCACATATCAATGTTTTTGATACTAATGTCAAACGGGGAGATTGATGATATTAAGTTTTGCCATTAGTACACTTAGTGAAAAATATTGACATAGATCATTGGTACAAGCATAACCAGTGGACTTCAAGCATAATCGGTGGACTAAAAGCATACCCGACAGAACAAAAAGGTCATGAGGAAATGCTAAGTATGGAATTGACTGAGAAACACTGACAAGTGTTGCACCGACGAAGTAAACAGGACATCATCGACGGGTCAATAACATAACATGACGATCACCACCGACGATATAGTTTTGAGAACAAAACCAATGGAGAAGAAGAGGCATACCTGATGAATAGTTCAAGAAAGGAACATAAATGAAAAAGAAAATCGAGAGACTGACAGAGAAGAACGACCATCAGAACCAACAGTGAGTTAGCGAACCCGCAAATAGTAGATCTAAGTTTTACACGTCAGATAAAGAATTGTAATTCTATTTTTCAAATTTTAATTTGTTTTAAATTATTACTTTAGGGTCAAGCAAGAGTAATGTAAATGTTTTAAAGCATCCTAACGGATCTAAAACATATCTAACCAAAGATCAAGGTCAAGTTGTAAACCTTAGATCTAGAGTTAACTTGTGAAGCGTGAATCAAGAATAGAGCTAAAATCTAGTATAAATAGATGTTCAATCAATTGTGAATTGTGGATTCATTATTGTTGATAGCTGCAAAGGGCATCTAAGGAGAAGAAGGCAGAATTCATGCAAAGTTTAGAAAAAGATTATATCCAGTTATCAAGAACACAAAGGCTACCAACGTGCAGAGAAAGGTATTATTCAATCATAAAAAGATGATTACTCATACATAGGAAGCTTTATTGGATCTGTTATTAGCAATTAGAGATTGCATACATCATTAGATCAAAGAGTTGTGTAGTTGAATTATAACAAGGGCATCACATCTAAAATCCTTTTGTAGAAGGCGGAATTAACAGTTCTTTACAAATCTCTTAACAAAGTGCATACTTAACAGTGCTGCTAAAGCTTCAAATGAAGTAGATCTTAATAGATCTCCACTGTAATACTCCTAACAGGGTAGGTCATCAGAAGTGACCAATTGTAAGCCTTAACTGACCCCTTCTTATTTTTAGATAGTGAATTCTTGTGGGTAACAATCCCCACCACAGTTTTTACTTCCTAACCAGAGTTTTTTGCGATATCATATCTTGTGTCATGTGTTGTTTATTTTCATGAATGTTTCTTGTATGGTTACATATTAAAGAACTCATGGTATGATTGCATATACATAAAGAAAGATGAATAGTTAGATAAGATAATTTACAAACTAATGACAAAGGGTTAATTGGGTAACCAAGAAAAGTTTTAGAGGTACTAATTCACCCCTCCCCTCTTAGTACATCATTCCAATATAATTTCAACACTTAGATTGGGGGCAAGTCTTAGAGAAAGAAGGAAAATGTTAGAATATTAAAGATCTAAGATCTCTGTGTAAGAAGATCACAGTGTAACACACTCTGATGTATATGGTCGTAACTAGGAAGGCCTTATAGCCTAGCATGTATTGAGTTTGATCAATAAATGATAAAGATATCTGCATTTCTCTTCTCTCACTGTGTTGTGTAATTTCTGCATTGTATCTACAAGGTGGTCAGTTTTGGGTGTACCCTTGGCCCCGTCTCCTAATGTTCGTGCATCACAAGCCTCTTTAGATATGTCAAGTCTGGGAAGAAACCCCCAAAAGTAATGCCCTTTCTCTTTACCTATCTCTCTGATTCCATAAATTCATTGAACTTCTTAGCTCTTTTATCCACCTCCTCATCTTCCAATATATTTCTGATTAGGTCTTCTTCCATGCATTCCTCATGGTCTTTGGTATATGGAATGGTGGGTGTCAGAAATTTTTTGGCACTGAGAATGAAGGCTTCTATGTCAATATATTTGTAAAGAGCCACAGTCATTTTGTAATGGCTCATCCAATTATTTATTGGGTCTAATGCCCTCTTTCCAATTGTAAAATTATAGATTTTGAACTCCATTGGGGTAAATGTACCCTTCCTATGAGGACACAAGTGTTCTTTATCAGTCAAAATCAATTTCCTAATAAATTGAATTGCTGCAATCCTTGGTGGCACATGGAATGGTAGAACATGTGGTGGGTGAGTGCAACCACACACCCTGATCAATGTGAAATTATTATCATAGTAGAAGTCACCCCAGTTGTGATCTCCTAGCTACTTATCAGGATATTGGCATGGCCTTAGTAGCTATATCATATTGACTGGTAGCCTTGTCTTATTTACTCCTAGACACTTAAGAATAGGATAAATTATCAAATTTTCAAAGGCACAAATCTCATGTTCTCTTGAGGTGTAATTCCACAATCTCAGTCAAAATTGAATGGGGTTTCCCTAGTTCTGGTGAAACCTCTGAGGCCTTAAACACTAATAGTTCATGATGGGGAAGTTGTAGTATAAAATTAAATGCATAAGAATGGAGTAATGCATAAATCTAGGGTTTTCCTTCTTGTTCTGTATATCAACAAATCTCTGATGCATTTGATCTATGATATACTAAATATAGTCATAGTTGGTACTAGTGTGAGGGCTCTGCATATCCAGGACCATCATTAGGATGTCTGAGGTAATTATCTTTGGTTCTCCATCCTTTCCTAACACTCTTCATGATGAATATGATATATACTTCATATAGAAGTTCAAATCCTTGTAGTAGTATGGGGCAGTCCCCTGAATGGGTGCAATGTAGTTCTTCATTCTCCTTGGAATATGATGTTCCTGAATCAATTTGGAAGTAATGCCAAATCCTCTTGTACATATAATCTCTAAACTTTTCAAGTTGATCTCAGTGGCCATGGGATGGTATATAGTGAAGGCTCTCATGAATGAGTTTCTGTCCTGGGTAACTAGGGCTTTCTCGTCATCCCTTTTTATTGTTTTGGTTAGGGTATCATACCTGCTAGCCATTTCTAAGATTAAATTGACATCTACAAAGATGTGAGGGACAATTAACTTGGCTAGTCCACAAGTCCATGGATTCAAGATATGCATGGCTTCATCAATATTTTTATAAAAATAATTGAACAGGGAATAACCTGACAAGCCTAGGGTTTTAGAATCCCTAATGAATGATAAATCATCTATGAGAGTATCAGCACTTACCTTTCTATTTTTTCTTGATCTAGGTAACATGGAGATGAATTCTTTAGAATAGTTGCATTTCCCTTTCATATCATCATCAACATTATCACTTCTCCCACTAGTGGATGCTACACTCACTGCCGGACTCATATTGTTTTGTTCCAATATTTATTACCCATATTGAAACAAATATGTCCTCCAAATCACACACCTCAACTCTTAATCACCCAATCCACTTTGGAACACTGACAACCACTTGGAATCCTCAAATTATAGACTGAAAATTGGCTTCTTTTACTCCGTGAATCTAACAAACTTTTTTTTTTGCACACACTGATAGCTTAGGAAATTCTCATTCTAAAAACAATGAAATCTTGGTAAGAAGAAATGATTAACGGTTATCACTATTTATCTTTGAACCATCAATGCATAATTCTCATAATTGTGATTCACTCACTTCTGACTTCAATTTCTCATGCTATGGAATTAATTTTCTTCTAGGTGTAGCCTCTGAAAGTGAAAGAAAATAAAATATGCATGAGTCCTTTCTGATAAAAACCCATATTATATTCAAAGAAGGATCTAATTATGATCTGCTTAGCTATCTCTCATATAGCTCAAATACCCTTTAATACACTTGTCATAAATTTATGAATTTCCATTGTTTGGCAACTGTACATCTTGGCACAGAAGAATAGTCTTCACTTTAACTCTGGTTTTTCTTTTGGCGACCTACCAACTGTATAATCTCTTTGTCACTAAACATTCATTCTAACTATGGTTTCATCCTGAGACTTTGTGACTACCATTGGATCAATCTCCAGATCAATGGTTATCTCCTTGTCACTTGATAAAATCTCTTAACTCATGTTATTTCAGAGACACCACAACTAAGCCATTTACTAACTGATATTTAACCTCAGCTTACTTCCAAAGACTTGGCGACTATTATATCTCTTTTTTGTTGAACCAATCTTTTAACTCACGGTTTATCTGGAGACCACGCGACAAATACCTTTATCTCTTTATCACTGTATGATTTTACCTTTATGATTTACATCTCGAGATAACACTAGTACCATTGATCTTCCTTTTTTATGCATTTAATTATTGTCGCTAAGTCTCCAGATCAACTGGAAAAAACCCTAATTTATCATGAGACAATGCGACAAGCATCCGATCAAAACTTTGTCAGATGAAAACCAACGATTCCCATGAAGTCTCCTAATCCTTGGATGACATCAATCATCATTTTTATACTTAGAGACAAGGGTCCATTCTTGGGTCCACCAAATGCTAGATGTCACTCAAATATTTGTCCACCTGATATTAGTACCATGCCATGAAGCCGCATGTGTCATGACTCATCTTCCACCTCAAACCTTAGCTTGAACTTGACCATTCTTTAACCCCGTGTAATCAATTTTCTGCATTGTCTTGCAGTCACTGAATGAATTTACATTTATCATGCTTATATAGAGATAACCCAACTACCATTGATCTTTCTCTATTTGCATCTGATGGTCAGTGCCAAGTCTTGAGATCTTCAAATAAAACCCTAACTTTTCATGAGACTTCACGACTGTTGAACACGTGTCTCAACTTATCTTTTGTCTCTTAATTGCCAAATCTTATTTGACTTTTCAAACCTTTACTGTGACCTCGCAACTTCTGTTGGAGCTAATTTTCATCCTGTGGTTTTTTCCAGTCTCTTGATTTTTAACTTAACCCATGCTTTCTTTCACGACTAGGCAACATCACTAACATTAGAAATTGCACTTAACTCAGGTTTAATCAGGAGACCTCCCGACTATATAAACTCAATGTCGTTAGATGAATTTAAACTACAAGGTTTATTCAGAGATTTCCCGACCACTGTTAGATATGATTTGAGATGAACAATCTTGGCTAAGTCTCCATATCCGCTGAGGCATATTTTTTTTATCAGAAGACAATGTGACAAAGACTTTTCGCTAAGTCTCTAGACAGAATGGAATATTCATTTTTCTTCATGAGACTAAGCGACTAACATATTAAGCATGTGAGTTATTTTCAAGACTTAAGTTATGAACAAGTAACTTCAAAATAGAAATGTGACTGCGATTTTAAGGATTTTTGCCATTTTTGAACAAAGGTAACCCTAGGACTTAGGGTTTTTGGCATTTTTCACTAGGTTCATGGCTAAAAACATCATCTGCAGAATTATTGAAACAATTTTAGACATGACTTTCAACTCTTTAGCACATAAATGACTAGGAATTTCAAATTTTACAAGGCAGACTTCAAAACTGGAAAAACAACCAACAGTAGCCTCCCACAAAAATTTAAAAAAGGAACAAGGTATCTATTTGAGCATCCAAAATCTCACACGTAGAATAAAAATGTCACATATACTTGTAGGTATAATGGTGTGTCCACTAAGGATATGTTAAATAGCATGCAAAAGGAGAGTATTTTACGAAAGGACTTAAGTCTCTAAATGATAGCTAATTGTCTTGGTTTTATGCTCATCCTCAATTCCTTATTTCTCTATTTTAAAAAGTCCATTCTTTTTGGGTTTTGACCAATCACAAGGATTCCTTGTGAGATTAACTTCATTATCCTTGATGGTGCTTATGTAATGATTTAGGGCCCATTTCTGTACTAAGCTAAATAAAACTTATTATGTAAAATTATATTTCCAATGTATTAAAAACATCGAAAACACTTGGAATGAATCTTTTCCTTTCTTTTTTACATGTGGCATGCTAATTTGTTTTGTGCTAAACTAATTTTTGCTAAAAAATTAAAAGAAATTTGTTATTCTTCCTCAAATGCCCAAGGAAAATTTTATTATATTAATACATTATTCTTTTAAGAAATAAATCATATAGCCTATGGTCATTAAAGGCCAAAAAAAATAAAAACTACTTTTACGATTTCAATAAAATATAGTTAACTAAACTAAATATATATCATTTCCATGATAATTTGGTGGTTTTGATGTTAGAATATACAAATAAAAGTTAAATTTTTTATATTAGATCATTTAAAAGTAAAATTAGTGATATTTAAAATATAATTCTCAAGTCTTGATACAAAATTATGATAACACAATATCCTCCAAGTGATATGATTTACTAATGATTTCTTCATTGTTTCTTTACAAAAAGATGGACCTTTCATCCTAGGATAAGAGAACAACCCAACATATAATTGTATCAAAGGAAAATTAGGTCTCCCTAAGAAGAATGTTTAGAAACTACTTTAAGGGTGCAAATCAATGATTAAACTACTCATTAACAACTAGGATGTAAAAGTAAGCTAATAGAAATAAACTAAAATTATTAATGGTGTTTAATAGTAATGCATAAAAAATTATTCTTGCTAGCCCAAGCCTACAAGTGTCAATATATATTTTCAATATTATTTAATTAGTCATGGAATGTAACTGTAGGATTTGAGAGATACAAATCCACAGAATGCCAAGAACACCTGCATGTAAATAACCTATTATAGGAGAGAAGCAGAAAGAGGGAAAAAGAAGAACTTAGAAGTTAGTCAAAATGTGAGAGCTAAATTATAATCCGAGTTAATGAAAAAAGAATTACAAGGTTCAACCTATAAAGATGAACAAAACCCTAAAGCATAAAAAAGCTAGGTTGCACATTAATAATTAATAAAATAATTAATTATTAATACACCTAAGGGAAAGCTTAAGCACTAAAGAGTAATAACTTAATTAATTAAGTCAACATGATTTAATTAATAAGAAAACTAATGATTACTCTAACACCCCCTTAAGCTAAGCATAGGGGTTAAGCTAACCTAGCATAACTATGAAAGCAGGAAAAAAGGGTCCCGGTAACAAGGCCTGATCAGGTACCCAATATAAGGAAATATTTGTAAACAAGAGACAAAGAAGAAAACCTAGTGGAAAAAACCCCTCTTCAAAAAGAGATAGAAAAATGCCAAAAGGAAATGGCTCAAGAGACTCTCTAAAGACCATAAGTACAACCAGACCCCCATGAGAGAGGGATGCGACACCAAAGTCCCCCTAGAATGAAGAAACTCCTGTCATAATGGTAGATCCATGATCTAACGTTGAAGAATCTCTCTGTCTGAACTGAAACAAATGATTCCAAATCCAAACTGATGTGAAGAATCTTGAAATGCAACCGCTGAATGCACTGATAATGGTGGGCAAACTGTGATAACCTAACTGTCAAGGTAGAGGAGATGAATGTCCTCAAAATAATCCTCTGAATCTACAATATAAGACTTAACAAACAAGAAGGATATGTCTGCAAGATAAGAGTCTAAAGTAGCTATGTTTGGAAGGTGAATGATGTCATGTTGTACAGAATCAGGAACAACAGGAGACGTTGGTGAATTCTCAATCTGAAGAGTAGGAACTGTGAGAATAGCCTCTGATCCATTAGAAGATGTAAGGGTGTCTAAATACTGAAGCCCCTCTAAAGTATCATGATCAAAGGGTGTATTCTCTATCTAAGAAATGGGTATGAGACAATCTAAACTAGGATTCTCTGGGAATGGAGAGATATTAGGGTCTCCATAGATTTCCCAAAGATGTGTCTAATGTGGGTGAGGACAATCAATGTCTGATATAGCCAACACAATGTCCTGATCAACACTAGACAATATAAGTCCTACTATGTGATCTCTAATAATATCCCATGCCAATTTTCCCTCTGAAGTGGTTGGCTTAGGTATGAGATCATACAAATAAGGAAAAAAATTAAGCCACCTACAATGTGCAAGTATACCCTTTGCCCATGACTCATAATTACCCCGTTCCAAAAAATAACTGAAGGGTGAGTAGAAAAACCCATGATAACTCTTCTAAATGAGAAAAAAATGAGAAATCTAACCTTACTGCATTTAGATCAAAACCTGGTGTAGTGAGGAGGGAAACATAAGCCACAACTTTGACGCTATAAATAGGTACTCAAATGGTTGAATGTGCATCTGAAACCCACATGGTGGTCTCTGGCTCGGAAAGAGCTTTTCGATGATATCTCATTTTTTGGAAAAAGATATTGTATGCTCAAGTTATGGCCAAAAGACTGACAGGAGGTCAGAATGAGCAGCTCACTAGAAAAAAAAATAGTCATTGCAAAAGATTTGACGTCCAAATGGTGGTTGCACCTCACCAGGAACAATTTGATGGTCGTATGAATGTCACCAAGCTGACTCACTAGAAAAAAATTTTGGTGCCAAAAAATTTTGAACCTGGCCTAAAAATGATGTCAACAGTTGGAACACTAACATCACGGCTACTGGTGGCTCATGGGCGGCACTTGGGCAGCGGCGGCGCAGGGGTTGGGCAGCGATGGTGTGGCGACAACTCCCTGATGGTGTTATGGAGGCGGTCGAGTGGCACTGTGGCTTCGGTGGCTACCAGGCGGCATGTTGGTTGCGCGCTGGTAGCGTGTTGGTGCCGTGTTATGCTTGCACCCAAAAATCCCTAGAAAATGAATTTTTTTTATTTTTTGTCTCCAAAAATGTGTCGTACGGCCTACGGGAGAGAAATTTTTCCCCAGAGGCTATCGTGGAAAAATATGGCAAACATTATATGAAAAAATGATCTCCCAGGCCTTTTGAGCGCGATGGTAAGGTTTGTTTTCACTCAAAGTGCTCCAGAAAAAAGTTTCTCTTTCAGATATAAGAGAAAAACCCAAAAAGTTTTGGTTTTTACCCTCGAATCACTGCTTCAAAAACACTAGACTAGGCAGTAGCAGGGTGGCTCTGATACCATGTAGGATTTGAGAGATACAAATCCACAGAATTCCAAGGACACTTGCATGCAAATAACCTGTTATAGGAGAGAAGTAGAAAGAGGAAAAAAGAAGAACTCAGAAGTTACTCAAAATGTGTGAGCTAAATTATAATTTGAGTAGGTTCATCTTATACAGGTGAAAAAAACCCTAAAGCCTAAAAAAGCTAGGTTGCACATTAATAATTAATAAAAGAATTAATTATTAATGCACCTAAGGGAAAGCTTAAGCACTAAAGAGTTATAACTCAATTAATTAAATCGACATGATTTAATTAATAAGAAAACTAATGATTAATCTAATAGTAAGACCCTTCAATTTTGTCATGGTCACTACTCCTAGTGCTTCTTTTTGTAGGTGATCATATTGTTGGAAACACTAAGAGGGGGGTGAATAAGTGTTTAACTAATTATTCTATTTCAGTAATTTGAATCATAAATCAAATAGACAACATATGAAGCATAAAATAATAATTCATAACACCAAATATGTTTATGGGGAAACCTTTATCAGAGGAAAAGTCCGGTGGGAATTAATACCCACAAATGATTGTACTAGTATAATGAACCTGTTAAAGTTCCTTTGCCCTTTTAGGAGCAGTCTTTACAATGTAATTACAATGACCCTATTAGGAGTCTTTACAAAAACCCTGTTAGAGGTGAGGACTCACTCTCCAAGAGCTCATTTCTCAATTAAATAAGGCTACAACCTCCTGAAGATAGATATGCACTATATCTAAAATTTCTACTGCTGAAGTGTCTGATCAGTTCCTTTTATGCGCTGATGCTTTGATCTTTTAAAATACTTTATCTCATAGTGATTAGTTCATACTACTCATCATTTTCTCTGCTCTGCATATTATCAACTCCTTTTTTTTTCATTACAAGAATGCTTATTAACTATATATACATACTCAATAGATGCGACTGAAAACAAGACCTTAGTCGACCCAAAAAATTTATACACAACACTTCGAAACAAATTGGTTTAAGCATGTTTACAATAAAGTTTAAGACATAGTTACTAACTTATTACAATAGCCGCATAGCCTTTACAAAACAAAAGATTATACACTAATCCAAAAACTGAGGTCGGCTCCATACTCTGTTCTCTGAACTGTTAGTGCACTTAATCTTTCTGTAACTTTTCCATACTTTCATTCCCTACCATGTGTGTATAGGGTAAACATAAAAACATATCATAGAGCTTAAGTATGAACACACATATCCTGATTCGATCTTACAGATGTACATTGGTGCTCTTATTGACTGCATAACTCTGTTCTATTCTGTCTTTTATACTTAGCCATTTTTGTCTTCCAAGTTTACTTAACAAAACTTCATATGACTTTGTTTCCATAATGAAAACACAAAATAAGTCATATACATTCAGATTGTCAACTTTCCAACAATCTTTCCCTTTGTCATTAATGGCAACAAAGGAATGTGGCCATTTTGTTTAGACTTTGACTTAACAAAAACTTTCTAACATAACTTTGGCTATATAACATTCTCCTTATATACATACATTACTCCCACTTTGACATTAACGACAAATGTATCAAAATTGTAAGTCTCTAGATACTTACTCCATGTACACATCTGGATAAGAAATCTACATATTTTTTATATCTTGCTGCCATAATGTTTTCAGTGAGTCAACTGTCTGAAGATGGGCGCATAAGGCATATGTAAGCTTCTCCATCTTTGTCAGATCCATGCAAGGTCCTTCATCATAGGTGGCAATGGTTTTATCAATCTATTTGATTTTATCATTCAAAACTGCTAAGGAGGGCGCAAGTGCATTTCTCAGTTGAGTCTGCCTGATCCTTATCTTACTAATCTCCATTTTAGCTTTTTCTATCTTGTCTATCTGACCTTGATAGATATTGTTTCTGATGTTGATGTCTTGGAATGATGTTTCAACTGATTGTCTTATGTTATCAACCAAGATATATGCCTCTTCTATCTTCTTGATATGCTCAAAGGTGAGTTTACCTTTGTCCATGCAATTTTCTATTACCTTTCTTCCTTTTGATGTAAACTCTTTCAGTATTGTCTGACCAATCTTTAATGAATTTAAATCTAAGGAAAAATTCTTTTCCAATTCATTCTGTCTTTCCTTTTTATACTCTTCCTATGCAGTTCTAGTAGCTGAGTCTACTAAAATTGTGAAGTGTGCCTTGAAGCTTGTTAGGATGCTATCTACATCATCAACTCACTAAATTTTAGCCACTTTCTTGTCTGCAGGCACTAGGTCATTCAGAATGTTCACTGACTCCAAAAAGAGAGGGTTTCTCATAACTTTTTTCTCTTTGGCTTTTTCCTTGGCTAGGACACTGATCTTGATCAAGTCTTCTTCTCCCCATGCATCTAGACTTGCTGAGTTAGGAGCTAAACTTGACAACAATGAAGTTGATGGTTGAATGGATGGGGTGAATATAGTATTCTGACTAGTATCCATACATTCACTTTTTACTGGGATCTCCATAATTGGTGTTTCATTAGTTTTATTGTCTTCCTCATTATTCAAATCTATTGAATCTTTGTTTGAAACTTCATCTTGTTGTAAGGGAGTGTTATCAGTGCATACCTTCTCTATCTCGTCAGTGCAAACAAATGCTTTTTCAACTTTGTCCATGTCATTGTCAGAAGCAGTCATGGATATCTTAACATCATCAATCACAATAGTTTCTTCTGAATCTTTGGCTGTATTAGAAGGTGTTGAAACAGAGGGCGCTCAATCGTGTGGACCTGTCATAGGCTCACTTTGAATCACTGGTTCTTTATCTTATTTGGGAGTAAATGGGGTCGCCTTTGCTATAGGTGTCATTGATGGATACATATGTCTATTTAGAAATACTCTCTCAAAATCTTTCTGAGTCTCTTCACCAACCAGTTCATACTCGTTCATGATATGAAGTATTCTTGTTTTGGTTCTGAGATGAGGTATTACCAAATCTGGCAGTATGGATTTTTTATCATGTGAGAAAATAGGGATAAGACTGTCTAATGTTTCTTCTCTAATCCTCATATCTTCTTCAATTTCTTGCCTTTTCAATACGTCAAGTATTTTCCATACTTTGTCTAGTATGACTATTTTAAGTTCCAATACTGTCCTCTTAAACTTAATCATGTGAGAGATGATCATAGAATGAATTTCTAATTCGTCTATCTCTTGGTATTTTTCATAGACATCCTTGATAGATTCTAGTCTTCTTTCATTAACAATTCTATTCTTAAGGAATCTTAGACTAGGTCTGAATCCTACCTCAGGAGGGACTTGAGTGTTCTTTACCTTGCTCCTTGTTGTCCTTGAGCATGGGTGATCTGTGGGAACTTGCTTCCTCCTTCTAGTCAACTTACTTGGTAATGATGGTGGAGATGCTTCCAAGTCAATAGTAGATGAGGGCGCAAATGTTCCTTCATCATATTTCTTCATCTTCTTGGGGATATCATCAAATTTTTCCATTTTCACCTCTGCAGCACTTTTCTCAAGTTCTTTTGCAATATTATCTTCCCTAGCCTTATCTAGGTCTTCTTGAGTGACACCTTGAACTCTTAGGATGTTAGATTTAATCCTTGATGCCTTTCTTTTATTTTTGCACTGTATAAGACAAAATCAACTTGATTTGTCTTTTCTCTATAAGTACCCCATCTAGGTTCATTTGGGTCCTTAGGTGTAGATAAGAGGACTTGTGCATATCCTTCCAATAATTATTCTTCAACCTCATATCCAAGTGGGTGAATCTATTTTGTTCTAGGCGCAACCGCCTCCATGCAAGTATAGTCAGTTTCCACCATGAAGCATATGGTGTCTTTGTATTTCTCAAATATCTTCTCTGATAAACTAAACCTCTTCTACATTTTGATCCTGAGTGTTTTTATCTCTATATCCATAGAGTCCTTAGCACTACTCTCTGATGTAGGCTTTAATGAAATTTGTGACATGGTAGGTTTACTCATGTCTAGGTAAAGATTAACAACTTTACCAACAATGTGACAGGATAGATAGACGATCAAAGAGCCAAATCTCAAGATCTTGCTCTTGTCATGCTTGATAGCTCTAATTTTTTCAATCAGCTATGCACGCAATATCTCACATAGATTGTACTGAGTATTATCCTTTACCATCTTTATTTCTGCCAGGATAGTAGCCACAGATACACTGTTTAGTCTGCTTGCATGCTCAAACTTATAACCTAGTACCATAGTGACCAATTTGATGTCATTTTCCTTAATGGGATCAATAGTCATTTCACGCCTATCACTCCTAGATAAGCATGCTTATTCAACCTACTCCTTAACATCCTTACTAGTGGGAAGAACTGGTCCAGTCTTAGGAAGTCCAGTCATATCATGAATTAGGTCTTTAGTAATGCGGACAGGAACTTCACCAGTCTAATCTAAGTCATAATGTATCCTGCTCAGTAGGATTTTAACCCATTCTGGCTCATAGAACTCATGTGCTTTAGAATACTCAAAGATAGGGTTGTCAACGAGATGCGTGTATTCATTTTTTAATGAATAGTCTGGTTTCATCATCAAATCCATAAGAGTAGCTATGTTGTTATATCCAATGGTTTCCTTCTTACAATAGATGTATGCACATATGTCTTCTACATGCATGACTCCTAGCGGAGTCTTGGAAAATACCCCTTCTACATCATCTAGTATAGACTTGAATTGATGCTTCTTAAACACGAATCACTTCCTTTTAGTAATGTAAAATACTACAGTGGTTTCCATACTTACTTGTTGATAGATTAAATAGGGTTTCACTGCAATTCTGAAATGACACGACTACTAGGGTTCCATTTCAAATTCAATCTGTTCACCATCCAACCAAATCATTAACCTTTACTGCTTTGATGCTAATATCTCCTGTTCTCTCTAAGTGCTCAACCTCGAAATAAAAGTGAGGATTAAAGATATTTTACAATCTTATATAAAGGATTATTGCATTTAATGTCTATTGTTGTAAAGAGGTTTGCATAGAGAATTTCAATGTTTTCTTCTATCACTGTTCAAGCTATGTGTCCATGCATACTTCCCCAAATTTTCATCGAATACATGAATCCATAGGCGCATACTCAAAGGTGAGTATACCATCCACGCAGGGGTTCAAAGATAGAATATCTCCCCCTAAGACCATGAGGGTAGACTAACCATAAGTAGAAGGTGTGTCCACTATGGATGGATCTACTACTTTGTTCTCTTCATTATCCTTCTTTACTTCAACCCAAATTTTATCTGAATCATATTTATCTTGTACAAACTTAACTTCTCTTGATTCTTCAAATAGTGACTTTTCAGGATTCTCTTGTCTCTGTGCTCTTGACCTACAAAACCTTGAGATGTGTCTAGCTTTGCCACATGAGTGACAAATGATAGGAGGTCTGATGGTATTATTCATCATGCTGCACTGCTTGGCTCAGTTTCCATTGTAATTACATATCTTACATGTAATGTTCTGCAAGTTTCTTTGAAGTTGATTTTTCTGATTGTATTGAGTTATATTTCTTTAGTTCTATTGTGACTGATTTATTTGACTTTTTCTGCAATGTATAGCCCTGTGACCAAACTTATTACAAGAGTAACAATAACCATTGAAAGGTTTTACCTCTTTACAATCTCTTGCCAAGTGTCCATGTTTGTTACATGCATAACAAGTATGGTTAACTACCTTGTGTTCATCTTTGGGCGGTTCTCATTTAGCCTCTTCAAGATTTTCAGTTTTCTTTGCTTCTGCAGATTCTATTTGAGATTTCTTTCTTTCTTGCATTGAATTGATCTCAATTTGAGCTACACTGTATCCAACACTAGTAGTATCACATTTTAGCTCTTGTGCATAAAGCCATGATTGAATTAGATCACAACTTGTGTGTAGTTTATCAATCTTGTCTTTTGCTTCTGTTAATTCAGATTCCATCCTTTTTTTGATCTTTTCTAACTCCAATATTTTCATGTTTGCTTGCATAAGTTCATCATTTAATTGTTTACTCTCTTTGGTATTTTCTTCAATAGTTGTTAGGCTATCTATAAGCTGTTCATTTAGATCTTCAATCTTATCTTTTAAAGAAATATTCTCTTCATTCAATTTATTGACCATTTTTCCAAAATCATTTGTGGAGCAATCTTTTAAATCTTTTCTTAATTTCTTGATAAGAATTTGGGAGCCATCAACCTTTAGTTTTAGTTCTTCATTTTATTTTTTCAGATCTGTCAAGATCATCAAGGGCTGCTTCAAGATTATTTTTTAGATGTTTAGCTTCTGTTGAATCCATAATATCCTCAAGTGGTTAAACTTTCTTTCAGGGGACCAGGGCTCTGATACCAATTGTTGGAAACACTAACAGGGGGGTGAATCAGTGTTTAACTAATTATTCTATTTCATAAATTTGAATCTCAAATCAAATAGAAAACATATGAAGCATAACACACTAATTCATAACACTAGATATGTTTATGGGGAAACCTTGATCAGAGGAAAACCCCGGTGGGAATTAATACCCACACATGATTGTACTATTATAATGAACCTGTTAACAATCCTTTTCCCTGTTATGAGTAGTCTTTACAATGTACGTACAATGACCTTGTTAGGAGTCTTTTCAAAAACCCTGTTAGAGGTGAGGAATCACTGTCCAAGAGCTTACTACTCAACTAAAGAAGGCTATAACCTCCTAAAGATAGATATGCCACTATATGTGAAATTTGAACTGCTGAAGTGACATGACTGTTTGATCATGTCCTTTTATGTGCTGATGCTTTGATCTCTTAAAATACTTTATCTCATATTTATTAGTTCATACTACTCTTCATTGTCTCTGCTCTGTATATTATCGACTCCTTTTTTTCATTACAAGAATGCATATTAACTATATATACATACTCAATAGACACGACCAAAAAGAAGACCTTAGTCACCCCAAAAACTTTATACACAATGCTTCCAAACAAATTGGCTTAAGCATGTTTACAATAATGTTTAAGACATAGTTACTAACTTATTACAAGAGGCACATAGACTTTACAAAACAAAAGATTATACACTAATCCAAAAATTGAGGTCGCCTCCATACCCTATTCTCTGAACTGTTAGTGCACTTAATCTTTCTGTAACTTTTCCATACTGTCATTCCATACCATGCGTGTATAGGTTAAACATAAAAAAATATCATAGAGCTTAAGTATGAACACACATATCCTGATTCAATCTTACACACGTGCGGTGATCCTCTGATCGACTACATAACTCTATTATGTTTTGTCTTTTATACTTAGCCATTTTTGTCTTCCAAGTTTACTTGACAAAACTTCATATGACTTTGTTGCCATAATGACAACACAAAATAAGTCATATACATTCATATTGTCAACTTGCCAACAAATATTGTTAGAAAATCAAGTTGAACTAATAGTTTATTAAAACTTTCTCTATTATATGAACTTGAAACATATATTGTATATATAAATTGGTGTAATGTAGGAAGATGCATAATGTGCTCAAAATACTAATCATATAATTAAATTTAATTAAAATTTGATTTATATTTTATTTAATGTGTGTATAGTGTAACAACCATAATTTGGTATGCTCTCACCAGAGACCCTATTTTACCTAAGTGTGATCATACCACTAATTATGTCAAGATAGTTCTTCAATTAATTGGCATAATTCAACAAAATCAAATTTAATCTCCTAAGTGATCTAATCACTGATTTACATTAATTGCCTTAATCAATTAAATCAAATCAAATCAATTAAATCAAAAGAAATAAATACATGGCTACAGTTATAATTAATTAAAAGGAATTAAATAAAATCTTAATTACAACTCACTTGCAAAAGGTAAAGTCAATTCCCTAGCCAATAAGAGTTAAATCACTTGGATCACCTCACACAGATCACCAAAGATTCAATTTCCACCTCTCTTGAAAATTCAATTCTAACCTCTCATTCCACAAGTTATTCTATAAATGGAATGAATTTTGAGCTCAATGTGCTCCTAATTTTAGAATTCATTTTGCAAACTTATGTTGTCCTAATTTCTTAATGCATCTTAGCTCAAACATTTAGAATTGTTACATCTTTCAATTGGAGCTCTAAAATGAACTTTGATTGACCATATAGCTTGCATTTTAGTTAATATTCCATTCTAATCATGATGTTGTCACACATTTATGCATAATTTGAGGGCAATTATAGCATTTTCATACTCTTCTTAGACAGGGAGCAATATTTTAATTTTGGTGATTGATATGTGTTCTAACTCTTATATTTCATGTTATTTCACTAATGCAATGACATATTGAAGTGTTTTCTTGCTGCTAGCTGATCCACAAAATACACACACATTTCTAGCACCCATCGTGGTGCAAATCTTTGGATTTTTCCTCATTTTCTAATCATTTTTGGCTATTATATGTTCTCTTTTTTCAGGTTCAGAGTCTCCTTTAGTTGTCAAGGCTCGCATGTAGCAAAGAGCCTCGCATATAGGAAATCAAATCACATCCCATATTTCTTAAATTGTATCTTGTATATCCTATATCAGATCTGGTAAAACCTCACATCCAGTAGATCCTGTATTGCATTTTGTGTAAAGCATCAAATTTAGAACTATTACTCACATATAGGAAATATAGGCTCGCATCTAGAAAAGGTAGTCACATTTGGTTGATTGATTTAAAAATTTAAAAGTCTAACTACTAATCTTCCAATCATGTGTGTTTCTGTGTCTTGGGAAGCCTAACTTTTGATTGTAGGTTGTTTTCAAAGCCTTTTTTCTCAAAAAGGTGGAAAGTTACTACTAACTTGTGGTTTGCAGGTTGCCAAACCTCTCAAATTGACCTCTATTTCTTCAAAGATTTAAAACTAAATACATTTTAGATATCACTTAGTAAATTGACCATAGGATTATGCTCTTTTTCTTTAAGAAAAATTAGAAACTCACAAGTCAATTTAATATTTGAGAGGAATTTGGAGTAAATGGACAAAGCAAATTCACTTTTCTAAAGTTCGATAGAAATTGAACAATCAAAGCATTAAAATCTTGTCGTAAATGAACAAGCACATTGTCTAATTATTTTGGGATAGTAATTGAAAAATCAAAGCACTAAATCTTGTCATAGATTGAACAAAGAAAACTCATTGTCTAATTTTGGATAAGTGAACAAGAAAATCACCTAATTTGGGGAAATTGAACAACACAAATTTTCTTTCATATTCTTTGTTGTTTCTTACAATAGGAACTTAAAATTCAAACTTAAGCTTATTACTTAGTCTCACTAGAGGATTTTCTCTTCTTTCTAAGCGGAAAAATCAAAGACTCATCATGGGGGATTGAGTTTTGAATGAAAAAGTTTGAGGAAATGAACATGTTTGGTGTGTTTGTGGGAGAAAACGACATGGAACAGATGAGTATGCTCTTCTTCTTTTGAAGAATAAAAAATCTAGACTCCTAAGCTCTCCAATCCTTTTCATTTTTTTTCTAAAACATTAGAGGGCCTTCTGGTTGAGGAAAAAATCTCTCGGGATGACCCAATTGAGGACAAGTTTACACCAACCCTTCCAACTCGCTATAATCAATATACTTCCTTGAAGGCCAAAGCCTCGGAAGACGTAGTTGGTTTTGTTGTTGTAATTTTGACATCATTCCTTGAACATGCTTGAGTATGCGTAGAGAGGAGCCGCTTGAATCTTTCTTGTGAGACTACACACATTTGAGTAGTCATAGCGCTTCATGCCTCAATTTTGCCTTGTGTAATTCTATCGGGGACAATTGTGAACGGATGCCCAAAATTACAAAAAACTTGTAGTCAAAATAAACCAAGTTTATCTCCGAAAGGGTAATAATATTTGTGCAAGGCAAATAGTAATTGGCCCAAGATACTCATCATTTTGTGCCCTCACTTGCGTTTGGATTTGGTTAATATAGAATCATGACTAGAGCCATTGTTTTCTTGCTAATGGTCATTTTCTAATGAGCATGTGAGTGTTTACCCGAGTCTATGAGATAAGATTTTCATTCTATGCTTAGAATCTAGGGAATAGGGAAAGTATTTGATCACCCTTAACAAAATAACATTGCTTGATGTGTCCTAAAAGCTCACTAAAAATATAAACTCCTAAAACAAGCAATAATTTCCATTCCTTGACATACATGTTGTTTGCAACTCACTCGAAAGTCTCAAAAAAACTCCGCTGTTAGAAAAAAAAAATTCTTGTATTTCGAGACTGTATAAATAGAAAATGGAAGCACTTCCATTGTAGACATTTTTAGCCTTCCGATTAAGTTGTTTGGGGTCATGAAAAGTTCCTTGAATGGGTTCCTGATCTTGACATGGCTTCTCCCATGTTCTGTCCCTCTTTCCATTCCTGTTTAGCCTGATTTCTGCATTTTGAACTGCAGACTGGTGATTTTGAGCTTCAGGGTCAAGGTTGACCTTTTAGGTCTATGTCAACCTCAACCCTGACCTAGGTCAGGGTTGACCTCAACCCTGACCTAGGTCAAGGTCAACCTAAACTTTAACCCAGGGTTTAGATCTTAGGGTCTTACAATTTTTGGAGGTCGGCCTTTGCAAAAAGTTTTTCCCGCTTCTGGGTCAGGTATTTTGGGTTCCGAAGCATTGATTTCTAAATTACATTTAATATAGGTCCTCTCCTAGGGGTAAAGGATTTAATGGGAATTTAATCCTCCTATGTAGGCCTCCTTAGAAGATTGTGTCCTATTTTCATATAAAAGGGAAGCTTTCTCTCTCATTTTCTCTAAGCATCAAGAAGGGATACTAAGTTCTCTATTCAAATCTATGCATCCTTGTGCAATTGAGAAACATCATCAAGTAAGAAATCAAGAAATATTTCAAGCAAGCATTCATTCATTCAAGTATCCATTTTCATGAAGGAGATCCATTGGAGGCCATTGAAGGATTGAACTAACATAGTGCCCTTTTGGTGATCTCTCCATCCACCTTCTTCCAAGCCTATTCCAAATTCAAGAACCCATCCAAGACTTGGTTTTGGAGATCTATAAGCAAGATATTAAATACATCCTACCTTTCTACATTCTACATTTGAAGCATACTTGTGGATTCAAGGATTTGAATCTGCCACAAAGATTCTTTCAAGCAAGGTCAATTTATGCATTTACTTTGTCCATTTCTGTAATTTCAATTACATATATTTGAGGTTAATTTCAAAATTGGGGTTTGACCAAGGAAAATCCCTCCCCCACAACAAACAATCCCCTTTTTCTTGCAGGTATAGGTACAAAATAGTTGATTTGAGACTAGATCTGGATACTCTTTTCGGCTTTCTTTCAGACAGCACAAACAAAATTTTTGTCGGACATGTGTATGTGAGGGTTGACATTATTGGGTCAGGGTTGATATTTGTGGGTCAAGGTTGACCTTTTTCATAAGACGACATTGGAACAGAAAAAGATTTATGGGTTTTGTTTTTCTCTGCGTTTCAGTTTGGGATCAACTGTTAGTTTTTCTAGAAACTCAACACAAACCTTAGAAAATAGCATTCTTTGGTCTGTAATATTTCAAGGTTAGTGCATTTCTCCTACCTCTTCAATTACTATCATACATCATTTCTATACATATAATTAACAAAATTTAAGGTATCTCTCTTGTGTGGATCAATTTGGATCTTCCATTTGTGCATTTGGGAATAAAAGAGGAACATCCTATTTTCTCCCTAATCACAATATACAATCAATCAATGCAATTCAATTAAGGTTAATGCAATCTAGGCAATTCAAAGAACAATTTATACATCAACACATTTCCTATTTTTAACATTACATTTCAAGATAATCAATAATCAATCCAACCCTTCTTCCTTAACACATTATACATTCTTAATAAACATATCTCTATTTCAATCCTCCCTTTTACATTAATGTAACATCTCTGATTTCATATCTTACATTATGGCTAAGGAAATTAAATATAAAGTAAGGTTAAGGAAATCAATATACTCTAAGAAAATTAAACCCACATCATACACAATTTCCCCCTTTACATTTTGGTGAACCGGCGATAGACAACTCTTTCTTTTTGGTGTTAGATTTACATTGTTTATGCTAGATCTTGCATGTTCTTTCAAATTGCATTTCAATTCAATAGATCAAAATTTTGTGTTAGTTCATTGGCATTGTATTGGTGTATGTGCTTTACCACATCTAGTCCTACTTATAGTATCCCAATTATAAGAAGTCATAGACTTATGGGTTCCTTTGATCCTGAGTCTTCCTCTCCTTTCCTTAGGATCCTGAATGACAATTTGATAACTCATGATTCCAATCCTTCCATCGATCATAACTCTTCTCACTCTTCTCATGATGATGATGACACTTTAAGAGTTCCTCCTGAGCAAGTGCAAAACCTTTCAACCAAACTTGATAAAATGGGAAATTGGCCTATCCAAGAAAACCATAATTAAGATTCTATCCAAGCTATAGAGGCTCTTAAGAAAGTTCTTCATGATAATGATCAAGGTATTAATTTCTTGCATAGTATTACTCATCTTGTGAGTTTGAATGTTAAGCCTATAACTCAAGAAGCTCAAGAGTTAGGGGTCACACCTATTGTCACTAGTGAAGGACCTTCTTTTGTTCCTCTACCTAGCATTCCTACTTATACTCCTCCTTTGATAACAACTTCTCTCCCAAGCGCACCTATTCCTATGAGTGCTCCAACGGTATCTTTACGTACCTCACAACCTTCATATCATAGTGTGCCTTTTACTTATACTAATCCTCTTCCAACTATGGTTCCTAATGTTCCACCAGTTGTATCTTCTATTCCTACTTCTTCTTACACTTTTCCTTGTGTTCCTAATATTTCTATGCCACCTATTTCCTCTAATGATTCTACAATTATTAGTTTGGCTCAAACTGTGTCATCTTTACAACAACAACTTGCATTTTTAAGTCAATCTAAATTTAGCATTCCTACATGTGAGATGGGTAGTCCTTTATCTCTAGATATCATCTGTGCTACTGTCCCTCAGCAAGCCAATATGCCTCATCTTGAGAACTATAATGGAAAAAGTGATCCTGTTACTCATGTTAAAACATTTCAAATCCTTTGTAGTGATTATGCTCATGACCATAGGATTTTAGATAAGTTGTTTGCTAGAACCTTTTGAGATAAGGCTTTACAATGGTATTGTTCCTCACCTCCCTATTCCATGAATTATTTTCCTGAACTTTCCAATTCCTTCATTCAACAATTTCAAAATAACATTGGACCACAAGTGTCCTTATCTGATTTAATGCATTGTAAACAAAACACTAAGGAAAAATTGACAGATTTTTTTGGCAGATTTAAGCATTTGCATGCTCAGATTTCTTATCCTATTCCTGATATTGATATTCAACATATGTTTATTTCAAATTTACAAAAATATATTAGGGATAAAAAATTTCTTACTGAATTTACCTCCTTTCAACAATTGTGTGCAACACTTCACCATTATCAATTACA
>MU226486.1:680483-700615 GCA_018584345.1 Thuja plicata
TCTTCTGTAGACATTGTTTTTTATTCAAAGATGGATGATCTTAATAACATTGTTAATCTTGTGGAAAGTGTTGCGCCATCTAAACTTATTGTTCAAGATCCTTCACCTCCACTTCAACTTCCAATTCCACTTAAAACTCAAAAACAATCTAAGGATAAGCGACCTAGGGAAATTTTAATTACCTTTGATGATGTTGAAACAATTAAGGCTCCTGATGGTCCCCTTTATATCTATCCCAGTATTTCTAAGATACGTACTCATGGTTGTGTAGTTGATGCCACATCTTTGGTCAATGTCATTACTGAGGAAAATATTTTTTTGAAAGGCTTACAATGTGATTTTGATGACTCATCTGAGGCATGGATCCAAACTTGTAATGGATTTCTTTACCCTGCACTTGGTTCTATTAACTTACTTGTTGAACTTTGTGGTAAGGTTATAGATACTACCTTCATCATTATTCCTACTTCTGATCAATTCCAAATCAAATTTGGTTTACATTGGATAACTGCTATGCATGCTATTGCTTCTCCCATTGATAAATGTCTTAAATTCATTCATCATGGAGAAGTCAAAATTATTAATCATAGTTTGTTTCAACCTTCTAGGCCTAGAGATTGTGCTAGTCTCAATTTTCTTTGGCCCTTAGTACCTAATTCATGTCCTTCTCTCCCTGATCATCTCTTTCGCTCCTATCAAGCTTACAAACATCACAAAATTGTTGAGTTAAGTATGCCTTGGATTTTTTCCAACCGTGGTCTTTTGCGTACTCCTGCAATAGCTCCTTGATCCATTGCTGCTAATAAAATTGATCAAAATCCTACTCTTCCATTACAACCTATTGAGAATCCTCCTATAGAACCTATGAAGGAACCTGTTGTTATTCCTCCTAGTTCTCAACATGTGCCAAATAAGGTTAAACATAACAAATCTGCTAATGAACATCGTAAGAAACGTAGAGCTAATGCTAGAGCCCGTGCTTCTATCATTCAAAATTCATTACCTACCTTCGATCAACCTATGCCTGATGCATTGAATGCTAATATTCATGATGTTAGGACGAATGAGTATGATGATCCTATTCACATCCTGGATCCTATCTAAATCAACCTTGATGAGGAGGACACTCTCGATGATCCTATTAATCATAGTGATGAATATGAGACCATTGATCTTGATAATGATTTACCTCATATGCTTTCAACTCAATTAACAATTACACCTAGTATTGAGCATTGTGATTCTCAAGAGGATCTTTGTTTGGAACTGGCTATCATTCCTATATTGGATATAGTCCCTCTTGCGAGTTGCCCACCTACGCTAAATAACATAAGCCAAGATGGGGAGGGTTGACAACATGCTTGATTGGCTCATCCTTTATGGTAGCCCTTTTTGTGTTTTGTAATGTGCTTCCCCCGTAATGTGTTTTTCTAAATGTTTGTTAGATTCTTTTATACAACCCTTGTTACTTTTTTGGTGCAAGGCGATAATAGAATTGCAACTATTGTTCAAATCCTCTATATGTATCTACATTCTTCTATATGTTGTTTCATGTTATGTTGTACATGTGCTATTTTTTGTAACTGTCTTCCTTGTACAATCTGCTTGGATCTGCAACATGGTAGCACTAATTCTTTTTGGTCTCCTTATTGTGGTCTGAAAAAATTCCTCTTCGTAAATTCTTAAGTTTCTTTCCTCCTTTGTGATTTTAGTTCTACTTTCTTTGGGGAATGACATCAATTAATTTGCAATTCTATCTACAAGTTATATTTCTATGTACATGTTATCTTATGATCATACTGACCCCACATTAGGTAGATCCCTTTTGTGTTCTTATGTATGTTTATGTTTTATTTCCCTTGATTTGTCTTCCTTTGAGGGCATCTTGCAGTGGAAACGTAATCCGTAGAGTTGTTGATATTTCCGTTAAAACCATTGCTCCTATTAAAGTGTTAGCAATGAATTTAACGTGGGGGAATATACTCTACTCACTTTTTGCACACATGCACATTCAAAATAGTTTTTAAGATATAAAACTTTTCTCTTTATGGATTAAAAAAAACTAATCCTTAAAGCATGGTCATTTGTTTTAAGGATCTCTTGATCCCTCCAGTTTAAATTTACATGGATCTCTTGATCCCGCCAGTTTCAATTTAAAATGATTTGATCCCTTTAATGGATCTCCCTGATGGGTTGACTAGTGAGTAGCCACATTCACTAGGCAGTTCAATTCCATCTTTCTAGTTATGCATTTTGTGTGGTTCACAATGAGACATAAGTTCTCATTCGGCGAGATAATCACACCCTTTTTCTCTCTCTACTTAACTAAGTGATGTATCTCTTATCGTGATCTTAGGGTTGATAAAGACTTAAGTCCCTTGGGGGCTTGAGGATTTCTTTATCCCTTTTGGATTCAATACGATTATCTTTTCTATGTATTCTTCTTTACCAAGAGTTTGTGTTGAGCTCATACTCTTGCTAAAGTGGGGGCTAAATGTATAGTCAAAAAATGGAAGAAATTCCATTGTAGACATGTTTAGCCTTCCAAGTAAGTGGTTTGGGGTCATGAAAAGCACCTTGAATGGGTTCCTGATCTTGACATGGCTTCTCCCCTATTTTGTCCCTCTTTCCACTCCTATTTAGCCTAATTTCTGCATTCTAAATTGCAAACTTGTGATTCTAGGCTTCAGGGTTAGGGTCAACCTTTCAAGTCTATGTTGACCTTGACCCTGACTTAGGTCAAGATTGACCTTGAACCTTACCTAGGGTTCAGATCCCAGGGTCTTAAATTTTTTGGAGGTCGGCCTTTGCAAAAAGTTTTTCCCACTTTCGGGTTGGCTGTTTCGGGTTCTGAAGCGTTGATTCCTAAATTATATTTAATATAGGTCCTCTCCTAGGGGTAAAGGCTTTAATGGGAATTTAATCCTCCTATGTAGGCCTCCTTAGAAGATTGTGCCCTTATTTCGTATAAAAGAGAAGCTTTCTCTCTCATTTTCTCTAAGCATCAAGAAGGGATACTAAGTTCTCTATTGAAGTCTATGAATCCTTGTTCAATTGAGAAACATCATCAAGAAAGAAATAAAGAAAGATTTTAAGAAAACATTCATTCATTCAAGTATCCATTTTCATGAAGGAGATCCATTGGAGGCCATTGAAGAATTGAAGCTACATAGTGCCCTTTTGGTGATCTCTCCATCCACCTTCTTCCAAGCCTATTCTAAATTCAAGAACACATCCAAGACTTGGTGTTGGAGATCTATAAGGAAGAGATTGAAGACATCCTACCTTTCTACATTCTACATTTGAAGCATACTTGTGGATTCAAGGATTCGAATCCACCACAAAGACTCTTTCAAGCAAGGTGAATTTATGCATTTACTTTGTCCATTTCTGCAATTTCAATTACATATATTTGAGGTTAATTCCAAAACTAGGGTTTGACCAAGGAAAACCCCTCCCCCACAACAAACAATCCCCTTTTTCTTGTAGGTACATGTACACAACAGTTGATTTGAGACCAGATTTGGATACCCTTTTCAGCTTTCTTTCGGATGACACGAACATAATTTCTGTTGGACCTGTGTAGGTCAAGGTCAACATTATTGGGTTAGGTTTGACATTTTTGGGTCAAGGTTGACCTTTTTCATAAGACAACATCGGAATGGAAAAAGATTTCTCGGTTTTGTTCGTCTCTGCATTCTGGTTCTGGATCAACTGTCAATTTTTCCAGAAACTCAATAGAAACCTCAAAAAATAGCATTCTTTGATCTGGAATATTTCAAGGTTAGTGCATTTCTCCCACCTCTTCAATTACTTTCATACATCATTTCTATACATATAATTAATAGAATTTAAGGTATCTCTTTTGTTATTCTCTCTTCCAAATAGTTGATTCATTTGTGCATTTTCCCTTTCTTGGGGTGGATCAATTTGGATCTTCCATTTGTGCATTTGGGAATAAAAGAGGAACATCTTATTTTCTCCCTAATCACAATATACAATCAATCAATGCAATTCAATTAAGGTTAATGCAATCTAGGCAATTAAGAGAACAATTTATACATCAACACATTTCCTATTTTTAACATTACATTTCAAGATAATCAATAATCAATACAACCCTTTTTCCTTAACATATTATACATTCTTAATAAACATATCTCTATTTCAATCCTCCCTTTTTACATTAATGTAACATCTCTGATTTCATATCTTACATTTTGGTTAAGGAAATTAAATATAAAGTAAGGTTAAGGAAATCAATATACTCTAAGAAAATCAAACCCACATCATACACGATTTCCCCCTTTACAGAGACAAATTTTCCAAACACATGAAAAATCATGAGAGGCTCACTTTTGGTCTATCTTAGCTCACATCTCGTTGCATTAGCTCGTATCTAGGGAACTTAGTCTCTCTTGGTCATTCCTGGCTCACATGCAGGAAAGTTTCTCGCATTCTGAAAATAAAATCTCGCATCTAGTTAAGCATAAGCTCGCATCTAGAAATTAAAACCTCACATTTAGGGAATCCCATCTAGGAAAGTGGGAACTTACACACGTGTCTCTTAGAGGATTTCAGTACTTTTGGATACCCTTTTCTATCTTTAGTCTAGTCCTGTTTCTCTTGTTGGTCCACCTGTTGTTTCACAACTTGCTTACAAGTCTGCCTTGCATGTCCTTTTGGACTCTCACAATTGGTCTTAAAACGTGTGGTATACTCACTTATCAAAACATCTTGATTCCCAGCTCACTATAAGCTCATTCTAACCCTGTAATGTTGGATTCATTCACTTCAAACAAACACAAACAAACTTTTACTACATCGACACACTTACTTAGATAATTTGAGATCCTATTTGACACTATTGAAAAACCTTTGACAAAGTTGAAATCCATCTTTCATGGTTAACACGAGACGTACCAAGTATCTTGCTAATGAATCAGAGATACCTCCTAGATTACTACAATTTAAACAAGGAGAGAAATCTCGTAATCCACTATTTGATCAAGACTCACCTGCAATGGCCGCTCCTCATCAAGGATGGAGTAGAGATTTTCAAGACTACAACAATGAACAAAACCAAAAAGACCAAGACAGTAGTAGCGAGGAAGAGTACAATAGACTCTAACAAAGTAGAAAATTCCAACGAACATTGGAAAAGATCGTTGGTGAAGACAAGGAGAAATACTTCTTACATCTAGCATCTCTTGGAGTCAAACTTCCTAAAGACTATGATGTTGAGAGACTAAAGGAGAAAGAGGTACCAACACCTATTTCTATTCTCACCAAACAATGGACCTTGATGCAACCCAAACTTGTAACACTCAAGAAAGAAAAGGTCAAACCAACAAAAGAATACTCTTTGGACCACATATGCCCATTTCCTTTTGACAAGAGTATTAACATGGTTCCATTTTCTCCCAACTTGGCAAGACCCAAATATGGCAAGTACATGGGAGAAACTGATCCACATGACCATGTGAGAGATTTTTGTGCTCTTTGCATTGAGTACATGCATGAACCTACAAACCTAACGAGGATATTTCTGGGAAGTCTAGGTGGAAATGCTATGGAGTGGTTCTCCAAACTTACACCAAGTGTGAAATATTTTGAGAAGTTAATCCACCATTTTTTTCATCATTACTCCTATAATATACAACATAACGTAACCATGATGGATCTATGTAATACAAAGCAACGAACTGGTGAATCCTTTACACACTTTTTACAAAGGTGGAGGAAAATCTTTGTTAGGTACTCAAGAGAAATACCCGAATCAGAAAAGAGGAAAATATTTATTAACAACTTGGTACCCGAAATGAACTATGCTTTACAAATGCAAGATTCACCAAACTTTGATAGGATGATCAAGAATGTCATCTGTGCTGAAGATTTCATTGTTAAGAAAGGATAAATAAAACTTTAAAGTGATAAAAAATATACCAACTACAACAACAAGTCTAAGTGGTGGAAAAAAATAAGAATGTTGTTAATGATTGAGTGATAGACACATCCAATGCTAATCCTAAATGAGCGGTGCTCAATCTAACGAACAACTTACAAGAAAAAAAAAAGCTAAGGTAAAAACAATAATACATAGAGAAAACAATGAGAATAACAAGAGTAAACCATGGAATAGACCTCAAAGAACATTTAATCTATTGGGAGAACCTCTTGAGACATTTTTAAAGACACTCTTGGTTAATAAAGTCCTCATAATTCCTGATTCAAAACCTTGGGAACCAGAAGTTAAACAAAGATGGTGGAATGACAATGCTTATTGTGTCTTTTATAAAAAAAAAGGACATAAGACCATTGACTGGCTTAACCTCGAACATGTTATACTAGACCTTATTGAAGGAGGCGAGATCAAAGCAGAAGGACATACCACTAATGAAGATCACACGACATTTAACAAACTGTTCCCTAAATATGAAAAAGGGGAAGCTTCTAAAGGAAAAGGAAATGAAGTAAATTACACCTACTCCAATAATGATAATGTGATCAACATGTTGGATATTAAATGAGAATCAATAAATGTGATCACTATTAAAGGTTTTTTCAACTTTATTTCTGGATTTGATTGTGTGTAGTTTTTAGCATCAAATCCAGAAATCAAGTTGAAAATTCTTATGGATTGTGGAAATCTGATTGATTTAACTATTAAAGGTGTTAAATACATATCAACATAATAAAACATAGTGACTCAAATCCAACCACAAGTCATGATCAAAGGAGCTAAGTCCTCATCAAAGAAAGTGACATCCTCTAGAGTACCTGTTGTCACAATTCCCAAACTAGAAGCAAAAAGACAAATGGTTACTATCCGATCTGCAAAATATAACTTGGTAGACCAATTGCAAAGGACCTCAACTAAAATTTATATATTTGAGTTACTAAAGATCTCTTCAGTTCATAGGGAAGTTCTTGAACAAGCCCTACATTCTAAAAATATTCCAAAAGACATTTACGTAGACAAGTTTGAGGCAATGGTTCTAATTAAGTAAAAACAGGTTTTACAAGGACCTGAAACCTTTACAAAGTTTTAAAGTTTAACAGGTTTTACAAGGACCTGAAACTTGAAAAGACTTTAAAATAGATATTCAACAAAGAGTAGATACAACTTGACATTACCTCAGCTCCAAATTACCTCTCTTTTTTCAGAAGAAGATGACAAATCCTTAACTTATCCACATAACCAATCCCTATAGATTGAATTCTTGATTCGCAAATCCCATGTCAGATATGTATTGATAGATGGCAATGTAGGGTTGAACATATGCACTCTCAATCTAATCAAGAAGTTCTCTTTTAGAACAAACCATTAATTCAAGAATTAAAATAACTATCAAGGCTTACGATGAAGAAGAAAGATCATCCAAAGGACTCATTGTTCTACCAATAAGAATAGGAAAAAATGTGATCTGTCAAGTTTTCAATCTATCATTGGCCTATAACATTTTAGTAGGAAGGCCTTGGATACATGAAATGCAAGCAATGCCATCTACTTACCACCAATGCATCAAATTCCCACATAATGTAGTGGAAGTAATAATTCCTGTAGATTCAAGCTATACTTGCAATAATGTCAAAGTAGATAGTATGGTTCTTCATAATAAGGAAATCCCAAAAGAATCCATACCTTAAACTTCTAAATACATGATAATGAGAAGATTTGGAAAGACACTAAAACTTGAAGAAACTAGTATGGGAGAATACAAGCTAGACATGACCTCATCATTTATAGAACTTCCGTTGTCTCCAAGATCTTATGGGAAACCTTCCTCATCTTTCACACCCACAGCATCAAAAGAAAAAGACATTCATAAAGCAACTGGTATGGTTAGAGCCTCTACTTCTAAAGAGGATGAAAAAGAAGATAAAGTAGTCTTAGCTTGGCTTTATAAAGGAGAATAAAAATAAAATCAGGTAAAACATGTGGAGATATCCCCAAAAAAGTATGGTAAAGGATATGACCTTCTCAAATAGATGTGATATAAAGGGAAGGGACATTAAAGAGATAAAGGAAAATGACTTGTTGAACCTATACACATGGAATTCGGAAACACCAAAGAGGAAAAAAGATTAGGTTTCAATAACAATTCTAAAAACCCTACTTCAAGAGATGGTCCAATATTTGATGAAGGAAATGATGATGAAGAAGAAGAAGAAACATCATTGGAACCATGGACCTATGAATTATTATTACACATTGGTACAAAGTATCTTGAATATCAAGGAGAAAGATATGTACGTACTTTTTTAGCACAACAAGAGCCTCATGTTCCTTTATTACCACAAAATTATGTCCAAAGAGTAGAGGAAACTAAAGAAGACTTTCTAGAAGTCCCAATCATAGAAGAAAATCCTGAAGAAATAACCAAACAACAAGATGCACATCCTAACTGGGGGTAATTGGTCATAATTACACATATCCTAGACTTACCCCACTTTGATCTACAAGTGGCTAATAGGGTACATCAGGTAACTATTGTTGAGTTCTTAAATAGATCTGATGATGAAATAACAGACTCACATGATTATGTATTGGATAACCTATCTGATGCTACCATGGACATTGAGGTAGATGTGATTCACAAATTTGCATCTCTATTGGAAAGGGGAGAGAGTTCTAACACTTCCCCTAACATTGTCATTGTCCCAGAATCATATGACATACCACTACCCGAGATTTTTGATCGAGATACTCATTTTGTACTAGGTCTAGAGGACATTCAAAGGATACAAGGTATGAGATCCAATTTGATGAGAGAAGAAGAAGAAATATCAACTGATGAGTCGCTAGAGTTAGGTTCACATATTACTAACAGTAACCCTATTAATGACAATTCAAATATTAATGATCTAAACACTATAGAAGGTAACTTAACAAAACATGTCTTGTTAGATAATAGTCTTGACACTAATGCATTTCTATCCTTACCAACTCTGAATCATTATCCTTGGTAAACCCTGACTTGATTGATTGGACCAATTCAGACCCTACTCCTATCATGATCTTTCCCAATGACTACACTTTGGCCTATTATCTAAATTCTTGTGAACCTTAGCCTTCTTCCACCAATGCAAGGAGCGTGAACATGATAGAGGAGGATATCAAGTTTCTTAGTCACAAATTTAAAAATAAAAAGAAGAAAAGAACTGATGGTGAAAACCACATTGTGGTAGTATCATATTCTAAAAAAGTAAAAATAAAAGATGTATTTGATGGTGAAAACCTCTCAGAGGCGCCAAAAGATGAGATTATTGATATCCTCCCTAAGCACTTTCAAGAAAAATCTACAATTTTGATAGAACCGACACAACCATTTAATTTGGGAACAATAGAAGCTCCTCAATTTGTTCACCAGGAACAATCCTTATTAGAAGAAGAAAATATACAATTCAGTGAATTTCTCAAAGAGAAGAAGATCAACTTTGCATCGTCTTACACTGATATGCCTGAACTTGACCCTAAATTAATAATGCATCATTTATCTATAGCTCCTAGGATCAAACCCGTGAAACAAAAACTAAGGAAGATGCATCCACGTGTGGCATTACTAGTGAAAGCAGAGCTAGAAAAAATATTAAAAACTGGATTCATAAGAGTCATCACTTATGCAGGGTAGATTTCTAATGTGGTACCAATTTCTAAAATATATAAATCTATTAAGATCAGCACAGACTTTAGAGACCTAAAGAAAGCTTGTCCTAAAGATTATTTTCCACTGCCAAACATTGATATGATTATAGATCTCACAGAGGGATATCAGATGTATTCTCTCATGGATGGATTCTCAGGTTCTAACCAAATTAAGATTGCTTCTAAGAACCAAGAAATGACAACATTTACATGTGCATGCAAAACATTTTTCTTGAACGTCATGCCATTTGGATTAAAGAATGTTGGTGCTACATACCAAAGAGCTATGACAACAATCTTCCACGATATGATACACAAAAACATGGAGGACTATGTCGATGATACGTTAGCCAAGTCAAAAAATAGAACAACTCACATTGAAGGCTTGAAAAAGATACTAGATTGCATGGAAAAATTTAAACTCAAGCTTAATCCAAAGAAATGTGCATTTGGAGTCCAATCAGGGAAACTCTTAGGGGTATGTGCACCAAGTTGTGGAACAAAAAGGGGGGTATAAGTAGACACATTTTTTCTGAAATCGGGTAAAAATGAACTTGGAACAGTTGTTTGAGGGTAATTCACTCAAAATAAGATGTGTAAAAAATAAAAATTGTATTACTCTGAATCTAGTTTCTAAAATACTAATTTTTTTAAAAAGCCGATAAGATTAAGAGGGTCAAACATCACACGCATGAAAACGTGTTCCTGAATTTTTTGGAAAAAAATATAACATAGTTGTTTCCGTGCGTAGTACGAAAGATATAGTTATATTCAGTATTTTTTAAATCCCTTTGGTAGGATGATAGGTAAGAGTGAGATCTAGAAGTTGTGTATTTTTTTAAATTTTCGATGAGTGTTTTTTTCTATAATTTTTTGAAGTGATCGCATCCTGCAAATTTTGTACCTGTTCGTGCACTGGGCATAACTTGCATCAAAATAATCGAAAATGAAAACTTGATTTTTTAAATGTGTATAGAATCAAGTGTGGAACAATAATATGTAATTTGATTAAGTATATAAAAAATTATTAAAAAAAGGGTAGACATATGTCTTTGAGGACAATCAAAATAGTGGTAAAGAAAATTAAAGTTTACTATGCTAATGTTGTCCAAAAATAAAAAAACATTATATTGTTAGAAAGCTAAGAAGACGTATGAGATTATGGTGAAAATTGACCAATTGCAAACCTAATGAAGATAAATTTGAGATTTCATTTTACAAAATGAAAACACATCTAAAAGAACAAAAATGGAAAGAACAAAAATGGAAAGAAAATAAGCTTCCATACCTTTGGATCATTTTCCAAATCACTTCCCAAGGCATAACCGTATCAGGTTCTCAAAAGAAATTTCAAGCTTATCATGAGAAACCCCAAGCTTGTTTTTAAATCATGGAGAACAAAATTCCAGCGATTTCAATTGAGTGTCCCCCTTTCTTTGTCACCAGCTTTTCTCATAGGAGGCTTGAATGGCTGTTTGATGGCTTCAACTGCAGAATATTATTTTTCTCGTTGTACAAACGGTGACTCTATCCTCCATCATTTGTATTTAATTAAATCCCTGTCCAATTACCCTCTGCGCAAACTCACATTAGATTTTTTGGCGACCTGTGGCAGAGTAGTGACGACCTGCAAGAGCCTCCTCTGTCATCGCAGTGATCGGACAACACCCAATTTGTACTCCATCTGCAATCCTATTACGAGGACATGGAAAAGTCTGCGCCATCAATACAACTCCAATCCAAAATGGATTTCATTGCCATGTCATTTAACCCTTGTGCGAGAAGATGCATGTTAGTTATAGGAGTAAACAATAACA
The DNA here is from genome assembly GCA_018584345.1 of Thuja plicata. NCBI lineage: Eukaryota > Viridiplantae > Streptophyta > Pinopsida > Cupressales > Cupressaceae > Thuja > Thuja plicata. The sequence goes on from MU226486.1 coordinate 691,950, forward strand.
CTTGGGGCCACAGAAACAAGCTGGTTATGGAGATCTTTGATTCACAAAATTCGACATGGACCAAATTTGAGATGGATGTGCCCCTATCAATTTGTCCCAGAGGAGAAGGTTTATATTCTAGAGGAAAATTTTATTGGATTAATTACATGCCACTTGATCAGAGCGGGCATCCCATGTTCATATTTGATGTCGCAGCATATAATGTTGAAGAGAAGTATTTGGATGTGATCAGGCAACCACGAACAAGAACAGAGGTTCCTGAGTTTGAGTATGCGCACCGTTGCGGGTGGAGGTTAACTGGGTACGATGGGAAAGTTGTTTTGGTGAACCAAGTAGATATGTCTCTATGGAAGCTTAATATACAAGGGCCTGCGGCGCCCAACTAGTCAGAATGGCAGTTCTTTCCGTAGAGTCCATATGAAGAAATAGTGGTTCGTGGAAATATACGTAGAGGGGACAGAAACCTAGACAAGCTAGGAACATCTGGCCACAACCACAAATAGTAATAAATAGTTGTGACTGGGTTTTGTTGAACCTGCCTTATGAGAAATTGATTTTTTTAGATGCAGAGGGAAGAATGATGAGGTGCATCGAAGACAAACTGTTCAGTTTGTTTGCACAAGCAGCGTGGCGAGTTCCAGTTCACGCATATGAAATCAACAATGTTTGGTGGCATTTAATCCGATTTGTATCTACTCCTTGTTCTGACCACCACTTCGGAATTGTTTGTTTTTTTCAATTGTTTAATGGTTACAAAAGGTGTTGAGTTTGAATCTTTTGTAAAAGAAAATTAAAAAATTATTTATGAAAAATGTTAGTGCATTTATAAAAAAACATAAAAATAATTTATTATTCTAAAAATCTTATCAAATATTACAATGATAATTTACTGTATAAATAACATGTATACTTATGTTACTACTTTGGAGTTTTGAAATTTGATCATATAAATTTTGTTCATTAATATTTTTTATTATATTTTACAATTTACATATTTTTTTTTAATTTGATTATGTTTGTCTTCATAGTAGATAATAAAATATGATTTGAACCAAAATATTGTTTATAAAGAAATAAACAATATAATTTAGACACTTTAAACTAATGTATTCAAATTTCATATTGTAAGATCCAATTCTCAATTTTTCTAGATATAATATTCATAGAAAATAATAATAATAATGATATTAAATTCTTTTGAAAGTGACTGATAAAATGATGTTGTTAAGGAGTTAGTGATGGAAATTTTTTATATTTTATTAATATCAAAATAAAATGTGTATAGCATAGTTTGCATAAAAGTAAGTGCCACACCCTAACCCCATTTCAACATGCATATACCACTTCGTAAGCGATTTTGCCTAACCATATAAAAAAACCACCGTGAAACAGTTGTTATATTCAATACATAGAGTCACCAAAAAAGATGGATTTTTGATCCTTGACCACACGTACCACGACACAAAGTATTTTTTCATCGTATTCTCTTTCCATTTCAAAACACTGGCGATCATGCGCCACCACCCAAAAATATTTGTTGTAGACACCCCACAAGACACCATTATTTCTTGCCACCCTTTCCACAGTCGGTCGCCAACCTTACCCACCACTATTTCTACGCCAATTCCTCCTTTGCCTTGGCACCCGTGGTTGAACAAAACCCATATTCACCATTTTCATCTACTTGGCTTCAAAATCTCTGATCTTGTGCTCCAAATCCTCTTATGCCACACAAATTTTCTCCAAGTACCTCTCCTTGTTCACCATTCTTGACTAGCGGATGGAAGGAATAATCGTAAACTCCAGCGCTTTCTACGGGTCCTCAATACCTTCAGACACTTGAAAACCACATCCTGGAATCGCCCCTTCAAAATTATGGTCAAGTCCCAGAAGTATATTCTCTGACACCAAATCTCTCAACACCCACTTGATGATATTTGTATCTTCTGCAAGTGATGAAAGAGCATCTTGGGTTTCATGGAAATCTTGTATCAACCAAAAATATTTGATTTCTATTTTCATGTATAGTTCAGTCACCGAGTTTCTTACGGCGCACCTTCAGTTTTGATCTTTCACAATTGCACACCTCCTAACATGTTCTTCACATCATGGTTGATCTTCGTTTGGGTCCGCACTATGATCTATTTCTTCTTGGTGGAGATCTCTTTGATTGTAGCCCGAAACTATTTGTTCTTCACATTTCACTACCCGATGGCGCTTTCAAATCTTGTGAACTATTTTCTTGGTTTGTGCACCTTCTTGGCATATAATTTGATGATCGTAGTCTTGTGCCCAACCTCTCCTTGGGTTTGCGCTTCATTTTATGCCTTTAAGATAGATGTCTTCTAGATTTGGGTCCTAACCTATTTGTTGTAATATATTTTGTTCATTTTGGGAGATAGTGATGTTTCTAGGGTAAGTTGGGGCTTGCAAACAATATAAATTAAGGGAATTGTTCCTTGTTTACGAAGCTCAATGAAGATTATCTTTAAGAAGATCGAGACTAAGGAAATAATAATGATTTCTATTTGTAATCATGCCTGTATGCCTAGAATATAATTCAGCATGTTGTAAATCAATTGTAAATAATTGTTTTTGTAATGTGAAGGTTGATCTTGCATGTCTCCCAATTGAATCATTTTTATTCTGTTGTGTGACTCTTTCTACATGGCTTGGACATATCTCATTAATGTCCCTCCTATTTGTGACTGCACCAAGTGGTATCAGAGCGATTTTTCATTCAGTGAGGAAGTTGATCTGTATTCCAGTAATTGCAAAGCCCTAGAAACATTTATTGTGGGGTGACATAGTGAGGATCTGGCCCATAGTTACAGAGGACATGCTCAAGGTAATTCATGGAAGGAAAGATGTAGATCCAGCCATGATGGACATGTTGTTACAAATCGAAGCAAGATTGGAATCTTTGGAAATGGCTTAGGGAAGAGGTAGACATATTGATGATGTGAGTGAGGATGAAAAAGAAAATAGCGAAGAATAAGTACCAAAATTTGAACATGGATATGAAATACTCCTAAGATCTATAATGAGGTGAATAACAAACCTCATTTTAATCCACGAGATTATGATGACAAGTTAGATTCATTTAAATTCCTTGATTGGATCACCGAGATGGAAAAGTACTTTGAATTTGAGAGTCCAAGTGATGATAAGAAGGTGAAGTTGGCTTGCACAAAGTTGAAAGGTCATGCATCCTTATTTTGGAATCATTTACCGATTGATCAAAAAAGAAGAGGGAAGGAGAAAATCAAGCTGTGGGATAGGATAGTGAATAAATTTAAGGTCAAGTTCTTACCTATTGATTACCAAGTAAGTTTGTTTAGAAAGTTGCAAAACCTAAAATAGAAGGATCTTAGTGTGAAGGAGTATACCAAGGAATTCTACAAGTTAGATATCCGATTTGGTCATACAAGTGATGATGTTGAAATGGTTGCAAGGTATCTGAATCATTTGAGGACATCTATTCAAGATGAAAACACTTTGATCAAGTGTTAGAGTGTAGAAGAAGCTTATTAGTATACCCTAAAATTTGAGGAAATTTTGAACAAGAGACAAGAACAAAGATAAAGAAGAATAGGTTTAAGATTCGAGAGAGGAATAACATTATTTGGAGGAATATCTTATGGGTATCAGAACAAAGGCAAGGCTAAATTCAAAGAAGAGAGTTCACACTGAAGGGATGATATAAATTTCCATAGAGGAGGAGGATCAATCATTTATAGGAGAGATGATTGAAGATTCTTTAGAGGAACCTACTTCAGATGTGGAGGAAAAGGATATTGAGATTTTGAGTGCACTAATGAGAATTCAAGTAAGAGGACTGAGAACAATGATAGATCTTCTTATGTGGAGGAAGATCCTAATGAATATTTGAACCAACCTGAGGATGGAGAATCCCTAATGGTGAGGAGAGCCCTATGTCATGAAGAGATGGGTCAAGATCCATTCGATAGGAGAACTTTGTTCAAGACAAGATAAAAATTTGAAGGAAAATGTTGCAAGATGATTATTCACGATGGTAGTTTAGTTGCAAATATTAAAGAATCCCAAACACTATTAGATAGGATAGATAAAGGATGATCATAAGGTACTGATAAGTGAATAATATTTGGTGCAATTAAAAATTGGATCTTATCATGATGATGTTCTTTGTGATATTATGCCTATGGATGTGTGTCATATATTTTTGGGTAGACCATAGCAATTTAATACACAAGCTTTGCATGATGGAAGGAATAATATGTATACTATTTTTGTAAATGGTATTAAACAAGTGTTGTTGCCTTTAGTGGAGACTCCTAAGAGTGAGATTTATACAAGTGTTAGAGTTTTTTTGGTTGAAGGAAGACAATTCTTGGATGGTTTTAAAAGTGACATTATGTGTTATGCTTTGATTCCTAAGAAGTCTAATTTGGAATCAGAAGAGGAACAACCTATGCATGAGAATCCTTGCATCATTAGCAATCTTGAATCACCCAAAAATATATTCTTTTACTTTGTTCTTATTTTTGTTTTAATTAGCAGTTCTGTGTTTCTATTGGTGTTCCTTTTTTTCAGATCATTTTTTGTTGTGAACCTCAAGATTGGTTCTGGACATCATGTTTTACTTATATCTAGGTTCACACCTCATTTGGATACTTTTTTGTTGAGATATTAAAGATTTATGGTAAGTTCTGTGTATTCTTCATGTTCTAATGGTCAGTTGGAATTTTATATGATCTTGTGAACCATTTTACCAATTGGAAAATCTTGGTGGCTCATATCACGATGTTGATTGGCATTAACATCTTATGACTTGGGTCCTGAACTATATTGTTGTAGTACATTTTCTTATTCTTGAAGAATGTAATTGATGTAGACCATATATGTGCTATGAAAGATCTATATACTAAGGCTCTTGATCTTTGTTTAGGTAGTAGTGAGAGTTCTGAAAACATAGCCCTTGAAAGGTTAACATTAGGGTTTAGGATTTGATTTCTGTTGTAATCAGTCGTGTATGCCAAAATTTTGTAAGTTGCATGTTTCAGGCCAATTTAATGTAAATACTTGATTCTATGATAATGTGAGGACATGTTGTAGCATCTTGATTCTTTTTTTTTTGTTTATGAGCTGGTAGTTTCTGTTGTGTTGACTCTTGCTGCATGGTTCTACCATCTTCACTGAGAAAACTATTTCCATGACTGCGTCAAATGGTATTAGAGAAAGGTTGATGTTCCTGTGTTAGAAAATCTAAGTTATTGAGCTTGTGAAGCCCTAGTTGAATTTTTTATGGGGTGGCAGACTATGGATTTGGCCCACAATTGTAGAGGACTTGCACAAGGAGATCCTAGGAGAGATTTTTTATGTTTTAGAACCTTTTTTTAGATTTTTGAAGGCATACTAAGGGTGGATAAATCACTGAGTTGGAGGAAACCTACATGTGTTTCTGATAGATCACTGAAGTGAGAGGAAATTAGCACCTTGCATTCTAATTGCCGAAGCTGAGGTCATTACACTTGAGGTTTGGAAAGATGCCGCCTAGGAGGATGAATCCTAGAAGGTTAGAACAAATGATGGAATACTTTAAGAATGAAATGAGGATTTAGATCCATAATGATTTGACTAGATTGTGAAGTAATTCTGAAAGTAAGGATGATTATGAGGAAGTAGTTGAAGATCTTGAGACTATAGATGTTGAGATCACCACAAAAGATGAAATACTATTGAGGACTATGACACAAGTAGGTAAAAGTCATAGGATGGATGTTTCTATTTTCTCTGGTTAATTGCATCTTGAGGATTTGATAGATTGGATTGGTCAACTAGATGACTACTATGAACTTGAAGATATTAGAGATCCACAGAGGGTTAGGTTAGCATAAACTAAGTTGAAGGGTCATGTTTCCTTATGGAGGAGATAGTCGCACAAAGATAGAGAAGATAATGGTGAAATGAAAATAACTAGATTGAGGGTAATGGTTACTAGATTGAAGACTAAATTCATTCCTAAGGATTATGAATTAAAATTATTAAAGAATTTGAAGAACTTGAAGTATAAGGACATGAGTGTGAAGGAATACACTAAGGAGAAGATGAGAATCAGATCTGGGCACTGAGAGATAACTAAGGATAAGGTGGCTAGATATATTAATGGTCTAAGATTTAATATTAAAGATGAGCTGAGTATGTTGTGGATCTCTACAATAGAGGATGCTTATTAGTATGCATTGAGGGAAGAAGATCAGTTGAATACAAGACATAGTAACCCTAGAGGAAAGGAAAACCAAGAAATTAACAATGGTAAGGATAAGTATACCATTAGATAGGAACCTGGTCAGAGGAAACATAGTAGAGGTAGTGGTATAAAGTAATTCAAAGGTACTTGCTTCAAATGTGGTGGAATACGAAATAAATCTTTTCAATATTAGGAAGGATCTAGTAAGAACATGGGAAGACATAATCTTGTGGCACATCAGGAGAAGACTAGTGATGAACTTGTATAAAACATTATAGAACCCAATATTGGATCTATCTCTTATTCTTAGGAGAGTAATGTTGAGTAAGAAGAAAGTTGAACCTATGAAAAGGAGGAATTTGTTTAATACTATTTGCAAATCATGAGGTAAATGTTCTACGGTTGTTATGTATGGTGTTAGTAGTGAAAATTTGGTATCAGAAGAGATGCTAGAGAAGCTTGGCTCTAAGAGGCTTAAACATCCTTGTCCTTAGGGGATAAGTTGGTTTTGAAATGATGATATGTTGGAAGAGAAAGAGAAATGTTTGGTCAATTTCAACATTGGGCCTTACATATATGAAGTATTATGTGATGTGGTACCTATGAATGGTTTTCATGTCCTATTAGGTAGAACCTTGGAAATTTTATACATGATCTTTTCATGATTGCCAAAATAAATGGACATAGTAGAGAAGGATGGACAAAAGTTTACTTTGGTTCCCTTGAAGGAGACATAAGGGAGAAGTGCAAGGAATTTGAGCATTTGAAGAGTTATTATTTAGAGAAGCTGAATACCCATGTTTGAATGAATTTGAAGGATGATCTTGTAGGAAGATCTGAGAGCTGGTTATTAGTCGATAATAGGAAGGATAAAGTGAATCAATATAAGGATTTGGTTACTGGTCAAATAAAGTCTTGTAACCAAGCTAAATTATTTGTGAAAATGAAAGGAGGTGGTGATAATTTTTTTGATATTGATATTAGGTATAAAGAGTAGACTAACATGATGAATCTAAAAGAGAGAAGAATAGAAGTGCAAAGAAAGAAAGTTGCAGATAAAGAGGATATTTGAATCGAGAATGAGCATGGGATCTATGTCTTGAATCCTATCAAACGTTTATAATTTTCCCTTATGGAAAATTTTATTCTCACTAGGGGTGTTTGATGCAAGATCATCCTTGGGTCATTGGCAATCTTGCATCACCCAAAAATATTTCCTTTTAGTTTGTTTTTACTTTTGTTTCAGTTAGAAGTTTTTTGTTTCCAATAGTGTTCTTTTATTTTGGATCATTTGTTGTTGCGAACCTCAGACTTGGTTCTGGACATCATGTTTTACTTATGTCTGATTTTTCACCTAATTTGGATACTAAACTATTGAGATACTAAATATTTATGGTCATTTCTATGTATTCTTCATGTGGGTATGTGCAAGATCATGGGGGGCCAAACTATGCCCTTAAGTGGCAATGAAAAATCAGCAAAATCAGGGTTAGTCAACTTGACGTGAAAATTTGAACTAGCTATCAACTTAATATAAAAAAGTTGTAAGAATAGAATCTGTAGGAAATTGAATTTAGTTTCTAAAATACTAGGCATTTTCTAAAAAAAAGTTAATATGATTGGTGAAAAGTATAGATTTCAACGCAGCAGTACAAAAATTCAGGAAAAAAATAAGAAGTGGGTGTATGTCTGACCACCTTAATCATTATCAAATGATAATATTTTTTTATAAGATTTTATATATAATTAGTAGACTCCTTCCCGGATCTGACTCATATTTTTGTGTAATTTTATGCTAAAAAAATAATTAATTATGAATTATCTGCTACAACATTTTCAAAATTAAAAAACTCCCGTGTCTGACCACCTTAACTCATTGAAAAATTTACCAAATTCAAAAAAATAAAATTTTTTATTATAGTAGGCGAAGCATAGAATGTGACGCATTTTTTGGTTTTCAAAAATGTTGTGTCGTCTGAAAGTTATAGCCATTTTTCAATCAGTATATAAATCAACACTTTAGAGGTAACTCAATTGGAAAATAACTAATAATTACTTACCAAATTCAAATTTTGATAGCAATTATATCGATAGAAAGCTGATAATCTCCTTAAGATACCCTTTTTGTTTCATCAAATTTGGGTCAAAAAAAATTCGTCAGCTAAATGGTCGAAGTCTGGAACTCAAAGAAACAGGGGAAAAACACATTTTTTAGACATTTGAAGAGTTGACCAGGTAGGTATGGTGCACAAAGCAATACCGAGACTAATAGGGTACCCGATATTTTTGGGTACCTGATAAATCCATAAGAATTTTTAATTTTTAATTTTCCCTCCCCTTTCTCCATACTTCATATGATATTATACATATTATATATATTAGATAATATATAATATCTATTATATATTGAATTATATATTAAATATTATATATT
>MU226486.1:709948-721589 GCA_018584345.1 Thuja plicata
CTGAACATAAATGGACCAAATATATATACATAAGTGCATGCAGTCATTAAAACTAATCTAAATAAATAAATTATTTTTAAATTAAATAACTCATGTGACAAATTTATTTATAATGTTTACTCTTACCATATCAACATGACTCGATGGCTCTGCGTACCCCTCCTCAGCACTCTCATGAGATGCAGATGCTCCATGAGGTGTTGCAGCCTCTGTAGTTACGTCTCCTGTGTCCTCCTCATCAATAACATACTGATATGTATCGGCATCAGTAAGCGGTCTGAAGCACAAATTCTTGCACATAATGAAAGAATGGGGCACGCATACATGTGAAATACTTCTAGATGTTGATGCACCAGCATGATCCACACTAGGAGGCAATAATGACCTGGTCTGCGTGATCAACTGATCACTCAGCATGTGAACGGTCGTAATACTCTGTGAGGTAGCCTCTGCAATGATATCAGGATGTTGCACTGGAGGAGGGGTAATGACATCAGTGGGGGGGACAAAGGTAGTGGCCTTTTTGCACTGGGAAAAAGGCCTAGTCTGAGGAGCTCCTCCACCTACGCCCATTTTGGGCCTCATGCTCCAATAATTAACATTGTGACCAAGCACAAACTCAGCATACAATTTTTTTATGAAATAAAAAGGGAGCTCCAAATTTCTATGGGGTGGTTTATCAAAAACCATCCACCAGTGATCCCAAAAGTGTGTGCGTATTGCTTCATTTGTGCACCATTTTATTGATAATTTTGGCTTTTTGGGGTCAAATTTTAATCCGGTTTTAGGATTAACAAAAAGGGAGACTATATCTTACTTACTTATATATTAAGGGCAGCAATCCCATCATGGTCAAGCCCATCATCAAATTGGCTGTGCATATCATCAAGCCAATGAAGAGTAGCATTATGTTGCTGCGTAAGGGTGTCAATGTTTTCAACAATGGTATTTAGGGTGGAAAGCATAGGAGCTAAGATAGGTATATTTTTATATGTGTCTTTGAAGCCTTGTATAGTGTTCAGATTCTATTGTATCAAATCCACTAAAGATTGAGGGTTTTGAAGCGATTCTGGATTGTTTTGGGGGTCATTATTTGGCGGGGGAGGGTTATTATCTTCATTGTTGTCAGCTATGCCTTATTAAATAATAAACAAATATAAATTTAAAATTGATTTCATATATTATTAAAAAAATCAATACAAAACCCCATTTTTACCAAAAAACTACATTTAACATGAAAATGAAAAAAATCAATCTAAAAATAACAAGAATTTACTTACTGGATAAGCAGTGGAGTCAAATTTCTTGTTGGAGAAATTAGGTACCCAAAAAAATCATGTATATGATATTTCTAGCCATTTTGGAAATTTGAAGCGATGGGAAAAAATTAGAAAATCAGCCCGCGGGTTTTTGATTTATGCCACAGGTTTTGGGTACCCGATATTTTTGGGTACCCAAAAATATCGGGTACCCGATTAGGCTTGTTCTTTGGTGTCAATTTTTCCCAGGTGTACTGACACCCAGGCCTACTAAAAATTCAACAAGCGCTTTCATGCGCTTTTGGACGAGTGAAAAGTGGATTTTTTTCACATCGCCACTTTTTGGCCCCCCATGATCTTGCACATACCCATGTTCTAATCATTAGTTGGAGTTTTACAATCCCACAAGGAATTTTCCTAATAATTGAAGCTTGGTGGTTCATATCACGATGTTCCTAGATCTTTGTTTGATGCCTCTCTTGGATTGCGTGATATTTGTATATCTTGGAATTACAATCTTGTAATTTGGGTCCTGACCTATATTGTTGTATTATATTTTCTTATTCTTGGAAAATGTAATTTATCTTGACAATATATGTGTTGTGAAGGATCTATATATTGAGGCTCTTGATCTTTTTTTAGGTAGTACTAAGATTTCTTAGGAGATATCCTTTTAGAAGGCTAGCATTAGGGTTTAGGTTTGGATTTATGTTGTAATTAAGCATGTATGATAAAAGTTTGTAAGCTGCATGTTGCAGGCCAATGTAATGTAAATACTTGATTTGGTGATAATGTGAGGATCTGTTGTAGCATCTTTATTGTATTTTCTTGTTTCTAACTTGGTATTTTCCATTGTGTTGGTTCCAGTCCTTCATGGTCGGACCATCTCCATTGGGGAAACTCCGGCCATGATTATGTTATGATTTGATTCCTAATAAGCTTGATTTGGAATCATAAGATGAACAACCTAAGTAGATAAAGGAGTCACTAAAAAAATATAAAGACATAATCTCATATAATGTACTTGATGGATTAAGACATGTGAGGAAAATTATTCATTGCATGCGTCTAATCCCTAGAGCTAGTTTGGTAAACAAAGAAGCACACTTAATGACACCAATAGAGAATGAAGAACTGAATAGGAAAATGTAAAAATTGTTCAAGAAGGGTTTGATTAGAGAGATTTTAAGGGAATTAGTCAGAATCTAGGATTTTATATACCTTTGATAGTACCAACTAGACCTTGGGAAGACATTAGAATGGATTTCATACTTTTGTTGCCTAAAACACAGAGAGGTAATGATTGTATATTTGTGTTTGTGGATAGATTTTTCAAGATGTCACATTTCATACCTTGTAAGAAGACTACAAATGTAGTAGATGTAGTTGAATTATTTTTTAGAGAGGTTGTGAGATTGCACGGGTTACCTAGGAGCATAGTTTTGAACATATATACAAAGTTTTTTGGTTACTTTTAAAGAACAATTTGGAAGAAGATGAAGAATGAGTTAAAATTTGGTTCTACATTTTATCCACAGACACATGGAAAAACAAAGGTAGTAAATAGAAACTTGGGGAAATTGTTAAGATGGTTAGTTGGAGAAAAGACGGAGAATTGGGATTTATCCTTAGCTCAAGAAGAGTTTTCATATAACAATTCAGTGAATAGGAGAAGCCACCATTTGAGATACTTATCGAGATGAATCCTAAGGGAGTATCAGAATTGAGAGATAGAAATAATGAAGTTAAGATGATTGCAGATGGACAATAATTTGCAGATTACATGAAAGAATTGCATGTTTAGGTGAAATAGCATTTGGAGAAAATAAATCACAAATACAAGGAAAGAGAAGATGAAAAGAGGAGACATAAGGAATTTCATGTGGGGGATGAAGTGATGACATACTTGAGAAAGGGTACATTTCCTGATCGAACCCACAATAAAATGAAGATGAGGAAATTTGGATGATGTATGATCTTAATGGGATTTGATTTGGGGAATGCATATGATTTTGAGTTGTCAGATGACATCGATATATCACCTATATTCAATTTTGCAGACTTGTATGAGTATCACGAGGCATCTTTCCCCAAAAATGATGGATCATATGTAGAGAAAAATATCCTAAGAAGCAAATGGATGAGATAGTAGAGAATTGCGAGAACCACTAAAGGTAAGAAGTATAGAGAATATCTTGCAAAGTTGAAAGACAGACCATTTGAAGATTATTCATGAATTTATGAGGTTGAGGTTAATCACCTTAATTTTCCTCTCACCCCAAAAAGTGAGATGCTCACTTTTCAATAACCCTAGGTGTCTAATGTAGGAGAATCCTATGTTTCATGAGAATCTTGCATCAACAATTTTATTTTTTTCCTTTATAGTTTAGTCTCTAAGTTTCTTTCGATGGACCTTCAAATTGGATCTTTGGTAGTTCCACACCTCATAGAATGTTCTTGGAATTATGGTCGATCTTTATTTGGGTCCCCACCATGATATTTTTCTTCTTGGTGGAAATCTCTTTGATTTTGGCATTAACCCTTTTGTTCTTATTTTTTCACGGCTTGATAGAGATTCCACATCTTGCAAACCATTTTCTTGGTTTTCCCACTTTCTTTGCATATCATTCGATGAACCTAGGATTTTTTTCATCCTCTCCTTGGGTTCATGCTTCATTTTATTCCATTATGATATATTTCTCCAAGATTTGGGTCCTAACCTATTTGTTGTAATATGTTTTGTTCATCTTTGGAGATTGTGATCTTTCTAAGCTGACTTAGAGCTTGCAAATATATATAAATTAAGACAATTGTTACTTGATTAGGGAACTCAAAGAAGATTATCTTCCAGAAGCTCAAGACTAAGGAATTTGTAAGGATTTCTATTTGTAATCAGGCTTATATGTGTGGAATCTAGGATTGCATGTTGTAAATTAATTATAAATAATTTTATGATAATGTGAAGGTTGATCTTTCTTGGCTCCCAATTAAATCTTATTTTTTCCATTGTGTGACTCTTTCTACATAGATTGGAAAGATCAACTTAAGGTCGGGCTCCTATATGTGACTACACAGGAAAGTTCTAAGGCCCACCCCAAAATGATGTTGATAATTTCAACATTGATGTGTTACCTATGTTTCACCATGACAAACTCCTCCCCAAGAAAATTCATCATCTCCTTTAGAACCACCGTTTCCTTACAATGAAACATTCTTTTGATCCTCTGCATCTTCACATCCCTGAAAATGGCTTTTTGTTGTCAATTCATGAGGAGAGTGAACATTGCTTCCATCCTTTCAGTTGCACCCAGATAATAGACAAATAGACAACATTTGGTGGCCTAAAAAAAGAAGAGCACCGTCTTTAAATGCCAACACATCATTCATCCAACTCCCACAGGCTTAAAACATTTACTTCAATTACGACATTCCTTCAACCACATTAATTCATCATTGATAATGCTCTTTTCATCACTATCTGATGCAAGGCTAATATTATGAAAATATTACTGATACCATCACGTACTATAAATGTCAAGGCCCATTTTGAAAGGACATATGGCACCTCATTTCCTTTCCTTAGTGTGTGGGAGACTTTCAATTTTTTTAAATGTGATAATTTATTTTGAATTACATGTTTAATTTTTTGTAGATACCAAGCTTGACATGATACCACTATAATAACATTTACAACCACCAACAAATCTCCTTCTAAATGTAAACATTTTACTCGTAGTATTCTACACTTTCAAATGGCCTATAATGCAACCATAAATTACGCTATATTCTTAGTCCCATCATGGATTATTTTTGCTTCCAAACTAAAAATATTCCCATCATAGTCCCGAGAGACACATCTGGCTCCTTATGGTCTTGGGTTTCCTTTTGAAGCCCCATCAAAATTGATTTTTATCCACTCTTTCTTAGGTTTACTCCATTTGATCACATATATACCCTTATAGGCAAGATACACCTAGCTAAGCCCATGAACAAGCAATGTCTCCAAAATATATGTAACATAATGCAATTGCATATTCTCATTAATAATAAAATACTTGTGTGAATCTTTTTTTTCGCTTGCAGTACTTTTCTTTGGTTTAGTAATTTTCCACTAAAAACTAAAAACAAACTTTGTCGAAAAGAAAAAACGTAGACTTCAATAGAGAAATAAATCTTATAGTAGCAATATTTTCACAATTACCTTTATTATTCAAATAAAATATAATGATGTTACAGAAATATTCATAATGTTTGCAAACTTATATATTGTTTATAAAAAATGATAAAAAGTAGTGATAACATAGAACTAAATGTTTAATTTAAAAATATTTTCATCTCTTTTATTGTTTTGATGTTACAATATAGAAATTGAAATTTTAATTTCTTATTAGATCACTTGATAGTCAAATCCATTATTAGATCACTCAAAATTCATATCTCTTGTATGTTTATAATATAAGAATTTTAAATATAGGAACACAATGATAATGACAATATCTTGTATAAATTTTATGGTTCAACTACATATTGTACTATTTGTAATTCTCAAAAAGATTGACCTTTGTTTTCTTTGAAAATATAATTTATGTATGTATGTATGCATGCATGTATGTATGTATGTATGTGTGTGTGTGTGTGTGTGTGTGTGTGTAACAATAAAATCTAAGTGGTGCTAAGAAGCATTGTCGAGAACTATTATAATAATACAAATCAATGCTTAAATTTTCCATTGTTTACTATGCTCCAAACTAAACTAATAGAAAAAAAATTGATAGTAGTAGTTGATTGAATTAAAATGTATAAAAATAGTTCTTTCACTAAGTAAAACTTAATTTAGTAATGAATTTGGATACTACTACCGGTTACTTCTTTTATTGTGAAAATACCATAGTCTATCTTCATTGTAAAAATAAATATATAAAAATAAAATGTTTGTCTAAAATTGGAAACATGATATTCAGTTAGTATAATATGCATACCATGTCCTAATACTTTGGAGTTAATAATTTTTAAAAAAAGTGGAGTACCACTATATAGATTAATATTTTAAAAAACTGATTTGAAGACTCATGCGGGAAAGAATCAGTAAAGAAAAGCTAGAATCCTTGTCTATTACAACACAATATACATTTTAATATAACAAACCTAGAAGATTTACAAACAAGTATTACAAGTATCTCAACTATTCCTAGATTCCACAATTTGAGTCAAGATGATTGCATTTTCAGTTCCCAAAATTTCTCAAAACGCCAATACACCAAAATTGATATATGCAACTCAGAATCAGAAAAAAACCAAACCCTGCCAAATTTTATTCCTCCATATCCTCTGAATCTCCAACTAACTATCCTCGGTCAAGTGTCCATGTATTCTCCCAACCTGTTGGGGGCACAATGGGTATGTATATTACCCATCCATCAATTTCATCTGATTTATGTCCCAACATTTTCCCTTATAAACCATGCCCTTCAAATGGAGGAGTGCCCAATGAAGAAGGGAAATTGAGAACCAGAACCGTCATAGGGGTAGACAATGGTTGAACTCTGTTTGCATGATTAGTTTCCTAAATTAGCAACCATAGAGAGATAGTAGGAGTACCTAGAAGGTGAAGCATGGTTAATACTATCCTTCTAACATTAGTCTCCAACTCCTTACCCAGTACCGAAACTGCAACTTGTAATGAGGTTTTCACAACCCTAAAACTATGTCGCTCCAAAGCCCGTTCAATAGTATCATAAACCATCATGTGCTCATGTTTTTTCATCACACAAGAGCACATCCCATCCATAGGTCATATTTTTGTAGGGCCAGCAGTAACTTGTTATCCCTGGTGAACTATGGCTGAACCACTTTATTGGCAATTAGCATGAGCAAGTCCACAGATCAAAGCAATTACATGGAGTTGGATAGAAAGATTGATACAATTTGCAAAGGGAAAATAAGTTTCTTGGATCTTGGCATTAACACTTGCCCCCCAATAACCTTGTGGATGGCCCTGCAGATCATCGGGGAATGGTATACAAAAATAGATTCAAGAAGAAAATCATCAACCCGCACTGGAAAAGAAACCTTTGTTTCGCTAGGAAGTAGAAAGACTCTTTAGTGGCGAGGCAATAGTTATTCATGTAAGAGACCACAAGATTCACATGGTGGGCACATGTTTGATGAGAGTGTCATACTGCATAGAAAACTAGATGAAAACATTTTCACAGAGGCGACATTTGTAACTTGACACTAAATTAAAACTTGAATGAAAATATTTTCACAGAGGCGGCGTTTGTAACTTGACACTAAATTAAAACTTGAATGAAAATGTTTTTGCAGAGGTGGCATTTGTAACTTGACACCTAAATTAAATGATCATTTTTTTATTAATATATTAGAATATATTTTATGGTTTATCATTTTCTTTTTATTTAATTATCCCAATCTCAAAAAGAGATCATAAATATGATAAAAACCAAAATCTTTTTAAAAAATTCAACAGTTCAATTAAAAACTTCAAACTAATGCATTCATTTTCAAGTTATAAGATTCAGTTTTAACTTTCAAATTAGAAGACCCAATTCTCAGTTTTTCTAAATTTACTATTCATATTATGTAGTAGTAGTAGTAGTAGTAGTAGCCTCTCTCTCTCTCTCTCTTTCTCTCTCTCTCTCTCTCTCTCTCTCTCTCTCTCTCTCTCTCTCTCTCTCTCTCTCTCTCTCTCTCTCTCTCTCTCTCTCTCTCTCTCTCTCTCTCTCTCTCTCTCTCTCTCTTATGGGGGGCACTATTATTTTTATTTTTTTGATAGATTTAATTCTTCAGGATATTGGTATTGAGACCTCCATGCATCACTAATCCTATTACTTCTATTTATTTACATTACTTCTCATGAAAAATAAAATATGCTTATGTAAAAAAAGAAATGCATGCAAGAAAGAACACCATCTTATAAAATAAATAAGTAAAAGAGAGAGAAAATGACTCCTTTGAGATAAGGAGAAGACTGAAATAGAATCCCTTCCTTCCAAGTGAGGAGACAAGGAAAATTAAAAATTATGTTTCTAACAATGTCATATAGTGAGGAGCAACATAATAGGAATGTAGATATATTAGGTAGAATTATCATGAAAAATGTGTCATTCATAGTTGCAAGTCAGTTGAATCATACCACAATCATTAAATTGTTGAATTTTACACTTCAAATTATAACATTCACTAGTCTGATGGCCATAAATCTAATGAAATATGTGATTGGAAGGATTATCTTGTTTAGTTTCATATTTTTGTGCATGTATTTCAAAGGAAGAGTAATTATGTTGGCCTTAAGAAGGTAAAACAAAATAAACTCTTGTCATAAGGAAAATTTAGGAGGAGAATGTATAGATTGATTAGGCAAATGAGAAGTCAGGACATCTAAGGTTTCTTTTGAAAACCATTGCTCATTAGAAATGGCTGATACATCAATAAGATAAGGTGATCCTTTAGGTGGGAGTGGATTGAAATCTAAATAGGAGCAATAAATATCCACACATTCATTAGATAGAGTTGTTTGATGCCTAAAGGAAAAGGTATGGTCCTTGCTATGGAATATCATCATCTTGCAGATTTGAGGGAAACTTGTTTGTATTGGATAAAGAATTGAAAAAGGAAATGGACATTGAATAGAGTCAATTTTATAAGGATCCTTATGTTCTAAGGTTGAGTTCGTGAAAAGAAGGTCATCAATTGATGTAAGTCAAATGGTGAGTTTCAAGATTCTTCCATGAATATTCCATTCACTCTCAAAATCTTCCAGAATTACCTTCAACCAAGATTTAAACTAAGATCCAACCTACTTCACTAGGCTAACCAAGGATTTTATCACTAGCTCTCACCTTCACTAGAATTTACACCATTCAAGTGCTCAAAGCAGATTCATTTCTTCCCACTTTGTTTCCATAGAAACTAATGGTTTAGTAATGGTTAAAACATCTAATCAAGAAGTTTTGGTTCTTTCTTGAGAGTGTCTTTCATCCCAACTCCAGATTTCTCATTCTACGCCAGAGATCTACTAGCCCTCACCAGTAATTAATTCAAGGATAACTTCAAACTTTCCCGAACAACTTAACAAACCACTTAGGGTTTCAAGTACCCTTTATCAATTTACTAAACATATGTCAACCTTCCTTAATGTCCCTATTGAGCACTCTGCCCAAAACTTCATTGTCATTGTCTTCTTCCTAGGCCTAATTGGGTACTTTTACAAAGAAACCCCTAGAAGAACGGCTTCCCAAGACCCAATAACTTGAAACAGTCTTGAGTGATTATCTAAAACCAAGTATTTTCAACTTTATTTGGGGCTCTAGGCTGTTTTAACCTTCCATACATCAAACCCTCCATTCTAGGGACACCAAACTAGGGCTTCTTGGAACTTGGTCTTCCCAACACCTCCAAAACATTACAATGGTTGACTCGTATTGTATTCCATCAATATTTATGGATTCAATCATAAAACAAAACCATGCTCATGCGGCTAGAGTGCTCACTGCTACTCCCATGGCTCATTTTGAATGTATTTTAAGTGCACAAACACAATGTCTGAGGATTCTATCCATCCTATTATCCCACAAGTTGCAAGAAACATTTTTACATAATATCTAGGAAATATCAAAAGCCTTTTCCTTGACACACAATGGTAGGAAGTGTTTTTAACATACTATCTTCTTTATGAGAGCAAGAAATCCAAACATGAATGCTTACTGTCACAGTACTATCCACAATAACACAACAAAAATATTTAAAGATTGATTTATTGTAATTAAAATCTTAGGAAAACAACACTTATCCACCATGCACAAAATATGCTACTCAGGATATTACAAAAGTAAAACCATATTAAATTCTGCTCCATATTTACAAGAATACATTCCAGTCCGTACATAGTTTGCATGCTTCACATATCATTCTCTTCCCTATCTTCTTGGAATTTTTTTCCTCCATGTTTTATGCATCTCTCATCATGGAAACTAACTAACTACCTTTCCCAACTATTACTACCTACCTTATAAATTATTTTTAAAAAATGATCAAATGTTGTCAACTTGACAACTAGATGTCTAACAACTAAATGACCCCCTATTGAAATCAAACAAATGGTCTTTTAATGACCTCTACCACCTAAAAAATTCCTACATCTCCCTTTCCTTAGCCCATTACGCCTATTATGCCACATAGTGACATTTACCATCTATTACATCTTATTGCATGTTTGGAAACATTCCATGTTTTTGACTCTTGTAGCTAACCTATTATATTAGATATCTCAAAGGCCATGGTATGTATTTCTAATGTCTTTCTAAGTCATTAATGCTATTATTTCATCCAAGTGACGCTTCATGTCTTAAAGAGGTGCATTGCACCATCAATATATACTAGTGCATGAACACCTTTTACAATAATTCAAGATTTAGTTTGGGATGTATATATCTTGAATAGTATTGACTTGATTAAGGTTGTTAAATTAAAAATATTCCATAAGAAGAGCCTCAAGGATGTATTCCTCTATTTCTAGGATGTGTTTAGGAGAAGAACTGACATAACTAATCAAGGAATCATATATAGAAAGAATATCAATAAAAATCGTAAGTGGTATATTATTAGGAGATCATCATCCTCTTGTACCAAATGATTCTTATAAGGAAGAGAAATTGTAGAAGAAAGATCATCATTTTATAGAAGGACTCTTTGGTAAGAGGGATATATTTACAAGGAATGATGGTATTCAAAATGTCCTTAGGGTTGGGATAAATTTTTGGGAGGGTGAACATTATGGGAATCAATGATAGGTAGAACTAATTCATTCTCAAGATCTTGAAGAAAAATTGAAATTGAAGAAGAAAAAAAATCCATTGAAAATGAAATGCAATAACTATGAATGAAATATTTTTGTTTTTTCTATTATTTTGGACAAAATGTAATGCAATCTAAGAATGAATTGAAAAAAAAAAATTCACAATTAAAATATACTAAACAATGCAATTGATGTAAAGGGAATATGAAAACCAAAGGAAAGATAGAAGATATAGATCTAGATGCATACACTATAACAACGATTTAATGAATAACACAATGCATACAAAATAGATATAGATATGTAGAACAACTCTAACTATCAAATAATAAATTATAATGCATGAAAGAGTTAGGCTCACCAAAATATATATATGTTGAAATGGGTATCAATGTTAGATGCCCACTTCACATATACATTTGAAATCAAGATACACTCACCTATTGGATGGATCCAGAAACTATAACCAAGTATGAAAGGGTACAAGCATGGGATTTGGGTCTAATAGAGAGAGAGAGAGAGAGAGAGAGAGAGAGAGAGAGAGAGAGAGAGAGAGAGAGAGAGAGAG
>MU226486.1:725987-786134 GCA_018584345.1 Thuja plicata
CAAGAAAAGAAACCACGCTCCAGGGAATATACATTTTTCCAATGGATATTTGCTAGTTTGTCACAATTACAAGCTTTTACAACCCTTTTGTCCAAGTAAGTATGTCAGAGATAAAAATAGATCTGTCATTGGTGTTATCTGTTTGCTTTGAAAAAACCCCCCTCAACACTTGTAATAAACAAATATCACAGTGATAAATCTGTCATCTCCACACCTTTGAACTTTATTTTCTCTAGGAAATGGAAAAAGTAAGATTAAAATAAAAACCTAGCTACAATTGATTTTGAAATTGAAGAACAATATAGTAATGAAAATCAAGTGAATAGACTATACCTATTGGATAGTTATGTTAATATGTGTCATTAATGTGAATGGAGGATGTGGAATACCTATATGTGTCAACATGTTATCTTTTTTTCTCAATGTGAATGTTTGAAGACATAGAACTAGGTAATCAAAAAGAAATATCTTGAACCAAAAGTAGTAAAATAAAAATATAAAAGAAAATATCCAAACACAATATATTATACATGAAAATAAAATGATTCATATAGAAAATAAAATAATCAATACATTTATAAAATTTGGTTCTATCTAAATAGAAACAAATTTTGTTTCACATAAATTAAAATCCTCATTGTTGTAATTTTGTAAATTCCACTGCATGCAATTTCATATTACATGAACTTTCCCTTTAGATGTAACTAAGACAATTATGTCTCCTAAACCTTAATCTCACTCTGAAAGCCTTCTATCACCTTATGTGTTTAACTCCTTAAACATTAAATTTTGAGTTCACTCAAACATATGCATGTTATGAATATGTGTGCATGTCATGCTAGAATCCCATGAATATTGGTGACTATGTTTTGCATTGGGATATTACATCACACTTTCTGATTTTTTATAGTGTAATTTATTTCTGCCAACATGTACTATTATTGACGGATACTTGTGCTAGAAAAAATACCTATTTTGACACTATTTCCATCTTTTGAATGCTTTCTTTCATATTTCTACATTACTCAACCTTTTGTCTGCACATTATAGTCTGAACTTACACTTACATTTTATGATTGTTCAACTTTTGTTGAACACTATTTAACTCAAAATAAAGAGTCTCCTTCCTGTTTGTATGCATGGCTACTACAAATTAGTATACCTTACCATGACAATAAATTTTTCCAAGAGTTATAAGAGCTATGTTACAATCTCAGTTGAATGAAATGGCCTAAATTTCAAAATTAATTTACTATTCAAGTTAATATCATTTAGGCTCAACCTCAACAAGAATAGTGCCATATTAATATCTATGTGATTAAATTTAATAAAAAATCAAATTTAGATTCAAATTATTAATCTACTCATTTATCTAGTACTCAATAACTTGTGCATTAAGTCTAACCAGTTTGGTGCTATTATAAGTGATCGTATGATTCACTATAATTTTATATTAATTATTTTTGCAAATATTTTTATTTAATTAATAATATTAATATAATATTAACATTGATAACATATAATTTGTGAATTATAGTATTCATAATATTATTTCCTTGTTGTGATGATTCTATTGTTCTTAGACTCGGTTCTCTATTTTTCTATTCAATTTGGAACAACTAAATATTATCTTTAAATGCTCATATCAAACCATTTTATAATTTAATTAATAAAATTATTTTATTGATTACTTGGCCAAGTTTAGACAAGAATGGCCATAACTAATCCAACTTTTAAAATTTTCCCAATCAACTCCTTGCCATAATATTTTAATCTATTTATCAAATCATCATACTTTAACAACCATTATTGGTTGAAATTAACATTATGATAGAACTAGATCATAGGAACTATGTTATTTGCATTGATTGTTTCATGCCCAAACACTTCAAGAAATGGTATATGAGAGACAATCATTACATATGTTACAAACAATAAAAGAAAAGTAGTTACACAATCACGAATGAGAAGCTAACTTCAACAAGGAAGTTTAAAATATTTATAGCTAGTCATTTACTAAAATGTCATGCTTTTGTCTAAGGGAAGTACTTGATGCAGGAGCTTTAGAGGGTCATAACTTTTGACTCGGATGTGGGTTTTTGCTGAAATTTTATAGGCAGATTCATGACAAAGAGTTAATGGAAATTCAAACTCAGCTAGCTCTATTGGTGGCCACTTTAACCTTTTTTTGGGAGCCTGAAATTTCATCTTGACCTCTAAAATTGGCTTTTTCTATTTCTTTCTAGTTTTTTTAGTTTTGTTTTTTGTAATAAATCCGAAATCATGTTTTTGATTTCATGGGTTAGTTGGAAATTAACATTTCCTTAGTTGGGATCTTTTCTTGGGAAAAATTAGGATTCATAGGATGAGTTTTGAAAATTACCAAAAATGGAAAAAAAAATAAATAAATAAATAAACTGGTTTTCCCAAAAATCTGCCAAATATGGTAATTTTTAGAATTGTATTAAGTAGGAGTTTTATTTCATTGTAGAGGCAAAGTAAGTTGGGGAAGTTAATGAAGAATTTGAGTTCTGTAACATTTTTTTGTGTATCTTCTAAGTAATTTCTCTTAAGGGTTTTTCGGCTACATCATTTCTCCCCTGCTTGAAAAGAACGCAGCTCCTGCAAGTTCTAGTTCTCAAACTGTTTCCATTTAAGCTCATCTAGATTCTTCAAATCCCATCCTGTAATCTAGATGCTATCTGTTGGTTACAATCCTTCCCAGTGCACAAGATATTTGTGGTAGTCACCTTGACGAGTTTGAATTGTGCTCTTGTCTAGAACTTGTGTGACCTTTTCCTTTTTCTTGATTGGGATAGTGTGTGTCCAATCCACCTCCTCCTCATTTTCAATAAAGGCATCATCACCATGGAAAGTATATAAATCAGAGACGTTAAACATAAGAGAAATATCAAAACCATTGGGGAGCTCTACCTCATAACAATTATCATTAATCTTCTTCAGAATCTTGCAGGGACCAATTTTCTTATATTTTAGTTTGTGATAAGTCCCACTAGGAAACCTCTCCTTGCATAGATAAACCATCACTAGATCACCTGCACTAAAAACCTGATACCTTCTAGTAGCATCTGTAGAAGCTTTATACTGCTCATTGTTGTCTCATAACTTCTATCTTACATCTTGCTGCAACTAGAAGAGTTGTTCGGCAAAGGCTTCTCCATCATCACTAAATCTGTCACCCAAGGGAAGATGCACCAAATCCAGAACACCCTGAGGATTTTGACCATAAACAACTTGAAATGGTGACTTACTACTTGACCTATTCATAGAGATGTTATAAGAAAATTCTGCCTGGGGTAATGCCAAATCCCATTTCTTGGGCTTTCCTCCCACAATATATCGCAAAAAATTACGCAAAATTTGATTGACCACTTCTATTTGGCCATTAGTTTGTGGATGATAAGCACTAGTGGGTATGTGCAGGATCATGGTATGCCAAACTAGGCCTTAAGTGGAAATGAAAATTCAAAAAATCAAGGTTAGGAAAGTTGATGTAAAAATTTGGACAAGTTATCAATCTTATATAAAAAATGTGTAACAAGAGAATCTGTATAAAATTGAGTCTAGTTTCTAAGCTACTATCCCTTCTTTAAAAATAAATATTCTATATGGTGAGATTTCAAATTTAAATGTAGTAGCATGAAAATTTTAGGAAAAAGATAAGAAGAAGGCGTATGTCTGACCACCTTAAACACAATCAAATGATAATATTTTTTTACAAGATTCTAGATATAAGTAGTAAATTCATGTTCGGATGTGACAAGTATTTTTTTAAATATTTTTCCACTTAAATAATTAATTATGATTTTTCTACTAAAACTTTTCCAGAATATAAAAAATCTCATGTTTGACCACCTTAACTTAGTCTAAAATTCATCAAATTGAATTTTTCTAGTTTTTAATTGTAGAAGGGAAACCATAGAACGTGACTCGTGTTTTGGATTTCAAAAGTGTTATACCGTTTGAAAGTTATAGTTATTTTTCAATCAGTCTATCAATTAGGACTAAAAAGATAAGAAGTAGCCGTATGTCTAACCACCTTAAACACAATCAAATGATAATATTTTTTTACTAAATTCTAGATATAAGTATTAGATTAATGTCCAGATGTGACACATATTTTTTTGTAATTTGTTTCCAAGTAAATAATTAATTATGATTTTTCTTCTACAACTTTTCCAGAATATAAAAACTCTCGTGTATGACCACCTTAACTTAGTTTAAACTTCATCAAATTGATTTTTTTTTTGTTTTTTGCTTGTTCTAGGAAAATCATAGAATGTGACACATGTTTCAAACTTAAAAAATGATATACTAATTGAAATTTATAGCTATTTTTCAATCAGTATACCAACCAGGACTTCTTTTTCACATCACCACTTTTTGGCATACCATGAACCTGCACATACCCTACAAAACAATAAATTTGTCCCCATTTTCTTCCATAAGGTCCTCCAGAAATGACTCAAGAACTTAGTGACCCGATCAGAGGTAATTGTTTTGGGAACCCCATGTAATCTCACTATTTTAGAAAATAATAACTCAGCCACCCTAGTGGCATCACTAGTTTTCTTACAAGCAATGAAAGAGCCATTTTTGAGAATCTATCCACAACTACAAAGATAGAGTCATTACCTTGCTGTGTATGTGGTAGTCCCAATACAAAATCCATACTCAAGTTTGTCCATGGTCCTATTGGTATGGGCAATGGCATGTACAAACTAGTGTTTTGGGAGTGCCCTTTGGCTACTTGACAAATTTGGCACCTTTCCACAAACCTGGTGATATCTCTATCCATCTTTGGCCAGTAGTACTTATCTGCTACCAAGGATATTGTTTTATCCTTCCCAAAATGCCCAGCCATACCACTGCTATGAAATTCTCTAATAATATTTTCCCTCATTGAGCCTACAGGAATGCACAACTAATTTCCCTTGAATAAATAACCATCTTGCATAAGATACTCATCTTAAATAGTGTATGTGTGCCCAGGTACAGGATTCTTCAACAGATCAAAAACTTCCCAAAAGTCACTATCAGATTCATTAAAGTCCTTGATTGATTCAAAACCAACTACTTATATTTCCGTGATGGTGAGAAGCACAATACGCCTGCTTAAGGCATTTGTAACTTGATTCTATTTCCCTGATTTATGCTTCAAAACAAAAGTGAACCCTTGGAGGAAAGAGACCCATTTTACGTGCCTAGTGTTTAATTTATTTTGTGTGTTCAGATATTTTTGAGCAATATGGTCTGTAAACAACACAAATTCTTTGGGTACTAAATAATACTTCCAATGTCTCAGAGCTTGCACAATGTCATGGAACTCTATGTCATATGTAGAGTATTGCTTTTGCACATCATTCAATTTTTCACTAAAAAAGGCAATAGGCTTACCTTCTTGGTTGAGTACAGCACCAATGCCCACATGTGAGGCATCACAGTCCACTTCAAACACTTTATCAAAATCTAATAAGGCCAATATAGGAGCTTCAGTGACCTTCTTCTTTATATACTAGAAACTCTCTTCAGCCTCTTTGGTCCATGAAAACTCTCAACCCTTAGTGCAATCTGTCATAGGTGCTACAATGCTACTGAAATTATGAATGAAATTTCTATATAAAGTGGCCAAGCCATGAAAACTTCTCACCTTGGTGATACTACGTGGACTACGCCATTCAAGAATGGCTCAAACTTTCTCTGGATCCATATTGATACCATCTGCAGAAATGACAAATCCCTGAAAAACAAGGCTTTATTGTATGAACCTACACTTCTTCAAATTAGCATAGAGTTTCTCTCTTCTTAATAACCCCAATATGATCCTCAAGTATTGCATATGTTCTTCCCTTCCCTTACTAAAAATCAGTATATCATCAAAATAAACTACTATAAACTTGCCAATGTAGGGACGCAACACAGTATTCATGAGTCTCATAAAAGTGCAAGGTGTATTTGATAAACCAAAAGACATAACCTTCCATTCATACAAACCATCCCTAGTTTTGAAATCAATTTTCCATTCATCCCCTTCTCGGATGCGGATTTGGTGGTATCCACTTTGCAGATCAATCTTAGTGAAATGTGTTGCTCCAGCAAGAAAATCCATCATATCATCTAAATGAGGGATAGGAAAATGATACCTAATGGTTAATCTATTGATTTCTTGAATATCTATGCACATCCTCCATGTTCCATCCTTCTTTGGGGTTAGTATTACTGGTACAGCATAGGGGCTCACACTTTCCTGCACTAGCCCTTTATGTATGAGCTCTGTTACCTATTTGTTCAATTCTGCATTTTTTTTGTACTCATTCTATAAGATGCTTGATTGGGAAGACTTGCTCCTGGGATAAGATCAATATGATGTTGGATATCTCATTTTGGGGGGAGCACATCAATTAGTTCCTCTGATATGACATCTGAATACTCTTCCAACACCGCAGGTACTTATGGCGGTATTGTCAAGTCCTCCTCTTTCCCTCTTTGCACTATTAATGCATAATAGCACCCTGTTACTTTCATCTCCTTGACAAGTTCCTTCTCAGAAAGGATACTTTAAGATTTTCCTTCATTCCTGAGAGGTAACAGGATTACCTAGATCCATCCTTCGAGAAGGTGTATGTATTCTTCTCTCCATTATGAATAACCTTTCTATCATACTGCAAGGGGTGACCTAATAGGACATGGCATGCATCCTTTGGAATCACATCACACCATAACTCATCCTTGTAGACCTTTCCTATAAAAAATTTAACAAGGCACCTCTTATCTACTGTAACTTCATTTCCCTTTTTGAACCATGCTACCCGATAAGGACGATGGTGCTTTTCACACTGCAGATTTAGTTTCTCCACCATTGCTTTAGAAACCATCTTCTCACAACTTCCTCCATCAAAAATTACTTGACATACCTTTCCACCTAAGGTACACCTTGTTTGGAATATGCTAGTTCTAATCCATGAATCATCAGCGCCTTTCTCCTCTATATCTTCCTTTCCTAGAATAATCATTGTCCTCCTCATCATGAGACTTTCTTCAATATCCAGAGACACTTCTTGTTTCGATCCTTCATTTTCAACCTGGGCTAGGTTCACTCTTGATGTCCCTCCTTGATTTCCATCTTGCATGTTAAAATTGGAGCACTCAAAGGCCTTGTGTCCTTCTTCTCCACATCTGAAACAAGTGAATGGTCTTCTCTAGCCTTCCCATCCTCTTCCATTACCATAGCCTCTTCCACAATGAAACCCCCTTCCTCTTTGTTGATTCCATGGATTCGAATGGGTTTCTTCTTGTTTCTCACTCCCTTGACTCGAACTTGAGCCTCCTCAAAATGGGGTTGATGTACCTCTTCATCCTTCTCTATTCCTCTGATTGTACTGCCTAGTTTTCTTTTCTTTAGCCTTTAGAGCCAACTAATAGGCGTCCTCCATACAGTTGATCTGATGCATGCTTAGCTCATCCTAAATAGTGTATTTCAAACTATTTAAATACCTTGCAGTCATATGTTCATTACTTTGTTGATGTTCTAGATACAGATGGACAGCTTATAAAATTCATCTATATAATCTTCCATAGAAGACAAGTTCTATTTCAAATTTTGAAACCTTCAGAATAGTGTTTGAGCATAATCCACCAGTAAGAATTTTTCTCTCATCTTTTTCTCCATTTTGCTCCATTTCTTGATTTTATCCTTCCCTTTCTTTGTTCTTCCATTCTGGAGATGATCCCACTAGATCATTGCATGTCCCTTTAACTTGGTGCATGCAAACCTCAACTTCTTTTCTTTTGTCATAGACTTCCATTCAAAAACTTCCCCATCTAGTTTAACCAATCTATCACTTCCTTTGGCTTAAGACTACCTGAATAGTCTGAAACATCAACCTTGATCGCTTCATTTTTTCCCTCATAGACTCTGAGCAGCCTCTCTTCGAAAGTCACTGCTTCTTCTCATCTTTCTTCTATTCCTTCAGCTCCTTGGTTCTCCTCTCCATAAGATTCATCTTTTTCTCTTTGTAATCCATAGTTTTCCAATTGGTTCATGAGTTATGCTACTTGTCTTTGCAAGCTTATCATATCTCTCAACATTTGGGTAACACCTCTACCTCTTCCTCTTCCTCTTCCAGTCATCATCCCGCTCTGATACCAAATGATGTAGCCCAAAAATGCTTAAGTGAAATTACTCAGAAGATACACAACAAAATGTTACAGAATTTGAATTCTTCATTAACTTCCCCAACTTACTTTGCCTCTACAATGAAATAAAATTCCTATGTAATACAATTCCAAAAATTACCATATTTGGCAGATTTTTCCATTTTTGGTAATTTTCAAAACTCATCCTATGAATCTGAAATTTTCCCAAGAAAAGATCCCAACTAAGGAAAGTCAAATTGCCAACTAACCCACGAAATCAGAAACATGATTTCAGATTTATTACAAAAAAGTGAAACTCAAAAAACTTGAAAGAAATAGAAAAAGCCAATTTTAGAGGTCAAGATGAAATTTCAGGCTCCTGAAAAAAGGTCAAAATGACCATCATAGAACTAGCTCAATTGGAATTTCCATTAAATCTTCCTCACAAATCTGCCTGTAAAATTTTAGCAAAAACCCACATCCGAGTAAAAAGTTATGACCCTATGAAGCTCCTGCATCAGTACTTGAGTTGTGCCTATTTAGAAAATCTATGTATTATTCAATTCACGTAAGAATAAAAATTCCTTACATTATTTATAGAGGCTAAAACAAAAGTAGTCCCTTAATCATGAATTGGTGCAGGAGCACCATAGGGTCCTAGTTTGATCCTAGTTTCAATTTTGGCTTGTAGGCTGTTCTAGCTAACCACCAATGAATAAGGAATAAGATAAATTCTGAAGGTTTGTGTGTAAAAATGATTTTATAAGTTGTGTCTTTGGTTTGGTCCAAGAAGGTCCTAAGTAGTTTGTTTTGCACTAGGTGACTAGGAAAGTCAAAGTTGGTCAAACAATGACCAAAACCCCAAAATGGAGGGAAAAATGTGATTTTGTTATTTTTGAGTGGTTTGGGATCCAAGAGAGTGATTTTGGACCACATTGAGCAAGTTAGAGTAGTTGTAAGAAAAAATTGCAAAAGTTGCTTATGACAACTTTGCAAAGTTGTCATGACAACATTTCCTAGAATGTTGCATTTGGAAATAAATGGGTCCAAATCTTGACCTTAGGGTTTGATCACGTGGGGATGAACTATATAAGGTTACCCAAACCCTAATTGATGGGTTGGTTGTCAGATTGTACGGACTGAATTAGTGGAAGCATTGTTTTGGTGATATAGAGACTAGTATTAGCCATCATCTAAACCCTAATGGATTGAATGGTCTACTATAATGCTTTGAATATATATATATAAGATTTGTGCAATCAATTTATGATTTTTGTACATTTCATTGGCATTTTTTAAATTCTTTAGTTTCTTCTGGTTCGATGTCCTGAATAGTGTTAACCATGTAAATATGGCTCCTTCTTGAGTTCCCATGGTTGAATCTCAATGGCCACTTGGAATCAAGAAGGGAAATCTCTACATAGTGTAAATATGGCCTTAGGGTTCATTTTATGTAGGGGAGGTATTTATGCAAGCAACTCCTAGGCGAGTACATAGCTATTCAGTTAGTAGTTTGCATGGTTGCAAAGGAAAACAACCTTTTTTAATCGATAGGTTTGTGCCAATATCGAGTGGAGAGGTGTAGGGGAATATGTCATTGTCATGTGTATGCAATGGGGAGTGCAAATAAGTTAATTACAGAACATTGGGATGCAAAAGAAGACAAACTGGTCTACATGCCCTAGAAACCCTTAAAAATAGGGGCTTGCTAAAAATCTTATGTACAAAAACATTGGAGACCTAAGATATAGGAAATCTTGAATCCTAGGAGGTCCTTAGAAAGAATTCACAGTCATTTTGGAGGGTTGATAGGGTGGATTGGAAGGTATTCCAAGATTACAAGTTTTAGGAAACCTAATTGTGCTAAAAAGTCTAAAAGGCGTAGAAACTAGGAAAGTATGAAATCGATGGGAAATCTATGAAAGAGCCTATCAAAATGAGTAAACATTGATTGAAAGTGAAGGGGGAATAGTGTGAACACCTATTTCTATTTCCAAGAATAGTTTGGGAGAATAGTTACCTTTATTGGACCTATGGATGCACAGTAGACTGGTGAAGGATTATGAAGGGTTGAAGTTGTTAGAGAGATCTAGTTGAAGTAGAGGAACCATATGAGTGTCCTCTGATTAGGGTAGAGATAAGTACCATAGTAAGGTCATAGGAAGGACCTTGAGAAGAGAAAGGAATCTCTTGTGAGTTAGATCTCTCCATGAAAGTTGTATCAGAGACATTGAAAGGCCTAGGAAGTGAGTGTGCATGTTAGAGGTGAGTTAATCAATTGGTGAGAGCACCATGGTGACAAATGTAGAGTTGGAAAGAGATTTTTCAGAATAGAAAGAGAAGAATAGAATCCTAGAAGAAGCTATGGAGGAGATGAAATAGAATCCTAGAAGAAGCTATGGAGGAGATGAAATAGAAATTTGCATTAGTTGCAGAGACTGCAAGTAAGGTGAAAGAATAGTTAGAAGAGGATAAAGATAAAAGAAAGACTAAGATTGACGATAATGTGGAACCAGAACCATAACCTCCACTATGTGAGGAACCTTTCCTCAAAGCCCTTAAAGCATGTAGTGGTAACCTAATAGAAGGCATTCCTGTGTTCTCTAGCTGAATGGATGCAAAATTGGTGATGGAAAGGGTTGAAGGCATGGAGAATCACTTTAAATGTGATGGGATTACATAGGCACAAAAGGTGAAGATAGCTAAATACAAATCAAGAGGAGAAGCACTAACTTGGTGGAAGTTCTTGCAAGAAGAAAGATAAAGAGAAAGAGAAGGGAAGAAGTCAATAGTCAATTGAAAGGCTATGGTGGATAAGGTAAAATAAAATTACCTACTAGAGGATTATGACATCCAACTACATAAAAATAGACAAAATCTCAGACAAAAGGACTTAGATGTGGCTTCTTACATAGAAGAATTTAAAAAATTATGCCTTAGGTCCTGAGTGCAAGAGATAGAAAGCATCAAAGTAGCTATGTATCTAAATTGACTTAGGTAGAACATTCAAGAGTAACTTATCCTCTTTAGCCTAACTACTATCCATGTTTGTTTCCAAATGGCCCTTAAGGTGGAAGGAAAACGTAGAAAGAAGCAAGATTCGAGCTCTAGGGGTAGAGGAATAGGCAAAGACTCTAGAGGAGGACATAGAGGAGGTTCTAGTGGTAGAAGAAATAAAACCATAGGCCAGGGAGACTCGAATCTTAGTGAACAAATACATGAGCCAAGCAATAGAGGAAGATATCGCAAATGAAGGAGTTATCATAGTGGTGGAAGAGGTAGATATGGTGGTTTTGGAAGAAGCTCACATTTTGCATCAATGAAATTCTATAACTTTTGAACATTGGGTCACCATGCCTATAGGTGTCTGGATAAGCCATCATCTTCACAAGGAGAAAAGAAAATTGCACATGTGCAAGAAGAAGACAGTACTAAACACTCTGAGATAAGTCTTGATTTAGAGAAGGAGAGAATCTAATGCTTAGGAGGATCTTGATCAAAGAACCTAACAAATAAGAACACAAAAAAGGGAGAGAACTATTTTGGGTGAAGTGCAAGGTTCATGAGAAAGTGTGTAGAGTCATCATAGACTCAGGGTCAGCGGATAATGTGATCTCGAAGAAGGCAGTGCAGAAGTTTAAATTGAAAAAGATACCCCATGCTAACCCCTATAAAGTAACCTGGTTGAACAAGCGGAAAAACATACTGGTAAATTAACAAGTATGGGTTGAATTCACCATAGGGAAGTATCACAACAAGATACTTTGTGATGTGCTACCAATGGATGTTTTTTGTCTATTTATTGGAATACCATGGGATTATGATAGAGAAGCAGTCCACCATGGTAAGCATAATAAGTACTCATTCAAGAAGACTTTAGTTACTTATAAGATACATTCCTTGATAGAGGAGGATACAGTGGAAAGGAAGGAAATAAATACAATCTTAATGAGTGGAAAAGAATTCCTAAAAGACATGAAGGAGGAAGATGAAGTTGGTTATGCTATTTCGGTGAAACCAAAAGAGGAAGAGACACCCAAAAGGACACCTATGCCTGCAAAAGTTAAACAATTGGTGTATCATTTCAAGGATATCATATGTGATGGGACACCAAATACATTACCTCCACAAAGAGAAATTAGTCATTAGATTGATTTTGTGCCAGGGGTAGATCATTGCCTAACAAAGCTGCTTACAATATGATACCAGAACAAAACAAGGAGATTGCAAGGCAAGTTCAAGAAATTTTGGACCAAGTTCTAATAAGCAAGAGCATCAGCCCATGTGTTGTTCTAGTGGTTTTGACTCCAAAAATGGGAGGTAAGTGGAGGATGTTTACTGATTCTAGGGAAATAAATCGGATAACAATTAGGTATAGATTTCCTATTCCTGGAATAGAAGACTTGATGGATTGTCTTGGGGTGCTAAGTACTTTTCAAAAATAGACCTTAGGAGTGGATATTACCAAATTAGGATTAAAGAGGGGCATAAGAGGAATTCTTCTTTTAAAACCACAGAGGGACTCTATGACTGGTTAGTAATGTCATTTCGGCTTACAAATGTGCATAGTACATTTATGAGGGTCGTGAACAAAGTATTAAAGGATTACATAGGCATATTTGTAGTAGTATACCTAGATGATATCCCTATTTTCAGTAAAACCAAAGAAGAGCATATGAGACACCTAGATTTTGTGTTGAAGAAACTCCAAGAAGAGAAGCTAACCATTAACCTTGAGAAAAGTGAATTCATGAAACAAGAACTTGTCTATTTAGGGTTTGTAGTTTCCCAAGGTGATCTAAAAATGGATAAAAGAAAGGTTGAAGCAATATTAAGTTGGCCTACTCCAAAAATAGGGACATAAGTGAGAAGCTTCCATGGTTTTGCTCAGCTTTATGAGAAGTTTGTGAGGAGATTTAGTGAAATTTGTGCACCTGTCCTAGATACCATAAAGGGTGGAGTCAAGACAAAGTTCATATGGACCAAGGAAGAAAATGAAGGATTTGAAAGATAGAAGAAAGAAGTGGCTACACAACCCATTCTATTTTTACCAAGCTTTGACAAATTGTTCATTGTAGAATGTGATGTTAGAAATATAGCAGTGGGTGCAGTCCTAAGCCAAGAAGGGAGGCTAGTAGCCTTCTTTAGTGAAAGGTTAAATAAGGAAAACTCTTGATATTACTCTTATGACTTGGAGTTTCATGCATTGATTCTAGCTCTCAAGAATTGGAGGCACTATTTGTTGCCACACTAATTTTTCTTATACACAAAGAACCAAGCTCTTAGGTACATCAATACACAAGATAAGCTTAGTTTGAGACACATAAAGTGGATGGAATTTTTGTATTCATACACATTTACAATCAAGCATAAGAAGTGAGTGAACAACAAAGTAACATATGTACTTAGTAGGAGATTTATCACTATCCAAGAAATATAGTTGTAGGGCATAGGAGTTGAAGGATTCAAGGATCTATATGAAGGAGATGTACATTTCTCAAAGATTTACAAGGTATGCATTGATTTTGATAACCATTTCCATAGTGAGTATGCTGACTATACATTGCAGAATGGATTACTGTTTAAGGTGAAACAACTATGTGTTCCAAGGGGATCTATGAGGGAAAACCTCATCCAAGAGTAGCATAATGGCAGTATGAGTGGGCACTTTCGGTTAAACAAGACCTTAGATCTAGTGGAGAGATTTTATCATTAGCCTAAAATGTAGAAGGATGTAAGGAGGTATGTTGAGCAGTGTGGGATATGTCAAAAAGAAAAAGGAACATCTTCAAATGAAGGGGTCTATCAGTTGTTCCCCATCCCTAATAGGCCTTGGTAGTGCATAAGTATGGACTTTATAGTGGGGATACCTAGAACAGCAACTGGTTTGGATTGTGTGTTTGTGGTAGTGGATAGATTCAGTAAAATGAGTCATTTTATTCCTTGTAAAACAACTCGTGATGCCAGTCATATTTCTCATCTTTTCTTTAAGGAAATAGTAAGGATAGATGGTTTTCCAACAAGTATTTTTTCAGATAGGGATGTGAAGTTTATGGGATACTTTTGGAAAATACTTTGGAACAGATTGGGAACCAATTTAGCACATAGCCCTTCATATCATCCTCAAATGGATGGACAGACATAGGTAATTAATAGAGTACTTGGTAATTTTCTAAGGTGCCTTGCTAAGGATTATGGGCAAGGATGAGAACAAGTCATCCCTCAAGCAGAGTTTGCCTATAATGACAACACAAACAGGACAACATGTAAGAGTCCATTTGAATTTGTGTATGGATTACATCCAAGGGGTGTTCTTGAACTTAGGGACTTAAAATATTATGAAGGGATCAGTGGAAATGTAGATGAATTTTCTTAGTCAATGAGAGAGGTCAATGAGCAAATGTAAAGGACATTAATGGAGGATAATTAGAAGCTTAAAGCTAAAGTGGATGAAAGGACTTCAAAGAGACTTAGAGTTTGAGGTAGAAGACTTGGTGATGGTATTTTTGAAAAAATCCAGACTACAGAAAGGCATACCAAGTAAGCTTCAAATGAAGAGGATTGGTCCATGTAAGGTGTTGGCTAAGTATGGCCCTAATGGCTATAAAGTGGATTTACCGAAGGAGATGTCCATCTCTCCTATCTTCAATGTGAAAGATTTGATCAAATACAAAGGTCTTGATGTTAGAGAGCAGGATTATAGTATAGACATGGTAGATGATGTGGAAGGACTTGGTGTACCTATCCCAACTAAGCCATAAGCTGAGAGAATTATGGATTCTAGAGTGAAGAAGATGACTAGGAACAAAACCTATATGGAGCATCTAGTAAAGTGGGAGGACCAACCCATATCAGATGCTACATGGATAGAAGAGGATGATTTTAAGAAGCATGGCATCAGCATAGAGCTCATCACACCTCAGGTGCCCTGCCTTTCTTGTTGCACGGGGAGAATGGTGCAGGAGCATCTTAGGGTCCAAGTTTGATCCTAGTTTCAATTTTGGCTTGTAGGTGGTTCTATTCAACTAACAATGAATAAGGACTAAGATAAAGTCGTAAGGTTTGTGTGTAAATAGGAGTTTTTAAGTTTTGCCTTTGGTTTGGTCCAAGAAGGTCCTAAGTAGTCTATTTTGCACTAGGTGACTAGGAAAGTCAATGTTGGTCAAACAATGACCAAAACTGCAAAATGGAGGGACATATGTGATTTTTTTGTTTTTGAGTGGTTTGGGATCCAATAGAGTGATTTTGGATCGATTTGAGAAAGAGTAGTTTTAAGGAAAAATTGCAAAAGTTCCAAAAGTTGCTCATGATAACTTTGCAAAGTTGTCATGACAACATTTCTTGGAATGCTGCATTTGGCAATAAATGGGTCCAGATCCTGACCTTAGTGTCTGAGCACATGGCAATGAGCTATATAAGGTTACCCAAACACAAATTGAAGGGTTGGTTGTCAGATTGTATGGACTGACTTAGTGGAAGCACTGCTTTGGTGATAGAGAGACTAGTTTTAGCCATCATCCAAACCCTAATGGATTGAATGGTATACTATAATTCTTTGAAGATATATTTCTTGTTATGTAATTAATATTTGTGTAATCAATTTGTGAGTTTTGTGCATTTCATTGGCATTTTGTAAATTCTTTAGTTTCTTCTAGCTTGTTGTCCTGAACAGTGTGAACTATGTAAATCTGCCTCCTTCTTGAGTTCCCGTGGTTGAATCTCAATGGCCACTTGGAATCAAGAAGGGAACTCTGTAAATATTGTAAATATGGCTTTCAAATTCATTTTATGGAGGGGAGCTATATATGAAAGCATGCCCTAGGCGAGTACAAAGGTATTCAGTTAGGCATTTGCACGGTTGCAGAGGAAATGAGCCTTTTTTAATGGATTGGTTTCTGCCAATCTTGAGTTGAGAGGTATAGGGGCATGTGTATGCAATGAGGAGTGTAGAGAGGTTCATTGGAGCACATTGGGAGGCAAAAGAAGACAGACTGGTCTACGTGCCCTAAAAACCCTTAAAAATAGGGGTTTGCTAAAATTCCTATGCACGAACATTTTGGAGACCTAAGACCTAGGAAATCTTGAAGCTTAGGAGGTCCTTAGGAAGAATCCACAATCAGTTTGGTGTGTTGTTAAGGTGGATTGGAAGATATTCCAAGATTACAAGTTTTAGGAGGCTTAATTGGGCTAAAAAGGCTACAAGGCGTAGAAACTAGGAAAGTATGAACTCGATGGGATATCTATGAAAGAAACTATCAAAATGAGTCAAGATTGATTGAAAGTGAAGGGGAAATAGTGTGAACACCTATTTCTATTTCCAAGAACAGTTTGGGAGCATAGTTACCTTGATTGGACCTATGAATGCACAATAGAATTGTGAAGGATTGTGGAGACTTGAAGTTGTTGGAGAGATCTAGTTGAAGGAGAGGAACCATAGGAGTGTCCCATGGTTAGGGTATAGCTAAGTACCCTAGTATGGTCATAGGAAGGACCTTGAGAAGAGCAAGGAAGCTCTTGTAAGTTCGATCTCCCCATCATGAATGAGAAGCTAATTTCATCAAAGGGGTTTTATGATTTTCCTAAACCGTAAAGAAAATCTTTTAATAATTAGGTTAAGTAGAGCTCTGAGTGATCTGTGAGGGTTTAAACCTCTATATATACCGTTTTACTAAAATGTTAAGCTTTGGGCTAGGAAAAATGCTCAAGGTGCACCTATTTTAGCTAATCTATATACTCTTTCATTGGTATAAGTACACTAATTCAAGAAAGATATTCAATAATACTAGTTATTATCAAGCTACTCCTACCCTCAAACAAGATTGCAAGTTTCACTTAAAAATTGAATACCCAACTACAATCAACATCAAATTCTAAATAAAAAAAATATTCATTTAAATGTAATTTAATAACTATTTAGAATGAAATAATAAGCTTTATTTTTGCATATAAAAATCTCAAATTTTATGTGAAATTTTATGAGTGTACTCATTACTTACAAGGAAGTGTTAAGCTTGTAATTAACAAACAAAAAAAATAAAAATTCTCTCTCCACATATCGAATCAAAAGAACAATATCACTTTAACTTCACATATAAAATATAACAAAATTTTATAAAAATACAAAGGTCGTCAATAATTTTAAGGCCAGTTTTCGCTAGCTAGGGCTTGTCGGAGAGAAAGCTCATACCGATAAAAAACATGATAAAAAACAAAATTAGAGGCACACCCCGTCGAGCAGAAAACCACAAAAGTTTCGAGATACTCACCAAGAACACGCTTCAACTGTTTTGCAACGTATATCACCCCTTTAATAACAACAATGCAATATGTCCAAAATCTCTCGTGTACAGGCCATTTTAACATAAGAAATATCGCCTCTATAATAAGTCCACAACTCTGAAATAAAGTTGAAGCGACCGAGGGACGCATACTTAACCGGAGTACATTTCACATTCATTGCTATCGATGTGGGGTTCTGTGTCCTTCTCATTCAGGTTATATGTCTGCTTTAAGCTTTTATACGTTAGAATGGTAAGATAGACTGGCCACAATTGCTTCTACGCCTATTTAATATTCCGTTTCTTCTTTGTCCTTCATTCATGACTTCTGGATGTGTCAGATTCTATCCGATTCGTCCTCTAAGAGAGGAGTTAAAATTAGAATTAAAATCAGAATTGCAGAGAAAACCTGCACTGGAAGAGACTTCGGAGATGGATGTTCAAGTATGGAGTAAGCTTCCTGAAGAATTATTACTGCGGGTTTTATCTCACCTGCCTACTTTAATAAGGAGAAAGCTCGTGATTGTTTCTAAATCATGGAGAACAGAATTCCAGCAGAGTCAACTAAGTGTTCCTCTTTGTTTCTCCCCTGCATTTCTTATAGGAGGTTTGCATGGCATTTGTTACTATAAGCCTCCTATTCATCATTTATACTTACTTCAATCGCTGCCAAGTTACCCTCTGCGCAAACTATCACTAGATTTTTTGGGGACCTGCGGCCATGTAGTGACGACCACCAAGAGCCTCCTCTGTTATCGTCATTACCCGAGTTTTATTAATTCAGATGATACTAAAGCCAATTTGTTCTCCATCTGCAATCCTATTACTAGAACGAGGAAAAGGCTTCCACCTTCTATCCAGGTCCACTCTTATCCGCACTTCATTGCCATGTCATTCGACCCTTGTGAAAAGAGATGCGGGTTAGTTATAGGAGTCAACAACCACAGCGGAGGACACAGAAACCAGATGCTTATAGAGATCTTTGATTCACAAAGTTCTACATGGATCAAATCAGAGATGGATGTGCCCCTATCGGTTTTTCCCAAAGGAGAAGGTTTGTTTTCTAGAGGAAGTTTTTATTGGATTAATTACACCCCGTTTGACCAGAGCAGCCGGCCCATGTTCCGATATGATGTTGTAGCATACGATGTTGCACGGAATCGTTGGGAAGTTATCAGGAGACCAGAGTCAAGATCAGATGTACCTGAGTTTGAGTACCAGTGCTGCTGGAGGCTAACTGGGCACGATGGGAATGTTGTTTTGGTGGACCAAATAGATATGTCTCTATGGACACTTAGTGTAGAAGGGTGTGAAGGGCCCAGCTGGTCAGAATTGCAGGCGTTTCCGAGGGGCCCATATGAAGAAACAGTGAGCCTTGGAAATAAATATAGAGCGAACGGGCACCCAAATATCAGCTATGGACATCCACATATAGTAATTAATAGTTCTGGGTGGGTTTTGGTGTACCAGTATTTCAAGAAATTGGTTGTTTTCGATGCAGAGGGAAGAATGATGAGAAGCATCGAAGGTAAACTGCTCGAAGTAATTGAAAAAGAGTCATCTCAACTTCCACTATATGCATATGAAATCAACAATGTTTGGTGGCCTTAATCTGATTTTTAATCTCCTCTCTTCTTATCACTGCTTCAAAATTACTTCTTTCGTGATGAAAAAATGTTAGTCCAAAATTCTGGCATGTCTGAAACTGGAAACAGGATACTAAGTGAGATTATTTTTTTGGGTTTGTGATAGTAATTTGATGTTTTCTATCGATTGTACTAGTACTTTCGTTAATGTTTTCATCATATTCTACTATGTATCATTTATTTCTATTTTATTATCTTCATTTTGATAACTCAATATCATAAAGTATAAGAGAAAATAAAATAAAATAAAATAAATGTATTCTATGTTGGAAGATTTATTAGCCGATAGGCTTCTTATGGGGAGAAACCCTTAACCGGAAATGTGTGTCACTCTAACTCTAAATTCCAGCAGCCAATATTTTTTCCTTTGCCGTTAACATTTTTTTTTTTTTTGGTCTTTTTGTGCCTTCCCACTCCCTGTTGTAAACATAGAAACTAAACAAATCCCCTCCGTATGGAAAAGAGTAGAACAGCCAATGAAAAATAAAAACACAATGCCAAAGTGTCAGATAACACAAACACTTTGAATATAAATTCATTGTCCAATGTGGGAGTTGGGTCTTTAGATTGAAGGCCTCCTAGCAGAGTAAATGCAACTGTGAAAACTAAATAAGACAAATTTATTTTATAGCTAGATAAATTTAAAGAGCTTATCAGGCTATTAATTTTTGTATAGATTACTCACCCAAATAAATAGATGTGGATCTTCCTCTGTCTTTTCTATGGACAAATCTAATGCCATATGACGGAGGATATAATAGTTTTGAGACTATATCCAACCCTGTAAAATATTTTTGATGCATTCATCACAACCTGACGAAGAGCATTCCAGCCATCTTTGTCTACCATTTTAATGCACAGATTGTTGTGTTCTAAATTTTTTTCTACCGAGTATGCATTTCCTTCTTTGGCTGAAAGATGAAGTGTTGATTGCTCATATTTGTCTACTATGCAACATAACTCTCCATCATTTTTCAAAAGCATTTCCCCAATCTAACTGATTTTTTCAACTTCAACTGTGAAACTGGAAGTCATGCTGGAACTAATGCTATTAAGTGGAGTGGTGTTCTATCGTGCTCATCCAATTCTAACAATTTTAGATCTCCGTAAAAAAAGTGTCTCAATTACATCTGAATATTTGGAAGAGTTATAATTAGAATTTAAAAATTTTAAATTAAAGAATTACACTTGGCATGCAAGATACAAGTGTTGCATGTGTGGGGGTTACTCAATGATTGTGTCCAATTCTCCTTTCCCTTTTATCCAAGGATTTGTTCTCATAATCATTAACAATCTAGAGAAATCTTAATACAAAAAAAAAAAAAAAAAAAAAACTTAAAAATCAATTAAAAGTTTTGTTTGCATCTGCAAAAATATTATATCGACGTAAACAAAATCTACACAAAATAAAAACAAAAAATAAAAATAAAAAATCAGTCAACTAGTTTGAAGTGAATTTTTCTCATAGAACTTCCAGAAAGAAAGGTTAAACGTACGAATCATTCTATTTTGTTCAAAACAGTCTAGGTAATTTTATTACAAATGTGTTTGGAACTTTACATCACACAAGTCCATGTGTTTTGCATGGATACTAAAATATCTTCCAAAAAACAAACCATTACATGTTCTTAAGAAAATTAACTATTTTAATTGTTCAATTAAATCAGTAAACTTCAAGGCTAACTATTTTTAACTTCACAAGTCTTCGAGCAGAGAAATAATGGGAGAGGCTTCATATATCATGTGAAACAATGAGAGATACTTTGAATGGGAAAGGATTTTCAAATTTCAGTGGGGTTCCTACCAGGCAGGAAGGCCTGGTTACGGGCAATGGTCCTGGACTGGTGTTAGCCAAGGGTATCTCCGTCAATCCTGTGGCGGACTCTCTAGTACCTATTTTGAACTCGGCCCAGCAAGTGTCAGGCTTTGTTCTAGGCAGCAAGGAGAATCATTCTCGTGTCATGCAGTGACAACGTGTGCTTTGCCTATGTTGTGTGTTGCTGAGATTCCCTCTGTGGTTTTGCCTTGTCCTTCAGGAAATGTGTCAATTTCTGGGAATATTTCAAAGGATGGGCCTAATATGGTTCTGGAAAAAAAGAGCTCTAAGATCCCACTAGTGGGGTCCCCTGAAGTTGGCTATGTTGAGGACAACACCTCTTCTCCCAAAAAGTGGTCACAAATTATGGGTGCTAAACAAGTGGAAAATCATTCTTCTATTGTTGGAACTGTGAAGGTTGGCTTTGTCGACAGTGAAGTAGCCATTTTTGTTCATGATACCTTGGTGGATCTCTCTATCTATGCTATGGATTTTACCCTGGTCAGTGAGTTTCTTGGCCCTCGTCCTAATATTAAACTAGTTAGATCTTTTGCTAGGACTCTGTCCTTTGTGGAGGGCTGTGGCTGTTTGGAATAATAGTGGTTTCTTTCCATAAATGGACTCCCAACTGGGATTATTCAAATAATTTTTTCAATGTAACGCCAGTTTGGGTTAAATTTCCTAGCTTGCCCCTGGAATTCTGGAATGAGGAAGTCTTTAAAGGCTCGACCTCATCTTTTGGAGGGGATCTAATCTTTGTTGACCCTGTGATTAAAGCTAAAACCCGTATGGTTTTTGCTAGCATCAATTCCAAGCTGGGTATTTGTAAGCAAGAAGTGGAATTTGAATCTCTCCCTTTTGCATACTTTGTATGTCATAAAATGGGTCACTAGGCAAAGAATTGTCTAAAGAAAGTGTGGAAGGATCCCAAAAGTGTGGTCCCATATCCTATTCCTCCTAAGGAACACAAACTAATTTGGAAGGAGAAGAAGGTGCTGGTAACAATAGAAGAAGTTAGTATTAACAAGGGTGACTAGCAAGGGGGTAGTGGTGACTTTGTAGATTCAAATGGGATTCTAAACATCGAAGAAGGGGAAATAGTGGAATCGGTAACATACATCTCCAATTCACTGATGAAAGAAGTGTTAGTAGAGGTTGTTGTTCCTATCTAGGCTGCAGATCAGGTGTTGAAAGTTGAAGGTGTCATCTCTTCCGTTCAACTGGATAGATTGGCTATTGGGGTGGATTCTTCCTCTTTTGACCTAGAAAAATCTAATGAGGAGGCTTCATTTTCTACTCTAGATACTCTATCTGGTAGTGCTGATGAAGAATCCTTTTCTACTCTAGATAATCTAGACTTGAATGGGGCTCTATGGACTACTCAATTAGGTAAGAAGCAAAATAAACAGCAGAGAGCTCTCACTACTCTGGGATCCATGGGAGTGGTTATGAGGAATAGGGCTGATGGAGGGTCTAAGATTCAAAATATGAAGGTGAATGTTGGTTCCCAAAAGCGAACTCGAGGTCGAACCTCCAAGAAAGATATTAGGGAAAGGGAAAGTAAAAAGGATATTGTTGATGGTAGGCAATTAACCATCCAGGAAGTTTGCACTCTGGTTAAGATATGAAGATCATATCATGGAACATTAGGGGTCTCAATGCAGCCCATAAGAAGGATTTGTTGAGAAACCTGGCTAGAGATCATAAACCAGATATCATGATGGTTCAGGAAACCAAAATGATTAAAGCAAAGGTTGAAAAAATTAGAATTTTCAACAATGGAGGTGTTGTAGGATCCAGTTCTATTGGAGCCTCAGGAGGTATAGCTATTTTTTGGAATCTTAATAATATCAGAGATGTTATTCTTGAAAATGATGTTAATTGCTTTAGCATAAAATTTACTCATCTCAAATCAGATTTTGAATGGGTTACAACTAACATCTATCCTCCTAATTCCAAATTTGGTAGAGCTAATTACAAGAATATAGTTGAAGATCAAAGATTGTCTTTCTGTGACTCTCCCTAGCTGGTTATGGGAGATTTCAACTGTCCTCTAAAAGAGGATGAGAAATTTGGATGGATAGATAGTTTGAGTCAACTGGAGGGAAGAGTTGATTTGATGAACTTTGTCAATCGTCAAGCTCTTGTTGATATTGATCTCCAAGGAGTTAATTTCACT
Organism: Thuja plicata; assembly: GCA_018584345.1. NCBI lineage: Eukaryota > Viridiplantae > Streptophyta > Pinopsida > Cupressales > Cupressaceae > Thuja > Thuja plicata. The sequence goes on from MU226486.1 coordinate 749,064, forward strand.
TGGTCTAATAGGACAGTGGGAGAGGATCTTATTCACGTTCGTCTGGACCATGTCCTAATCTCTAGTAATTAGTTTAATAAGTTTTGTTGCTCGTTGTCGTCTATTACAAAGGTTGGTTCAAATTACTCCCCCCTCTCCTTTGTTACTGAATTAAAGAAGGTGAAGGGAAATATACCCTTTAGATTTCAAAAAAAAATTATTGACCACCCTGAATTATAGCATGAAATCTAGGAATGGCGGAATGTGGACATTCATGGGACTATTATATTTTGGGTGTCTAAGAACCTCCAACATATTAAATAAAATATTGAGGTTTGGAGTAAGGAAGTGTTTGGGGACATCTTCAAAATTAGGATGGACTTGCAAAAGGAACTTGATTCTATTCAGTAGATAGGTTTGTCTCAGGACCTGAAGGTGACAGATTCAATGCTTTTGGCCAAGACTCATAACATCATCTCTAAAGAGGAAGTGTGCTGGAGACAAAGGTCTAGATCATTGTGGCTGAAGGCTGGAGATAAGAACACCAGGTTCTTCCATTTCCTATTTCCAAACATCGAGCCTCTAACAGAATCTCCAAGCTTAGGGTAGCATCTGATGTGGTAAGCAATGATAAAGAGATTTCTTTGGCTATGGTTGATTTTTTTTCCTCTCTTCTCTCCAGAGATCAATCACTTTTGTCAGAAAATCAGGCTTTAATCCTTGACTCTATCCCTTCTTTAGTGGATGATCCTACTAACAATTGTTTGACTCACATTCCTTCCTCTGAGGAAGTAAACAAAGATGCCTTCTTGTTTCAGAGAGACAAATCCTCAGGTCCAGACGGATTCCCTAGATTCTTTTTTCATAAATTTTGGCATATTGTTAGTAATGATATCTTTCACACTGTTAAAGAATTTTTGGTTCCAAAACCTTGCTTAAGGAGATTAATGCGACCTATATTGCTTTAATTCCTATATCCCCTGCTACTGATTATATTGACTCTTTTCGATCGATTAGCCTATGTAATTCAATGTACAAAATTTTCTCTAAGGTTCTTACCCTTAGGTTGTTGGCTATTCTTCCTCATATCATCTTGCCCCATCAGAGTGGCTTTGTTCTAGGGAGGAAAATCTTGGATTCCATTATGAAGGTTCATGAGGTTATTCACTCCACTCACTCTTCCTCTAATATGGTTTCCTGCTATAGCTCGATCTCTTGAAAGCCTATGAACTGGTGGACTGGGACTTTTTAATCAAGACTCTCCAATCCTTTGGTTTAAGTGACAAATTATTGCAGCTTGTTTCCCAATGTATCAGTACCTTGATGGCTGCTGTCATTGTTAATGGTTTCTCTTCTAGATTATTTAAGCCCACTTGAGGGCTCTGACAAGGGGATCCTCTATCCCCTATTCTCTTTTCTATCTTGGTGGAAGGTCTTGGTCACTATTTTCAAAAACTGGCCTCCGAAGGTTCCATTCAGGGCCTTGTTCCCTCCTCTACTTCGAGGCCTTGTTATCATGAGCAATTTTTCACTGACATAGTGATTATGGGGTCTTCTTCTATCTAGGAAGAAAGAAGGATTAAAAAGACCCTTATTATCTACTCTTCAGCTATAGGAAAAACTGTCAATTGGCAGAAAAGTTGTATGTTCTTTATAAATACTCCCCTGGATAGGAAAAATAGGATTGCTCGCTTCTTGGGGTGTGATATTGGGTCTTTGCATGCTTCCTATCTTGGCCTCCCTTTCGGGTTAATGCCCTTGACTATTTTTGGGTGGTTATTGTCAATAGATTTAATAGTAAATTAGCTGGTTGGAAGGGAGCTTTTCTTAGCCAAGTTGGTAAACGCCAACTTTTGAAGGCTTCTTTGCAAAGCCTCCCCATTTATGCAATGAGATTATTTAGGATCCCAGAAATTTTTTTTGAAGTGATAGAATCTATTTATAGAAATTTCCTTTGGTCTAGAGTTGAAGACAAAAAGAGACTAGCCCTAGTGGCATGGGACAAGGTTTGTATAGTCAAGAAATGAGGAGGTCTGGGGATAAAGGCACTAAAGGATATTAACCAGGCTCTTCTGGCTAAGAAAATCTGATGAATATATGGTGAAAATAAAGAATAGAATGACATTATTAAAAAAAATATCTTCTCATTCCCTCACATGTCATATTTTATGAAGTCTAATGTCAAGGTGCAGGGTTCTTTTATTTGGAATAGTATCCAATAAACTAAGGAAACAACTTTTAAGGGAGCCAAGTGGCTTTTGGCTAATGGCAAGAGAATCTTGTTCTGGGATGATTGATGGGAAAAAGGTCTTTCTCTGATTTTCATTCCTTCTTTTCAACCTATTATTGATTTTTGTAAACTCAAATTAGGTTTGTATGTTTCTGATTACTAGCAAAACTAGAACTGGGTTGACCTTTCAGAAGTTGATTTCTCACTTAAACCTCTCATGCTGGATTTGAATGTTTGGAAAGTGGAAAATTTGAAGGAGGATATTTTGATATGGGGAAAGCTTCTGTCGGGTCTCTATTATATGGCTTCGGCTTTTGAGATCTTGATTAAAACCCTGGACCCTCTTCCTTTATGGAGTCATGTTTGGGATAAAAGGCTCTTTCCAAAAATTAACATCTTTTTTTGGATGGTTTTGTAGAACAAGATCCTAACCATTGACAACCTAAAAAAAAGAGGAATGGTCCTACCGAATAGATGTTTCCTTTGTAAAGAGGAGGAGGGTTTGATTTTCCATTTGGCTATTGATTACGGTTTTTCCAAAAATGTTTGGTGTCTTACCTTGCAAAGCTAGAATATTCACTAGATGTTTCTGAACAATCTAGAAAAAAATTTCAAGCAATGGAGAAATGTTGTTGTTCCTGTTGCGAGCTCTCTATGGAATATTATAGCTCCTCACATCATCTAGAAACTTTGGCGAGAAAGAAATGATAGAGTATTTCATGATAATAATTTACCTTCCGTGATCATAGTGGAAAAAATTAAAAGACTTGCATCAGAGAGAATTGTAATATGTTTAGTGGTGATGTGTTGGGTTCCAATGCTGGAGTTTTGAATGGCACTATGGCTCTTTCTCCTTCCAGGCATGAGAATTATGTTTGGCTTTCCCCTCCTATTGGCTGGATTAAAGCTAATTTTGATGGTGCCACGAAGAGCAGGCCCTGCGGGTTGTGGTGGTCTTATCCATGATGACGAGGAAAACTATCTTGCGGCTGTGGCCCTCCCTATTAGGGTCCAATCCAATCACGTGGCAGAAGTGATAGCCCTACTGCACACTCTAAAGCTAATCAATGAAACTATGCCCTTGAATGTATGGATCGAAGGTGATTCAATGAATATCTTAAACTGCATTAAGGGGACAACTAAGCCATCATGGTCAATCAAGGTGATTATTTATGAGGCTTCCTTAGTCATTAATTCCTTTTCCAATGTAATTATTTCGCATAACTTCACGCAAGTGAACTATACAATGGATGAGTTGGCTAACATTGCAGTTAAGGCTGAGGGTATCATGACCTGGCATGGAGTTAGTGATTTGACGGTTGAGGTGAGAGTGAAGCTGGCGTATGATCTGACTCCTATAAAATGAGCAGATTTGGAAAATCTAAAAAAGATCTAATGAATTTACGGCTCTCGTTAATTGTTGGCAATAGGATTACGGAAAGGTGTGTCTTTCCCCAAAAGGTTAAATGTAGACACGGATTCTTTGGTGGTTTTCAAAATTTGGTCTTGGCATTTTTTCTCTACCTCTACTTTTATTCTGCCATTGTTAGCTATCTTCAAGGTATCATAGGGAATGGCTTAAATAGAAAGGAGCCAAAAAATTGTAAAAAACGGAAAACCCAAACAGACATATGGGATAAACTTAACGAGGGAGGCCTTACTAACTATATGGAGTGCCTTTATGGCTCTAAAGACGTTGTCATGAAAGATTTTGTGGAAAGCTGGAAGAATGGGATTGTTGATCGAAGGCATGGTCGTTAAGATCACCAAAGATTTGATAGTGGAGGTTACACGCTTAAACACAAAAGGCATAAAATTTTACAAAGACAAAAAGATATCCCAGAAGGCTATTCAGCATTTCCCCAAGGACAGAGTGGAAGCAGATAGCCTGGTGAAAGACTCTGGAGGGTGTTATGATGTTAGCTCCATTAAATATTTTTGGGCTAAAGTTGTTACAATGATCATGGAGTATGTGTCTTTGGATGGGAGATACAAAAGGGCCCATTCTTATTACTTTGTGTTGTTATGTCATTTTCGACATAAAGTGAGAATTTCTTTCCCCTTCTACTTGTTGCAATCGCTCTGTCATAGCATTGCTGACCACATGCATAAGGATAGTAAGCCCATTTTGCATGAGGGCTTGATTCTCTTGATTTTTGAACATATTAAAAAAGTTGCGGCCTCAAGTCCTCTTATTATTTCCCCGAGAGATTCAGGCTCTACTAAGGCCCTAAAATGACATAGGGTTGGAGATGATAAGGTGGAACTGACTGTCAAAAAGCTAAAGTTTGATGAAAATAAGGGAAAGGACACAGAATTGGATGTTGTGAGTATTGATGGTTATGATGAGACCAACTATATTCCTCACTCCCAGTTTGATGACAAGACTATAAAGTCTCTTTCTGTTTCGGTGAGTGCCTCTGATGAGGAAGAGGTTAAAACTTAGAAAGCCCACACTGTTAAGGAAAAAGGTAAAATGTTTGAGGTTGTTGAGGAAGATGTGGGCGGTCAAAAACTACCTATTTTGGTAAATTATGTGAGTTCAGAAGAGTATTACATCTCCATTTCTCCGAAGCTCGAGGTTCTGATGGAGGTGCAGTTGGAACAGAAAGTGGAAGATACTCCAGGGCAAGACAATGTTAAAAAGGACCATATCCCTACTTCCTCTAAGACCACCCCTTTCTCTAGAATGGTTGATATGCAAGATCGGAATGTCCAGCTTCTCCAGGAGGACATGGATAACAAAATTGAGCCCCCATTTGGGGTTCTCCAAACTGCAAAAGCTATGTCCTTATATTCATTTTGACTGATGAAATGGGTATTTAAAGAAATCAAAAGTCTTTATCTAAACTTCAGATCTCTGCCTGCTCATGTTGATCTTATTAATTCTAGGTCGACAGGTGATGATGGCAATCAGAACAAGGAGGATGGGAAAAAATTGAAGTCTCTGCATGAGCTACTCCATAGTCTAGAGAATACTATGAAAAAACATATGAAGGACAATAATGTCTTCATGAGTACAACTATGGATTGTTTTAACTCTATTAAATATAAGATGGATTCCCCCACTGTGATGATTGATGAAGATAAAGATGACAATGAAGATGATGGACTGGGAAAGTGCACGCGTTCAACAAGGAAGAAGAAAATTCAAGACAAGATTTCAGAGCTATCAGATTTAAATGTGTCCATCAAAAAGGTCTCAGAAGAAAAGAAGGAAGTGGAGGTAACTCTCCTGGAGTTTGCCTAGCCCTGTTGTTCCCCTATTTTTTGGCATTTTGACTTTTGGCTTCTGGCTGCCAGAGACTCTAGCTGGTTTTTGTCTTTTCTCTCTGGTTTTTTGTTTTAATCTGGGTTAACGGGCTAGGTCCTAGTCTTGTCTTTGTTTAGTCTATTTTATGTTGTTTATCTTTTTTCTTTGAATGTAAGGGGTTTTGGGTCCCCATAAAATCTATTTTTACCAGCAATCAAAACCTTCACAAGTCTTAAACCTAAAAATACAATGTTGGAGCATTGGGGGGATGGAAGAAGGCAGTGTTGGGATTTGGGTCCCCTGACACCCCTAATATGCCTAAATTCTTAGCTGGAAAATTTGGTCCTAAAATCTCTATCCCAAATGGAGTTGTGCATGACATATCTTCTACCCTACACCTTTCCCTTGTTGGGAGGTTTGTTTCCTTTATGCCCACCATAGACATGGTGCGCAATTGGTGTACGGCCAGATGGAAAGATAAAGGATCCTTGTCACTTTCTGCTATGCCAGGGGATCTATTCCTATTCAGATTTAATGTTGAGGAAGATTTTACTAGTGTTTCAATAGGGAGCTGGTACTATGGGAAGCACGCTCTTCTAATGGCTAAATGGAAGCCTTGATTTAACCTAGAAGTTGAACTGCAAAAATCTTCTCTAGTGTGGGTCTGCCTTCCTGGTCTTCCCCTAGAATTCTAGGATGATAAAGTGCTTAGATGGATAGGGAACTCCTTCAGAAATTATATGACAGCTAACACGGTTACTCTAACTAAGTCACGCCTGGTGTTTGCCATATTTTGTGTTAATGTCACTATGAACAAGCCCCTTCCCAACTTTGTACTGCTTAAGTCCAAGTGGGGGAATTGGAACCAGGCCATTATTTATGAAAACACAACTCTACACTACCAAAAATGTGGGAAAAATGGGCATGTGGTGACAAACTGTAAGGGCTCCACTAGGCTGGAGGAACAACCTAACACATCCTACCCTCCTAAGTTTAAGAAAGTTTGCGAGTCCTTCCAAGCTGTGCCTTTGGTGGATACTACGGTTTAACAACCTTCCCTTGGCGGGTTCACCCCATGTTGGTGGGCTTGTGTTGGAAGTGTCAGAAAAGAACATAGAGGCCGAGAAGATTGAGGCCTTACAAAAAGGGCTATGAAGGAAGGTCGGAAAGGAACAAAGAGGACAAGAAGGTTGAGGCATTAGAAGAAGGAGAGATCTTCACGGTGAACACTAAAGCTGGGATGGGTATGGCCCTTGAAGATGGTGAAATGGTCATAGTCTTAACGGATGTCTCCAACACTGTCGTTAATAGTCCTAATGGTCTAGTTGTCAGTATGGTGAACAAGACTTGGGAGGTTGGAAGTGTTTTGACAGGAAAAGTTTGGGGAGAAACTTCTTCCACACGACAATGTGGATCAGAAATTTGGGTAGGGATGATGAGATCAACTTCCTTGTTGCCCTTGACTTCTGCTTTCGACTGGTCATAACCTAAAAGGAAAATCGGGAGCAAGAAGATGGATGAAGGACTGGAGTAAAAAAAGAAGGCAGATGTGGGAAGTGAAAAAAAATTTGGACGCCCGACAGCTAGGGTGGCCAAAGCTAAGGAAGCAGCCAGGGCCATTGCCAGTAGAAGGCAACTAACCCTAGAAGACTCTCAAAAAGGTAAAAGATGAAGTTCCTATCATGGAACATAAGGGGCATGAATAGCCCACAAAAATAGTTTTCTTTGAAGAAATACATTACTGATCTCCGAGTTGATATGGTTCTCATCCAAGAGGTTAAAATTAAGTACCATAACTTTGCACCGCTGGTTGGTAAAATTTGGTCGGGAGTGGTCTTTTTGTATAGTGAAGCTGATGGGGCTTTAGGTGGTGTTGCTACTCTCTGGAACCCTATTAATTTATCTAGGAACATTGTGGCTTCTTCTCATAACTTTCTTGCTATATTTTTTACTTGGAATAATTCTTCTTGGTATATGTTCAACATTTATGCCCCTAATTCTAGAATTGAACGGGGTAGAGTCTGGGGGGAAATCTCTAACCTCATTGATGTTGACAATGATTACCCTTAAATGTGTGCTAGGGATTTTAATTCTCCCCTTTTCCCTTCTAAGAAATTGGGGGGGTCCCAAGATTATTCTGATTGTATGCAGGAGCTAGCTGATTTCATGAGGATAAGTGATTTGGTCGATATTGAGTTGTAGGGAACGGGTTTTACTTGATCTAATAATAGAAAAGGTAGGCACCTTATCTAGGTTAGGATGGATAGATGGTTGATATCCGATGGGTGGGATATTTCCCCTCTAATTGGCCTCTCCCACCTCCCAAGGATTATGTCTGATCACTCTCCTTTGATTCTTGACTGGGAGGAGAAAGCCCGCACTAGACCTCGGCCATTCCACTATGAGATCATGTGGCATTCTCACCAGGAATTTGAAGATTGTATAAAAAGGTGGTGGAATATGCATATTAGGGAGATGACTATGTTCAGATTTGATGAGAAGCTCAAAATTATCAAAAGGGAGGCCCACAGGTGGAGAAAAATTAAGTTTGGGGATATTTTCCAATGTAAGAAAGAGATAAAGGGAAAACTTAAACTTCTCCAAAATGAGATGGCCATAGGAACTTCCTCTTGGGAAGCTCATATTGAGGAAGAAGGCTGGAGGAAAAAATGGAAAGATAACCTCAACAGGGAGGAAATATTCTAGAAGCAATGATCTCGTATCCAATGGGTCAAGGAAGGTGACCACAACTTGGCTTTTTTCCACAAATCTACTTCAATCCATAAAAGAAGAAATGCAATTAAATCCCTGGATGTCGGTGGGCTGGTAATGACTGAGGAACAAGACTTGGGTAATCATGTAGCAGATTTATTTCGTGACACTTTTAGAAATCTGATATGGAGGGGGGTTGATTCTAATAGCTCTCATCTCCTAGAGGCTATCCCGACTGCTATTTCTAGAGAAGAGAACGATATGCTACTATCCCAAGTTTCTAAATAGGAAGTCAAAACTATGATTTTCTCCATGGGTGCTTTCAAATATCCCCGCATGAATGGATTTACCCTAGCTTTCTTCAAGCACTTCTGGGATGTCATAAAGTATGATATTATCCATATTGGTCATGATTTTGTTAGAACTTGCAAAATTCTCAAGAGAATTAATAAAAATTACATTGTTCTGGTCCCTAAAGTTCAAGACCCCAAGGAACTAAGTGATTTCCAGCCTATTAGCCTCTGTAATACTGTTTATAAAATCCTATAAAAAATTATGACATATAGGATTAAACCTCTCCTGGGTAAAATAATTAACCCCAACCAGAAGGGGTTTGTTTCGGGAAGGCAAATCCTAGACACGGTTATCACTACCCATGAAATCATTCATTCGATGGAAACAGGTAAAAAAGCTGGCATGGCACTGAAATTGGACATTTCTAAGGCATATGATAAGGTGATTTGGAAATTCCTATACGGGGTGCTAATAAATCTTGGCTTTCATGCAACTTCATAAGAATCGTCAAGGAGGCAGTGGAAACTATTGAATTTGTGGTTCTTTTAAATGGTTCACTTTGGGGGTCCTTTAATCTAGAGAGGGGCTTACGCCAAGGTGACCCTCTATCCCCTTATTTGTTACTCCTTGTGGCTGAGGTGTTGGCTCATAATTTATTGAGACTGAAGGCTTCTGGACACATTGCTAGATTTAAACCGGCTTCCACTCTTCCTCCTAAAGTCATTCAACAATTTATTGATGACACGTTTCTATTTGGGAAAGATTGTATTAGAGAAGCGAGAGAATGGAAAGCTTTGCTAAATTTTTATGTGAAGGCTTCAGGTTAGGTGATTAATTATAGCAAAAGAAAAATTTTCTTTAATTCTGAACAAAGAACCCAATTGAAAATTATGGAATGTATTGGTTGTAAGGGTGGTATGCTTCCCGACACCTATCTCAGGCTCCCTCTCACTGTGAAGGAATTCTCTGACCCTTTCTGGAACTCCATCCTCAAAAAAATGCAGAAAAAATTTGTCGAATGGAAAGGTGAAGTCCTCAGTAATGCACGGAAGCTCCAACTTCTAGTGGTGGCCCTTCAAGAAATACTTGTTTACTTTCTCTCTCTTTTTAAAATCAATGACAGAACAATGAAGAAACTGGAAAAAATCTAAAGGAACTTTCTATGGTTTGGAACGGAGGAAAAGGCTAAAATGAACTTGGTTAGCTGGGATATAGTTTGCCAACCTAAGAATGTTGGAGGGCTGGGAGTGAGAAAGATAAAAGATCTTAATAAGGCGCTAATAACTAAACTTGGTCGGCAAATTTTTAGAGGAAACTTTGGTTGGTGTAAAATTCTGAAGCCCAAATACTATTTAAATGACCTATTACCCCTGGGCTAAAACTACCCCACTGGCTCTAAATTCTGGAACTTCATGGTGAAAAGTAAAGATATTCTCCTCATATGCCTAAAATGGGGGTTGGGGGAGCAAGCAGATACATTTCTGGGAGGACTAGTGGGTGGGGGATAAACCTCTCAGTAGAAACAAACTTGGTCTCCTCAGGGATCGTTTGATTTCACATTTTGGTGACAAATTCAGTAACTACATTTCATAGGATAAGAAATGGAAAATCCTTGCTAATGATTACCATGGCTAGGAGCATGTCCCACCCTACATTTTGAAGCTACAGGAATTGATTGCTGAGATCATGATCCCCATCTCTCAAATTATTGATAAGGTTGTGTGGTGTCACAGCAAATTAGGGGAGGTTATGGTCAAATCTTCTTACCTTGCTAACATTAAGGTATTTGCCGATGAGATGAGTTGGGGAAAGGTTTGGTTTCCTCAGCTCATCCCCAAAATAAACTTCTTATGGTGGACCACTCTTCATGGGAAAATCCTTACATTGGACAACCTCCAGAAATGGGGAGTACAGCTGGTCAACAGGTGTGTTCTGTGTCAAATGCAAGATGAGATAATAATTCATATTCTTATACACTGCCCCTACGCTTCTTAGGTGTGGGTCAAAATCATGAGCAAACTGTAGCTAGACTGGGTCTTTTTGGAGCACTTAGACCAATTTATCAATAACTGGGGTCGCATAGCTGAGCACCCTCTCATCAAAAACCTTTGGCATCTATTACCCCCACATGTCTATTGGAGTCTATAGAATGAGCGGAACAATCAGATTTTCAGAGGAGAGGACAACAATGTTGAAGGAACGGTGCGGTTGACTGTGAATTTGCTGAAGGAAAACTTGGAAACCTGCCACTAGAAAATCTCCGCCCGTCCCCCCAAAGGATTGGAGTGTATGATAGCTAAGGAATGGGTTCTTCCCACTTCTTTCTACGCGACAGACAACTCCAACATTTTGACTAGAATAAACACTAAATGGTCACCACCAGAGGAAAACATAACCAAGCTGAACTTTGATGGCGCTGCATCCAATGGTATTGCTGTGGGTGGAGGTATTCTTAGAGATCAAAAGGGTCACTTGATCTTGGCCTATGCAGTCCACCTAGGGAAGGGGTCTAAAAATTTGGCTTAGATGTCTACTCTCCTTTGGGGTGTAAAGGTGGCGTCTAATATTGGGATTAAAAGATTAATCATAGAAGGTGATTCTAAAATTGTTATTGAGCTAGATAAAGGGAACTATACTACTGGCTGGATTCTTGAAAATGTGCTGCAAGACATCTATTCGCTGCTCCCCAGGTTCGATGATTTCAAACTTCAAGACATTTACCGAGAAGGTAATGTGGTGGCTAACATGCTGGCAACCATGGTCTTGCGGAGAATGGCTTAAGATGCTGGAGAAATTTAAATTCTCTACCCAAGAATGTTATTTTGCTTATGGAAAAGGGAAGAAATTTTAATGATGAATAACGAGGCTGATTTTGATTGGTCGAGAAAGACGACAGACAAGTTCACGGGGTACCGCATCATTTCAAATTTCAAAAGAGATACAGGATTTGGTTCTATTAATTATTGCCAGCTAAAAAGATGGGCCATCAATGCCATTTTTAGAAAAAGTACAGGCTTTTTCAAATTAAAAGAAAACCTGGAGCATGACACACGCAAGGGTAAGAATGATATGACTGATGTGATTAATGGTTACATCAAGCCTTTAAGGAATTATCATTTCTTGACTTGCAAAGCTTATTCTTTTATCTCGACCAACCACGTGAATAGCACAAGCCAACTTTGTGAGAAGGCGGACAATAAAACCACCTGGTTTTTCATTTGGAGAAAAACCTTCTACATTTGTTGGGTTGTTGGCTTTTCTCTGGTGAGACTTGTGCTAAATAGAGGAGGGAAATGTGGGATGTCAATTGAGACCAAGGAGGAAGACTTGCCTAAATACAGCTCAGAGATGGGATGGGATATGGTGCGGGTGGAACCTACTAGGATTGAGGATGAATTAATCAAAAATCTGTGCATTCTCAACTACCTTAAGGAGGGTGGTTTCTTCCCGTTCATGAAGGCTATGGGCGGTAGTGATGAACTGGTCTCTCTACAGTTGGTAAAAACTTGGGATGAGTGCAAAGTCACGATAAATGGAATTACTTTTGAGATTAATGAGGAGGTTATTTAGTTGGCCACGTGTCTCTCCACAGAGGGTAGAAAATGGAAGAAGATCACTAAAAGCCAAGATGACAGCCATATGAAAAGATTCTTCAAAAAAATGGAGATTCCTGAACAATTTAGGGGAGGTTTCAACACAATCACACTACCCGACCCGTGGAATGAAATGTGCCTCATTTTGATGAAGTATATCACTCTGAAAGGCCACTTTGGAACCTATTATAACTACCATTTCTCTCTCCTTAACCACTTCAGTTACAATGATTCCATCTCCTTTTCATTTTTTCTGCTTTATTCGATGGAAGCTTCTATTATGGAAGTCAGAGAAAAAATGAAATCTAGGCAGAATTATTGTATACTCCATCAGGGTTTAATGTTATGCCTATACAATTTCCATTTAGCCCTCTATCCGCCTAGGACTGTTACTCTCCATAACTCTATGTTGTATCCTGAGAATCCTAATGAGCTGTAGGTCACTCTTTCTAACCCCATGAATTCTTCCAAAACCCCTATTTCCAAGAACAATAAGTTGGTTTCTACTGACGGTGACCAAATCACCATTGAGTCTGAAGGAGAGGAGGAGGAAAATGATAGTAGGCATAGATCTAACATAATAGCCACCAAAACCAGATACAAGAAAAATGTGGTGAGAAAGATGTGCCCTGATGAGGATGAAGAGGAAGAAGATTCGAAGGAGGAAGAAGAAATTAAGCAGCTCACCAATGGGAAAGCTAAAGTGGGGAAGAAAGTTAAGGTTGAGGAGAAAGAATGGGAAAAAAAGAAGAAAAGCTATATTGTGGATGGGATTGAGAAAAGTCATGACTCTCATGTCTCTGCTAGTTTCTGTCTCCCCGCCTTTGAAATTTCAAAGAAAAATCTCTTTGAGGAGACAAAAGTAGACTCACCACTCCTAACTTCCCAGCCCCTAAGGCCCTAGGTGGATATTAAGGGAGCCCCAGAGGACTCCAAAAAGATAGATGAGAAAATGCCCGATGATGTGAGTGACACTCCCCATATAGATAAAGGACCTTAGGAGCCCCTCTTTCTTTTTGACCCAAAGGAGAAACTAAAGAAAATGAGGGTGGAAATCAAAAATCTCAGGGAAAGATTTAATAGGATTGCTGACTTTGTTGTGAAGGTCATGCATGCGGCTGCTACTACGCTCCAACTCCTTCATATAGAGAAAGTGAATTCGGGAGGAGAATGAAAGGATGAAGAACTGTACCAGTTCCTCGCGGATGACTGGCTTAAGCTCTTGTTGAATGGCGGGGAAGGTAACCCCAAGTATTTTCCTTTTCCTTTGATTACGACTAACTTTTTTGCCTGGACTTTTCGGTTGGGCATTGTGAGCCTGTTCGATCTTTAGTTAAACTCTAGTTTTTGTAATGATGGTTCTCCGGTTGTTACTGTTAATGCTAACTTTACTGATACTTATTACCACAGGCTAGATACCAACCTCATGGTGAGGTTGGGGCCTGTTAGGACTTCCAGGCTGGTTACCAGCTCCATGTTGTAGCTGGGGCCTGTTGATTTTCTTTATTGGTTTTTGGTTTTTAAAATTGGCATAGGCTGAGGGTTTGTTGTGTGTGTTTCTTGCTGGTTGTCAACACTCCTCATGCTGGTTATGTCTGTTTGGGTCAGCCCCCAGTTTCCGCTACTTTTTTAAATAAAAAACATTCACATCTGAATTGTTTAATAAATAAAAAATTGAACATTTATATTTTATAATATTAAAATTTAAAATAAAAATTCAACATTTAAATTTTAGAATATTTAAAAAATATAGAAGAAAGAGACTCATTATCATCCATGTTTTAATAATCTTTATTAAACATACAAACTAAAAGTCTATTAAAAATCCATGTACTCATTAATAGTAATCTGGTCGTATATGTGAATTTTTTTTTAATAATTTAGAAAGTTGTGTAACTTTATTTTTATATTAAGTTTATCTAAGCTCCCATTTCAGGAATCGAAGATAAGATCGTACTATTACAAAGAGAAGCAGGAACCCTCTACCAATGCCTAAAATTGTGCAACTTTATTATTATCCATAGTATACAATTATATCATTTTGTACAAGTTTTGTGGTGGTCAAAGTGAACAGTTAAAAAGTTAATAGAGAATATGTATCACACAAACAATAGCTATAAATTCTCAGCTGACATAGAAGGAAACAAAAATAAATTATCAAAAGTATTTATTAGAAAAAAATTAATCACTATAAATATCAAACGTCAAAATTTATTATTTTTTAAATGCAATGATGATAGTTTCCAATCAAATTTTTAAAATCAAAAAGCTTATCTAACTCAAAATCTCAAAAATGAGTTTGGAACCATATAAATTTTGATGCGAGATTATTTTTGAGGTTGGTGCCAAATATTAGTATCTAACATCAACTTTGTTTGTAGCACAGATCATATTCAATAAACCATCAAGAAGAAAAAATGAGAAAAAAGGCCCTAAAAATTAATCTCTTAAAATGGAATTTCATAAACACAATGCTTAAAATATGGTTCAATGCAGAGAAAAATAGACTTTCATTACAATAATGCTTTTAAAAAATAGTTTGATGTAGGGAAACATACCTTTGTGTTGTCTGAAGATAACATGATGAAGATGTGTTTTGCCATCTTTTGTGGTATACCCATCGTCAAGTGTAACAATCATTAATCTACTAACAATGTTAGGATGCCCTTGTTCAGTAGCCTTGAATAGGGCAGTTTCACCTTGGAAATCCTTAACCTATGGTAGAGTGTAGTCTTCCTTCAATAGAAAGAAAACTATATTCTCATTTCCTCCTCGTGCTGCCTTGTGAAGGGTTGTGTTTCCCCAAAATTAAAAAATCTCAACAGCGGAGATCCTCCCTCAATATCTCCTTTGAACAAGTTAACCAAATTTATGACAAATCCCACATGGCCATTGCAGGAAGCTATGTGAAGTGTTGTATTTTCCTCAGGGTTAACAACCACTAGAATTTCATCTAGTAAAAATTTGTCAAGTGCATCTAGTTTCCCCTGTTTAGCAGCTTTGTACAGCTCTTGGTCCATTTTTCTCTATATAGTTTACAGAACCCCTCTAACAACAAATTTAATTAGAGAATCCTAATACAATTTACAAAACCCCTGTAACAACAAATATAATTAGAGAACCCCTATACAATTTACAGAGCCCCTCCAACCACTAATTTATATACACATAAAAGTGGGTAGCTCTGAAACTTCCCGATCCCTTCCTATTTGAAAATTTTATTCAAATCCCACTCTTATTCACCTAAGTTGGTGGATCATTTATTATGTTTGCCAGACATGTTCAATTTCATTAATTCTTGGATGTTGACCTCCTTGACGCAATAACGTGATTACATTCTAATGCATGTTATTTGGGTATGCTTGGAACTTTTAGACTTAGAGTACTTATTGACTTTGAGGCAAATTGGATCGAATTAGATGTGAAATAATTGTATTGAATAATTGGTTTTTAGGATTGAATTTTTTACTTGGATAGATGAGTCTTTGTTTAGATAAATGTCTATTCTATTTTGATAAATGTATATCTTGAATGAATAGAAGAATGTTTTTGTTATTTTAACTAGCACACCTATTTTAAAATAATAAAGGCATAGTGCATATATAGATATCATATTTGTTCATTATTTCACAAGTAACAAGTAATTATATTATTATATAATAATATTATAATTAACATTAAAATTATTATGAAGATGTAATTATACTGTTATGTTTTAATATATTCTTGTTATTTTCTTTTTATATTTTTATTAAACTCCTTAAAAATACATCAAATTAAATGCTTCTAGATTTTATTAATGAACATTTACATCTTTAGCATATAAATGATCATCTAATATAATAATTATGTGAATAAATTAATATCTTATATAAATAAATGATATAAATAATACATATCTCATACAAATAAATATGCGAATATAGACATAAATTAAATCTTAACAACTTAAATATAATATTTGAAATACGTAAATTGAATTGTTATAATTTGACTCAGTGTACAATTTGATAAAATGATTCAAAGAAATCTGATTTCATCGACTGCAATGATCGTAGGATATGCACTACATGGATTTTTTTAAAGGATATATAAAATTTTAAACAAATTCAACTCCAAGTGTAAAACCAAATTCCACATCGTTTGCAAGTAGTTGGACCAAAACAAAAAAGTGTTGTAGCAGAATATTCTTTGGAAGAAGTAACATATTTTAAAGTTGATGTGGGGGCATGCAAATATGTCATGGTTGATAGAAAAGTACATGAAGATGTAGAGAATATTTTGTATGAAGATGAGATGAAGAAGATTAAAGAAGTGGTTAGTTCTTGTGATTCTTTGCACATAAATTTTGACAGAGTAGAGTAGGATGAAGATAAGTCTATCATATTGTAATGAATTTTTAAGAGAGTGGAGCAGATATTTCTCCTTTAAAAGATATATTGATCAAAGTGGAAAACCTAGACCAAATTTTTATGGATTCTTTTAGTTTTCATAATATTGGTTGTTCTTATTTGATTGTAGGTAAAATAGTAATGATTAAAGAGGATGAGATTGTTGTTGTACCATGTCTTATAGAAGGCATAAAATTGTTTGTGAAAAGAGATTCATTAAAGAACAAAGCATAATTGTAATATCCCTTAGTCCTTTGGAGGACATGATGATGTTACTTGTATGTGATATAGCGAAGCATAGCTAATTCCTTTCCATGCAAGAAGTGGATGAAGAGATGGCGATACAAAATTATGTTTTAAAACATTTTTAGTGTTGATAATTCATGAATTGTGGAAATCTCTTATCGCTCACTTCTATAATCCTTTAGGACAAATTTTTTATGGTATTTATGTTAAAAAAACATAGCTAATTATTCTTTCAATTCATTAAATTTAAGTATGAGTTATTCTATTCATTTAACCTTGCAAAATTTCTATTCCTTCCAAACACATAGTGAAATGTTTCCATGGGATGATAACTTATGGACATTGAAATATGCAGGTTTTGGAAGATTTTAGGCATGGATATGAAGTATTTTTTAACAGTTATCCAAGCTCTCCCACCCTTGATTTTTCTAAAACATAAATTATCTATGTAGTATAGATCAGTTACCCAAATAAGACTAATCCAGATCAAATATGATTATGATTAACAGCTGAATAAAATGTGTGGAAGATTTTGAGATGGCATTGGTTTGGGTGTACTTCCATTCAAATGTGGAGGAATAAAACTATGTGTAATGTTGACATCCACTGGTTGAGGTAGCTAATGTGTTTCTTTGTTCCCCGATCTTTCATTTCCTCACAAGAAGCTCTACCTATGACACATTGATGATAAGCTATCTAATAAAGTTAAATGACAAGATAAGAAAAATGCATAAACTTAAAGATGTCCTTAACCATATCAATGGTGATATCCATTTCTAGAAAGACAACATCATCTTTATCCATCATGTTCCTCACCTTAAAGTGAGTATATTGTGCTTCCTTATATATTTCCTATCGGCTAACCCTTGCACCACTTTCGGTGCAAGCGCTAGTTTATGGTTTTCTATATATATAGGGTGCAAAGTTCAAATTTTGTAGGTGTAGTGTAATGTTAAAAAATCCTCATTGCAAAAAAAATGAGATCAAAAACATCATCATTGAGTGTCACTCATTGAAAGTCAGTAATATGCTAATTAAAAAGACAAATGCTAGCTAGCACGCAAACAGTTTGATGAATGATATCCACTCCAATATCAGGTTTTTTTCTATCACGTGGTTTTACATGTGTATAGAGAGGAAAATAATTTAGTAGATCTTATTCCAAATTTTGCAACTCAAATCATTGATTGTGTTCTTTGGGATAACTTGTCCTCTCTTAAAACTATTAATTTTAGTAGCAATATTTATTTATTATTGTAAGGTTGAGATATCATTTTCCTAATAGTCAGTTGCACCTCTCGAGGATTCCTTTAGACTAGACTCTAAACATAGTGAGGAATCTTGAAGCTATAAGACTAATTCCACTTTTCTCTCTTCTTCTCTTTACACCAATGACTCCCCAAACATCCACCTCTTCTTTCCCCTCTCTTTTCACCCCAATGTCTCCCCCAACATCCACCTCTTCTTTCCCCTCTCAAAGAGGACTCTATAGACCTAGCATAGGTGGTCATTTTATAAACCCGCCCAGAAGAAATGCATCATGTGCATTGATATCCAACACAAGTTTAAGGAAATAACACTATAATTTTAGTGCATATTTGTAAGTACCATACCCATCAGGGTTTTCCCTTGGCCATGGTTTCCTTGACAACAATTCATGGTGTTACGAGTTATGCTTTGTGTGTTTATGTTCTTTTCATTTCAGTATTTATCTAGTTATGTTGGAAATTTTTAATTTCATGTCTAAAGTGTTGTAATATCGATTCACCCACTCTCTTAGTATTACTTAATCCTAAAAATTGGTATCAGAGCTTTTGGCCCTTAGAGAGAAAGCTTAACAAATTAAGGGAGATCAAGATGGATTCTAAAATTGTGGAAAATTTTGAAGAAACACATGGAGACCTTGAAAGGCTAAAGCAGAGAATGATGACTTGAAATTCAAATTGAGAAGAATAGAAGGATTCATCAAGAAACAAAAAGAATATGTTGAAATTTCTAGAAGTTAGAGACAAGATCTTATCAATAAGATAAAAGAGGATTTAGATAGTGATACTTTAGATCAGATAAAAGATCTTGGACAAGAGAAATATACTTTGAAGCTTAATAATGAAACTACTTCCTTTAAGATGAATAATGAAATTCAACAGGAAAAGGATGCTAGAAACAAAAGTGAAGAAACCTTAAAAGATGTTAATATTCAGATTGGACAAATGAAGACTAAACTTGATCACGACAAGAAGAACTATCTAGAATTAGAGAAATATAATCATATAATAAAAGGTGAACATTTTGAGGCTAAGAAACATATTGAGAAACCTCACATGGGTAGTGACATGATCGATGAACAAAGAGATAGAAATAAACTTAAAGGAGACATGAATGGAGTTGGCTTCAATGAAGTTGAATGTTCAAAGACTCGGGAAGAAAAATCAGAAATAAAGACTGATGGAGAAAGACCCACTCTTGAAGAACCTAAATATTAGATCAGGCCTTTCAGAGGTAGATGTTTTGGATGCAACAAGATTGGACACATGAAGAGAGACTGCATAAGTAAAATTCCTTACAGATATTTTGATGGCTATTGCAACAATTTTCATGCATATGGATACAAGAAAGCATAATGCAATAAAATCAATCTATCAAGAATGAAACAAGATTACATTAGGGAAGAAACAACATCTAAGATCACATGTCACAAATGCAATAACTTTGGGCACGATGTAAAGTATTGTAAGTTGCAAGTTAATAAGAACATACCACCGCCTAGATGATACAAATTTAACATCCAGGACATATAGAAAATTTTTGCTGATATAATGGAACTAATAATAAAATAGAACCACCGTGTATGGTTATAAAGAAGAACATTGGTGATAGTGGTAAGATTCTTGTAGAATATATGGATGAATTCAAGAGTCAATTCAGAAAACCAAAAGATGAAAACAATAGTAAGGTATGGAAAGTAAAAGAAACAAGTGAGGTATTGGTTCAGGGAGAGTAAGTAGATGTTACTGAGCCTTCTCTTGATGCTAACATTTCTACATCAACATAGATATCCAAGCATGGCCTTAGGGGGAGCATTAGAAGAAAACATAAGAAATCTATCAAGCCCCTAATTATGTGGAGTAATCTCTTGCGAGCTTAGGGAAAGTATATGGATATGCTATGGAGCATATATCTATGATCTCATGGTTTTAAAAATATTCATTTCATGACTTCCATATAGATAATCCACGGGATTATGTGCAGAGATGAGTTTATTGGGAATTGTATCATTTATTTACCCAACAAATTATAAGGTCAATTGAAAGAAACTGTTTAAACATTATTCAAAGAATAGATCCCAAGGAGAACAAAGTTTAGAGAAAAGAGAAGCAAAGAAGCAAGTGCATTGAGCGTTTGATCGAAGCATACATTCACTAATCAAAAGATTAAAGGTATTTAGATCATTTTTGCAGCTTTGGTTATGGATACTTCGTTGATTTTTGATGTTGCAGAAATGCCTAGATATAAGTTTAAGAAACACCCATAAAAATCAAATGAGGATGATCCCAAAGGTTCATTTTCACAAACACCCTTATGACATTCTACATGTTGAAGACATTAGCGCTTACATTCACTATAAGTATGAGTCTCTAGGAGACTATGAGATCTACAAAGAGATGAAAGACATGATTGGAGTAGATAGAAAGATGAAATTTGAGTTCACACATATTGAGAACCTTAGTATCATGTGGATAACAGGACATTACAAATTTGATGAAGAGGAATGGATTAAGATCATTCTGGGCAGAGTTCACGATTAATTCATTTGGCTTGGAGATCATCATGTCAAGATTTGTAGTGACTTAATTCATGGTATGAAAGGTTTGGATAACTCTGGTGTTATCCCTATTGCAGAGAAGAACACAAAGAAATGGTGGAAACCCTAACACAATCACAATGGGGTAAGAGATCGATGACAATAAATGATATATATTAGCAAGATGTTAGACTAATTTCAATGATTCTAGAATATTAAATTAATTACAATATCTGACCTAACTCAGTATAAGCAGGAGTGATTTTGATGACATATACAATGGTTAAGTAAAATGTTAAGTATAATATTTGTGAAGTACTTGCACAATAGTTCTTGGAAAATGTGAGGTAAATAAAGAAAGATAGTACTAATGCATTTAGATTTGGATCACTACTGATACACATGTATATTCATATTGTGCATAAATTCCATGGTATGCACCCTCGATCTTGGAAGGACAGTGAACCTACAAAAATACAAATCACAAAGAGCTACAAACGATAGAATAGTACATGAGTTGATGGTGAGTTATTTGTGATGATCAAATCTTGTAGAGATAGATGAAGGAAAGAGAAAGGATTCCTGACGCTTTGGTAGAGAAGTACACAGATTCAATATGTTTCATGGTTGAAAATGATTGTGTTTTCTTTGAGGCAGTGCAACCTAGGAAGATGTGGCGTTATTGGTGCAAGAGCACCTAGGCTATCCTCAAATCCCTAGTTAGTTTTGGCTTGTAACTGACTCTAGCCAAGTCATTATGTTTTTTCTTAGACCTAAGAAGTTATTTTTGTTGTGTGTAACTAGGTGAATTAGTGGTTAGTGCTAATTTCATTCTAGTTTAGTTTAGTTTTCTTTTAAGTGTTTAGTCCTTAGAATAGGCCTAAATTTGGGAAATGGGGGTCTAAATGTGTCCTAGACCTATGTAAAGTGAGAAAGATACTTCAATTTTCTTTAATGATGTTAGTTCATCTTTTTTTATGGGTTAGAGGCCCTAAAAGATAGTTTGTATCATAAATGCAAAAGATGTTCAAAAGTTGTCATGACAATATTTGCAACTTTTGGAAATGTTGCATGCAACTCGACAAATTTTGATTCCCCTCATTCTAGGAATAGGAAATCAATTCTAGTGGCCTAAAATGGTGGATTAAGAATCTTCTGTTACTCTATGGATCATTTCCCGAGGTAGAACGATCGTAAGAAAGTTTTTGGAAAGTGAATAAAGCAAGTGTTTTGAGATACAAAGTACAGTCCACTTGTTTGAATGTTCTTAATGTTTTAATGTATTTAAAATATTAATATATTGGTAGATTCATGTATTAGGAGTATATTATAGACTTTTTCTTTCAGTGAGAAATTAGATTAGTGTTGACTTGGTAGCCTTAGGAAATTGTTTATCTTTTAGGGAGTCTGCTGGTCCAGTTCAGTGTAGTTTTGGTTTTATGGCTTCCCTATGAATTCCAAAAGTGGGAAACTCAAAAGCTTAGATGAATGAGTTAGGAGAGCCTATTTATAGTGTGAATACTCAAGTAGGAGGTTAGAGGAATCAATTTTCTATTTTTATAGCCATGCCCTAGGTGAGCTATGACTGGCCGAGTAGGTGTATGGTAGAGGAAAAGATGAATGTAGAGACAAGGGTGTGTATTGGATTCCTAAACCAAGTGTGGTCTCAGAGTCTTTAGGGTTTTATAGATCCCTGGTTACAATTTCAAAGCTCATCTAATCCATTTGGATATATTTTTCCATAGAAGTCAGATGACTGCTTGTGAAGAGATAAAATAGGCCTAACAGCCCTACAATTCATTATAGAGGTGTACGGAAGGCTTGGGGACCCTAGACCTTGAATTTCCTTTAGGTCTTCAAAAAGGGTATCAGGATCCTAGATTATTTTTTGAGGTTGTTTGGGAGATTTAGGAAGAAATCCATTAAAACCCTATGGATAGGGCTAATTGGTCAATTAGGCCTAATAGGATCATTTTGAGTGAAGATTTGGAAATTGACTAAATTGGGATTGAAGACCTATTCAAATGGTAATTTATGGATACAGAATGTGTATACAAGTAGTAGAAAATACCCTTGTATTGTTTGTGGAGTTGGTATGAAGGGTTTATGTTTGGAATCCTTCAAGAAAATGATCAGCATTGAGACAAAACTACTGGTAGTTTTCCTTCAAGGTGAAACACAAGAAGATTAACTCTTGGAGAAGAGTTGGAATAGTCTTAGGTTCATTGTCTTGAGGCTATTGAGATTGTAGAAGAGGAATTGGTAACCTAAGTAGACAAGGGAAAGAAAATTCATCTCTAGAACATTGTGTAAGAACACCTTTGGGTTACTTCTATCAATTATCCTATGGGATATGAATTCAATTTTGATGTCTTGTATAGGCAAGTAGAACACTTTCTATCATCATAAATTGATCCATCCAAAGAAAGATGGGGTACCTATGAAAAGAATTCAACAAATATAAGGGAAGAATAGACTAGAGGTATAAGGAAGAGGAGAGTAGAAACCTTTATAGATGATCTAGCAGCCAAGGGTGGTATAACAAAAGAGGAGATGAAAGAGGTAAGAAGGAAGATGATAGAAAGGGATTCTAGGTTGGTGAACACTGCTCCAACAACCCTTCCACCTCCAGATGTTGAGAAGGTAATCATTCCATCTTCTATTGTGATTGATGTATCTAAGACTAGACCTACACCACCAAAGAGAATAGCAAAGAGACATAAAATTATAGAATTGACCAGAAGGAACACTAGGTCCACTTAATAGGACTCTCCTGTTAGAATAACTGAGAGGGGGGTGAATCAGTTAGAATCCCTCTCCTCACAAATTATCTTATATTCCCAAATTTGTCAAGATGTATACCAAAAAAAATTCAAATATGAAACTCAGCTTAGTGAAAATGTATTCTGTAATCTCAAACTATCACCAATAGTGTTTATCGAATGTCAGTAAATTAATACTGTGATTACCGATCTAGGTCAATAAAATAAAGTGTAAAGTAAAATCACAATCCACAACATTCATCCAAATTGACACATAGATTTTTAACATGGAAACCCTACTAAGGAAAAAACCACTTGGGACCGGTAACCCAAAATAATTTCACTCTTCTAAAGTGAGCTTGGTGAAGAGCCAACCCTGTTAAAGGTTACAATGCACACTGTTAAATGTGACCTGGTTAGAGAATTTAAAAATAAAATTTCTCTCTTGACCATGCATTCACTATGGGGTCATCAAGAAAACACTCAACATTCTCTGAATGTTATAATAAAGACTTCACTATCCTACTCGGTTAAGAGTTTTATCTATAACAATGGTTAAATTGATACAGTAATGATCTGATTCAAATACAACTTTGTTTTGTAGATATTCATATCTATGCTAAGAAGATAATACCTATGATCAATTTTTACTTCTTTAGTTCATCTCATAGTTCATACTTGTTTTGTTTCGTAATGCTCTTTCCTCTATAACTCTGTTATGTTTGCAGAAAACACTCAGTTCTGTCTTCAACCAGTTTGATTTTTCATGCACAAAATCACATGTATGCATATCAGGTATAGCATATATTCATAAGGAATCTCTTGTATCTTATATAGACATCATATGTCATTTAATTTCCATCCTTTAGGTCTTTTCATTTAACCTCCATTGTTCATTTTGTCCGCTTGATCAATCTTCGGTAGTTGTGTTAAAAGCACATTTCAATCATTTTCATCCTATCTTCATTGAATTTTGATGGCCGTTTGATCAAATAAAAAACTTTATCTTGTACCTCAAAATCATCAACTACTATCTCATCATCTTAGTTGGCCTTGATTTGAATTAACTGATCGGTCTTAGTATTAACCATGTTGTGCCAACAATACACTAGCTTGGTTATCACTATGCTCGATATACACTGTGTTTTACTCAGTGTATGATGTATCTCGGTGTATAAAAATCTCCTCATTTTCTGACCACATAAACATTTTTTGTTCCAGATCTCTAATTCACAACAAATATTTTACACCATAATATTACTCAAATAAGTTGCATCGATTAAAATACATCAATCTTATAATTTTTATCATCACTTCTGCAACTCGTTTGGAAATCAAAAAATTACTTCCAACATTCAATCAGTTATACTTCTTCATTCTCTCCCTTTGGCATTCATGGAAACACAATATGAAATATGGAATAAAATTTCATACATAAAAAATACCAAACATTTATTTTACAATTGCAATAATTTTACAGCTCTCCTTAGCTTGAATATAAACTGTGTCAGTATAAAAACTTACCGTGCAGACTCTCCTTGCAGTTTTAAAATTTTTTTAATTGAATCTCTCTATAGATTTGATATGTCTCTCCCTTTTTCTTTTCTCCCTTTAGTGGATAGATACTCCACCTTTATATTTCATCGATCAACTCTCTCCCTTTTACAATAATGCCATAAAGAAATATGCAACTCTTTAGTAGCCAAATAAAATATCTCTGATTTTTGGTGTAGTAGGTACGTTTCAGTGTACTGATATCTCCATGTCAGTCCAGTTCAACTTTGCATCAACATGATTGATATTCTGATTTCATGTAGGTTGACACAACCTCCTAATCAATTTAGTTACCAATAGACAACGAACAAACCCCTAGTCTACCTCTTAAGTACTCCAATGTATCCTTCGGCAAGGCTTTTGTGAATATGTCTGCAAGTTGTTCTTTTGATTGTACATATTCTAGTATTACTTTTTTTTATCTTGTACTTGTTCCCTCAAGTAGTGATATTTAAACATTGCATACATCACAAGATTCTTTACAAATATGTATAGTACTTGTATTATCATAGTAAATAATCATTGGATCAGTGATCTCTTCATTCATTCCTTTCAACAGTTATTTTATCCATGCTATGTTAGAGGAATTTACAGTAGAAACATACTATGGTTCTGCAGTTGACTGAGATATGCATCCTTGCTTCTTGCTTATCCAAGTAACTAGTCTTTCTCCAATAAATAATTCTCCACCAGTAGTGGTCTTTCTATCATCTATGTTCCTAGCCCAATCAGCGTAAGTATAGACTTTTAATTAAAACTTTCCTTCTCTTTTATACCCTAGTCCATAATCCTCAGTATTCTTGAAAAATCTAAATATTCTTTTCACAGCAGTCATATGTGATTTTCTGGGGTTAGCAGAAAATCTTGCAACTATTCTAACTGCATGTGCTATGTCAGGTCTTGTGTGTACAACACACATCAATTTACCAATCATAGATATGTACAAAGTCTGATTTACCTTAGGTGTCTTGTCTTCTTTTGTTAGTTTGCATCCTATCACCATAACTGTTTCAACTATTTTTTATTCTTCCATTCTAAATGTCTTTAGTACTTCCTTGATGTATTTTGATTGAGTAATGTAGATACCCGCAGTCTGTTGTAAAATTTGCAATCCTAGAAATATTTTTATCTCTCCAAACATTGACATTTCAAATTCTTTCATCATTTCATCAACAAATGAAGTGCATAAGTTACCATTACCCCCAATTATAATATCATCAACAAATATTTCAGCAATAAGTATCTTATCATCATTTCCTCCTTTTAAATACAAATTGATGTTGTCACTTGTGCTAATAAATCCAATACTTATAAGATAAGAATGAAATATTTTCATACCATGCTGTCGATGCTTGTTTCAGTCCATATAAAGCTTTGTGTAACTTACATACCATGTGTGTCTGACTAGGTTCAACAAATCCCTCAGGTTGTTCAAATGTACAACTCTTCTTCTATTATTCCATTCAAAAAATGCAGACTTAACATCCATTTGATATACCTTGAATCCTTTATATGCAGCATATGAAAGTAGTATTCTTACTCCTTCAAGTCTAGCAATGGGTGAAAATTTTTCTACATAGTCGATTCCTTCTTCTTGTGCATACCCTTTGCAAAGTAATCTTTCTTTAAATTTGGTTACATTGCCATCTTCATTTAGTTTGTTTCCTAAAAATTCATTTGGTGCCAATGACATTTTTATCACTCCCTCTTGGTACTAATGTCCATATCTTATTTTTTTGTATCTGGTCAATTTCCTCATTCATAGCATTAATCAATTCTTAATTTTCTAATGCATCTTTAACATCATTGGGCTCAAATTCACAAATTAAACAAGTGTCATCTCTAAAATTACTTCTTTTCATCATGCCTGCTCTTTTATCTTGAATAATATAATTCTGTGGATGATGACTTCTCACATATTTATCAAGTACAGGCTCAACTCTTGGTTCTTCATTATCTTCTTCTGTATGTTCATTGTCTTCTGGTTCATGATCTTCAGTTTTAGCATTTTCATGATTCTCTACCTGTGCTTCCTATCACCCGATGAAATTACCTATTGTATAGTAATGTTAGGAATATATGTCGGTATAGTATCAGGTTCTTCCCAGAATACAAATTTAATGTAATCTTTAGGTTCTTTCATGCTGTCCTCATCATTCTTCTCTGCAAATTCATAAACTTTTACATTAGCACTCTCAATGATTTTGTTAGTTGTCTTGGTCAAACATTTGTAAGCTTTACTCTTAGTAGAATATCCAAGGAATACTCCTTCATCACTTTTCGAATCAAATTTACCATTTCTCTCATCATTCAGAATATAACACCAACTACCAAATATTCTAAAATAACATATTAGGTGTATACCCATATCATAGCTCATAAGGTGTTTTTTTTGAATCTTTCTTCAGTTGTAATCGGTTCAGTGTGTAGACAATTGTGCTAAAAACTTCTCTCCAGTATTTTTTTCCAACTCCTTTTTGATTCATCAATGTTCTGGCACAATCACCAATTGATTTGTTCCCTCTTTCAACAATCTCATTCTACTGTGGTGTCCTAGGTGCAGAAACCTATCTCTAAATTCCATACTCATTATTAAAGTTAGTGAACTCATTAGAAATAAATTCACCTCCTTTATTAGATCTCAAACACTTCAAATCTCTACTAGTTTCTTTTTCCACTTTGGATTTGTACCACTTAAACATCTTAATGCTTCATATTTTTCTTTTAGGAACATGCCAGTCATCATCCTAGAGTAGTCATCAAAAAATAAAATAAAATAAATGTCTCCATAATAGCTCTATGTTCTCATTGGTCCACATAAGTCTATATTAGCTAACTCCAAAATATCATTAGATGAAAAATTATTTCTCTTGCAACTTTATTTTGACATCTTACACATTTGATAATTTTTGCACTTTACATGGTCTAGTTTAGAAAATCTCAGTAAACCTCTGACTTTTCTTTTTCTACTAATCTTAACCATTTTATCAAAATTTACATGACAAAGTCTTTTATGCCATAACCATATATCTTCATTCTTTTCTAATAAGCGAGTAGTTTCAGCTATGTCAAGATAGAATAGTGTAACATAAGAAATAGATGTTACTTGAATGTAATGTAAGATGGATGTTGTTACATTTAAAATTAGAATGTTCATTGAAATCTGAGGGATAAATTTAATGTGTGTTATAAGAATGGAGAAGAAGGTAAGATTGTCATCTTAATCCCAAATTTCTTAAAGGGAAGATCCAAATTGATTAACCCTAAATAAAGGATCAATGCATAAATGAATCAACCTATGAAGGATATGGATAAAGAGAAAAACCCTAACTCCCATTTTATAGAAGAGAGTGTGTCCTAGGTTTAGATAGATAAATAAATTTAATTGAAATGGCTAGGGGAAAATTACTAACCTTGAAATGTCGCAGATCTGAAGAATTCTATTTTTGGGGGTCTACACTTAGTTTCTGGAAAATCCAAGAACACATATGGAATAGAAACATAGAAATGAAAAAAACCCAGAATCTTTTTCCATTCTGACACAGTTGTAATTTTAACCCTCTAGTCAATGTCACCATTGACTAATAAATTCCAATTTTGACCTAGGGTAGAATCATCCTAAAAAGTCTCCGACAGGAAATATGTTTTTGGATCCAGAAATATTTCTGAAAAGGGTATCCAAATCTGCACTCTGATCCGTTGTTCTGAACCTGTCTCTGTAAGAAAAAAATTTTGTTTGTTGGGGGGGAGGGGTCTGCCTCAGTCAAACCCCTTTAAGAATTAACCTTTAAATAAATAATTGAAATAAATAATTCTGGCAAGTAGTAGAAGTAAATCTAATAAAGAAGCTATTATATTCAATAGATATACAATTGTCTTTCGAATATAAACAAGTATATAAATCTGAAATCTTGGACTCAATATTAGAAACCATAAACCTCCATGATTGTATGCTTGGAATATACCTTGAAGGAGAGAATGAATGATTCTTGAGGATACACAAAGGATCTTGAAGGAAGATCACACCACCATGATGGATAGATCTAGGGCTTGAATGATGAATCTTGAATGTTTGAACCAAATCCCTTGAAAAGATTGAATTCTTGAATCCTTGAATTCAATGGAGAGCTTGAATGCTTGAGAGGACGACATGAACACTTTTAAAGCTTGAAAACATGTAAAACAAATGGATGCTTGAACTTCACTTAATGCTTAGTGTTTCTTCTTTCTTAGAGAGATTTCACTTAGAGCTTGAGATTATACCACATATGAATTACAGAAAATAAGAGGAGAAAACTTCCTTATATATGAAACTAGAGAACAATCTTATAGAGAGGCCTGCATAGGAGAATTAAATTCCAATTAGACCTATACCCCTAGAAGAAGACCTATATTAAATATAATTTAAGAATCATCCCTTCGAAACCCAAAATAGTCGACCTGAAAGCGGGAAATGGACTTTTGATGACCTCTGACAGCCAACAAACTTTCAAATTTAAAAGGGGGACCCAAGTCAAGGTCAAGGTTGACCTTGACCCAGGGAGTCAGACCCCTAGAAAATATGCCAGATGGGATGGATGGTGCCCGGAGAGGCCCAATCAGGGTCCTAAACAGACATAGAAGTAGGAGAGGGTGCATAAATGAGGAGATAATACGATGATGGTCAAAAACACCCCCTAAGGGAGGCTAAACATTCTTAACATGGAAGTGCTTCCATTTCAAGAGAATACAAATAGGTTATTCAAAATGTTCACCAGTACCGATTAATTTTCATTTTCCATCATAGATTATTTCTTTTATATTGTCAAATGCAACTCGGTGACATGTGTTATTACACTGTAAAACACTCAAAAAATTGTAGTTAGGTCCTTGTACCCAATAAGCATTTTCACATTTGATTTGATTGTTTATCATAATAGTACCTTTTCCTTTTACTTGACAGGGTGTGTCATTTCCCATTCTTACTGATCCTTCATCATAATGTTCAAGAAATTCAAATTTTCCTTTATCACTAGTCATGCGATATGTACAGCCACTATCAATAACCCAAATTTCATGTTTACTAACTTTAGAGATAAGTTTTATTTCTACATACCTTTCATCTTCATCTAAATCATCTTTCAAAGATACAAACATTGTCACAATATCTTCATCACTGTTAGAAATATTGTCATTAACTTTATCTTTAGCAATGTAACATGCTTTCTTTCCTTTATCTTTATATTTATTGATTATCTCTTCTATCATACTGTCATTTGCTTTTGTAGTCTTGGTCATCATTTCAGTCATTAGATCTATCATCTGAATCATTATTCTTTTTGTTAGGGCATCTTGCAGCAAAATGGCCAATCTATTTACCATTAAAAAATATCAAAGGTAGTTTACCTTTATATCTTCCTTTACCTCTATGTAATCTTCTAACCATTAAAGCTTCAAGTTCATCAAGTTCCTTGTCATCACTATCACTGTCACCATTATTTATGGTTATGTGTTTACTACTGGATTTACCAATTTTCAAAGTAGACAGAAATGCCAACTCCATAGATGGTACAATACTGTTGTCAAAGTTTTTCAACTCAAAATAATTCAATCTTCCAATAAGACTATCAATAGTAATGTTATTTCTATGTGTAACTCTTATTTCATGTATTGCAGAGACTCTTAGAGAATAAATAAGCAATAGAGTTCTAAGAATCTTACTCACAATAGTGTCTTCATTAATGGTTCCACCAGATCCTTGAATAGCATTCACAACCTCTTTAAGTCGGGTAATGTACTATGTTATGTTCTCTCCTTCTTTCATTCACATGTCATCAAACTTTTGACGAAGACTTTAAGCTTTCACTCTTAGTACATTTGCATCTCCTCCATAAACTAGTGTAAGATGATCCCACATCTCCTTGGCAGTTGTACATGTCTTGATATTGTCGAATTATGAATATGTAAATGAAGAAGCAATATCCACCATGATAAGGTTGTGTTCATGTATCTCTTTCATTTGATCTACAGTCAAAGGTCCAAAAGGTAGGCTGAATTCATTGTCCAGATAATCTGCAATTTTGTCTCCAATTCTTGATAGGTATAGTCTCATTCTACTTTTCCATGTCGAGAATTTATCCTTGTTCAACTTAGGTGTTTCTCTCTTACACATCTTGTAATCTTTAACTTAAGTCCTTCTAAAATTTATTCTAAGAAATCTATGCTCTGATACTAGTTTTTAGAATAACTGAGAGGGGGCGTGAATCAGTTAGAATCAATCTCCTCACAAATTATCCCACAGTCCTAAATTTCTCCAAATGTATACCAAAACAAATTCAAATATAAAACTCAGCTTGGTGAAATTGTATTATATAATCTCAAACTATCACACATACTATTTACCGAATGTCAGTAAATTAATACTGTGATTACCGATCTAGGTCAATAAAATAAAGTTTAAAGTAATATAATAATCCACAACATTCATACACATTGACACATATATTTTTAACATGGAAACCCTGCTAAGGGAAAACCCACATGGGACTTGTAACCCAAGATATTTTTAATCTTATAAAGTGAGCTAGGTGAAGAGACAATCATGTTAAAGGTTACAGTGCACACTGTTAAATGTAACCTCATTAGAGGATTTAAAAATAATAGTTTTCTCTTGACCATGAAGTCACTATGGGGTCAACAAGAAAACACTTAACATTCTCTAAATGTTATAATAAAGACTTCACTATCCTACTCAGTTAAGAGATTTATCAGTAACAATGGTTAAATTGATACTGTAATGATTTGATTCAAATATCAACTCTGTTTTGCAGATAATTAGATCTATGCTAAGTATATAATACCTCTGATCAATTTGTACTTCTTCAGTTCATCTTATACTTCATACTTGTTCTTCTATGTAATGCTCTTTCCTCTCTTTCTCACTTATGTCTACAGGAAAATGCTCGATTCTATCTTTAACGAGTTTGATCAGTCATGCATAAAATCACATGCATTTTCATCTGGTACATTATATATTCATAATTAATTTCTTGTCTCTTAAATAGATATCATAGCTCATTTAATCTCCATCCTTAATATTTTGTCGCTTAATCTCCATCATTCATTTTCCCACTTGATCCATCTTGGATAGTTGTGTTAAAAACATGTTTCAATCTTTGTCGTCCGATCTTCTCTAGATTTTTGTGACCATTTGATCAAATAAAAAACTTTATATTTTACTTTGAATCATAAATTTATGGCTCAACATCTTAGTTGGCCTCGATTTGAATTAACTGCTCGGTCTTAGTATTAACTGTATTGTGTCAAAAATCCCTAGCTCGGTTATAACTATGCTCGGTATACACTGTGTTTTACTCGATGTATGATGTCTCTCGGTGTATATAGAACTTTTCATTTTCTGACCATATAAACATTGTTTGTTCCATTTCTCCAATTCACAACAAATGTTTTCCACCATAATAATACTAAAATAAGTTGACATCAATGACAATACATTAACATGATAATTTTTATCATCACTTCTGCAACTCAGTTGAATATCAACAAATGATTTAAAACATTCAATCAGTTATAGTTCATCATCTCCACCTAATAAATAAAGGACAAAAGTTGAAAAGAAGAGAGAAGAGAAGAAAATAGAAAATAAGGAAGTAGATGAAAAGAAAGTAGAAGAGAAGAGCACTGATGTGAAACAACTCTAGAAACCTGACATGAAAATATTGGAGAAGAGAATAGTTGAGCAGGGAAAGCTTATCTCATTGATCATATACTAGGTATGATACATGCGATAAAATTTTGATTGAAGACATGGTAATATATCATTTGCTTTCTTTTAAGAAGAACTTGTTAAAAGTTGAAGGTAGTATACCTGAAGAACTTTATGAGAAATTAGAAATAAGGAAATAGTTAGCACATATAGAAGATGAAGCAATCATATTTCAAGCAGTTAAAATATGTTACCTATTGTTTCAGTCAAAGAAATGGAAAAGGTATTAAAAGATTTAAAACCTTTGTTGAGAACTAAGTCAAGATTGGTAAAGATAATGGGGAGAAGGTATGATGAAGTGATTGAGGAAACACAAAAGGTTGTGGATAAGGTTCAGATGGATACTGAACCTGAGAAGTTCTCACCACCAAAGGCTACTAAGCCTAAAACTATTGAAAGAGGTCAATCATAAAGGATGGGGGAAATAAGTCTTTATAAATCAATGGGTGAAGACACTAGTGAATTTGTGAGTACTTTGAAGCAACCATATTTCTTTTTATTTCTGGTTTTCTTGTATCTTGGGATACCTCACAGGATCATAGTGATCCTTTTGAGAAGGATCCCAACATAGATGGAAGCATTTTTCCTAAAATGGAAGAGAAAGAAGAACATAAAGTGAGGGAAGTTGAAGCAATGAAGGAAACAATGGTTAAAGTTGAAGAGAAACAAGAAACTCATGCATATGTTTCTTCATTTTTATTTTTGGCAAGTGGAAATAAGACTCTAAACACTAATGTTGACAGTATGGATCAAGATGAGTTGATGAAGCTATCCTTCATCACATTTTCTAAAGTAAAGGAGAGATCGGAGAAGAAAGGTGAGAAGAAATCAAGGGTAATGGAAAGAGCAGTTGATACTGGTGAAAAACTCCTATCTATAGCTTTTGCTTCCCAATCAAAGGAGAGTTGAGAGAACTTGAAAAAATTATTGGATGACTTTGACAGTCACTAAGGGGCCTTGGAGAAGATCGTTGAATTGAAATAAGATAATAAGTACCTCGCAAAGATGTTGGAGGAAATACGCAGGTCTATCTCATAGAACTTGGGCATAATGAACAAAACCATATCTGAGGCAAGAAGTTGTGTATCACATAGAAGGAAGTATAGAGTTACTATATAAATCATGTCAGACATCTTAAAAAAATTGAGGAGATAAGAGTAAAGTACATACTAACTCTGGACAAGATGATGGACACTTGTGATACCTTTTCACACTCTATATTGGAGTTCGACAGAGAAGTATCTAGGATATTCGACAAACTAAGTGTTTTGGATACAGAGAAAGGGACAGTTGTGGGAAGACTTGGTATGTTGAAGAGCTTAATCACTCCTAAGTTATCAATTCTTGAGACACATCTTTATGATATGGAGAAGACTGTGCAGGCCCCCACAGAACATATACCTACTGAGATTAAGGCAGTAGAGACATTTTCATTTTGTACTGAAGGGGTTGATTCATGTGAGTCAGATACTAGTGAACACTTAGTCAGAGGAAGTGAAGATCGTGGAGATCTCGTTCCAAGATGTGTTAAAGATGGTATAATTTTTGGTAAGCAGTGGCACAATTTTTTTATGTATTCTATGTTTTTGTATACCTTGGCCATTGAGGTCAAAGGGGGATAAGAGAATATATGAATAATGTACAGACAATAAATTGAGGACAAGAAAATATGTAGAGATATAAAGAAGGACAATGTATATCTCTTTGGTATTGACACTTGGTCATTTATCACTAAGTATTGCCATCAATGCCAAAGGGAGAGATTGTTGGCAAGTAGTTCATTCAGGAGTGTATGGAACACTTGAGAGATGTCATTTATGGTGACACATCTGGTATGGATGGTCGCCTGGAGTGACACATAGTTTTGGAGTTAAGGATTGCAAAATGACTAAGAATAGAAAGCAAAATTACAAAGTATAGAAGTACAATTTTTGTCAATGAACATAGTATATGTTAAATGGAGACATGCAAGCTTAGAAGAAGCTATTTTGAGACATGTATGACCTTCTATTAAGGTCGCTTGAGTTTTGGTGTTGATCGTAGTAAGTTACAGATAGTTGAAGACATGTGAAGACAAAGCAATAGTGATATAGGGTACATGAACAGTCACAATTTTTGAGGGAGTGTAATGTGAAGTACAAATGTGCTATGTTGGATTTGGATTATGGATTACCTATGTTTTGATAGTGTATGGTCGCCAAATATGTAATTACATATATATATATATATATATATACACACACACACACGAAGAGCTTTTGAGAACTAAAGAGTGTAATAAGTATGAGATTATGTAGAGGTGATGTATGAATGCATCGTGATGTCAGAATCAGACTGATGGTGATGTGAGCTACAATTGGAGCTACCTAAGCATAACATATGCTTGTATTGTTCATTCTTAATAAAATATTGCAACATAATCATATTTTTTATTGTATGAGCAGTGTGCTCAGTATACCTTTATTAGCGTTGTTGTATTCCTCTAACAATGAAATATGCTAATGTAATATTCAGCTCCTAACAAGGCTGTGTCTCCTAATAGTGATGGGTCTCCTAACAGGGACACAATACTTTTAGCGCATATTTGTGGGTACCATCCCCACCGGGGTTTTCCCTTGGCCAGGGTTTCCTTGACAATAATTCATGGTGTTATGAATTATGTGATGTGTGATTATGTTCTTTTCATTTCAGTATTTATCTCATTAAGTTGGAAATTATTAAGGTCATGTTTAAAGTGTTTTAATATTGATTCACCCCCCTCCCAGTATTACTTAATCCTAACATTGATATGATGCAAGGCTTCACTCAAGAATGAAATGCCATTACCAAAGCATAAACACTAAAATAAATGAATCATATTGAGAGGTGACCCACCCAACAATTATAATCCAATTGAGAAAGCTCAAGCCTTCATAGTGGGTGTTATTTAGAAAAAAAAAAAAAACAAAAAAAAAAAAAGATTAATTTGTGATTGAGCATGTTGATAGTACTAGTGATGAATTGGGAACTACTTGTCAAGTGTTTGATTAAGGTAAAACAAATTCTTCCGAAATGCAAGGGCTCTTGTCTAGGAGTCGAAGTCATTCTAGAGTACTAGGGGACATGTTGATAAAAAAAAAAAAAAGAATTGGTAACTACTTGTCAAGTGTTTGATTAAGGTAAAACAAATTCTTCCGAAATGCAAGGGCCCTCGTCTAGGAGTCAAAGTCACTCTAGAGTACTAGGGGACATGTCCTAGATCATCCATGAGGTAATGAAAATGCATGATCAAGTGATAAATACAAATTTAGAGGCTGTAAAGTGCTTAAAGAATTACAGTACGTTGGATATCGTTTGTGACCTTGTCTTGTTTGGTGTTGGTTTTTTTTTGTCATTTTGTTGATAGTTCATTACTCGGTCTAGTTTGTTGCTTCTTTATTGTTTGTAGCATTTGGTTGTAAAGGTTATTGCGGTACCTTCAAAATCTCTTTTACCTTAATCAAAAACATTGAGAATGGAACTACAACATATTTTAGGCATCGAGAAATTTTATCCTTTTTACTTGTGCCCATTACTCATAAACATTTTTGATGCTTTTACACTGAAAAATAATGAATGTTCCTCTCTTCACAAATCAAATCAAAAGAATAATATCTATTAAATTCATCTGTACAATAACAAAATTTATTAATAGGCCTTTGTTTTTCTCACAAAGTTGAACGGCTATTAATGAAGCCACTAGGAATCAAGTCTTACTAAGTGCAAGGCTTTGATATCATAATAGATCGGTCCTTAAATAAATTTTATTAAATGGATACGTTTTAGTCCTTGTATCTTAGCCAAAGAGCTTTCAAACTACAAACAAGTACTCCTTTATCATATAGCTAAATACAACTTTATAGATGAAAAATTATATAAAAAGAGAGAATATAACAAAAATATATATATATAGACCAAGGCCTTCAATAATTTCCAATGCCAGTTTTCCCTACCTACGGACCATCCGAGGAAAAAGCTCGTACTAACAAAAACATGATAAAAACTAAAATGCAGTCACACGTTGCCACACAGAAAACCACAAAAGTTTCGACACTATTACCGAGGACAGGTTTAACTGTATTGCAACGTAAGTAATATTGACGCGGTCCAAAATTTCTAGTACAAAACATAACTAATATCGCCTCTATATAATTTTTTAATTATTCTCAAGGAAAGGTGGAGTGGTTACCAATGTATGGGCACATTCAGGTTATACGTCTCAGTTAAACTTGGACATATGGCCGGATTTCAAATAAGCCATTCTTTTGGACTCATATTTAGGGTCCGTTTGGCGCAACGAATTAACCTGGAATAAGCTGGAATAAGCATTAGTTAATGCGGGCATTTTCCTTATTCTCGAACGAGAATAAGCTTTTTATAGATTCAAATTTATTTTATTTTATTAATTTTTACTTTTTTTATAATTTTTTTTAAACTCTTTTTTTTTAACGTGGGTATGTATATATATACAC
>MU226486.1:786234-801172 GCA_018584345.1 Thuja plicata
ACACATGTGTGTATATACACATACACACAAATGTGTATATACATGTGTGTGTGTAATGTGTATATACACACGCACACATGTATATACACACATGTGTGTGTATATACACATTACACACATGTATATACACACTTGTGTGTATATACACACCTGTGTGTATATACACACATGTATATACACATTTGTGTGTATATACACACATATATGTGTATATATGTGTATGTGTGCATATAAGTGTATATATACACACGTGTGTGTGTGTATGTGTGTATATATGTATATGTATGTGTGTATATGTGTATGTGTATGTGTGTACACAAGTTAAAAATACATATTGTTCAAATTAATTAAAAAAATAAAAAATAACCTTTTATTCCAATTCCACATTATGGGATCCAAACGCAGAATAGCTTATTCCAGCTTTCGTTTTGAGCATTAATTAATTCCAGAATAGGCCCTTATTCTAAAATAGGCCTATTCTAGATAAGTTAATACGTATTTCAAATACATTTGTCACTTATCTTCCATTCATGGCTAGAAGAGTTAAATTTGGAGCTAAAATCAGAATTGGTGAGAAAACATGCAGATGAAGAGACCCCAGAGATGGATGTTGAAGTATGGAGTAAGCTACCAGAAGCATTATTAATCCGGGTTATATCTCATCTGCCTACTCTAATCCTGAGAAAGTTCAAGCTTGTTTGTAAATCATGGAGAACAGAATTCCAGCGATTTCAATTGAGTGTCCCTCTTTCTTTGTCACCGGCTTTTCTCATAGGAGGCTTAAATGGCTGTTTGATGGCTTCAACTGCAGAACATTATTTTTCTGGCTATACAGAGGGTGACTCTATCCTCCATCATTTGTATTTAATTCAATCCCTGACTAATTACCCTCTGCGCAAACTCACATTAGATTTTTTGGCGACCTGCGGCAGAGTAGTGACGACCTGCAAGAGCCTCCTCCGTCATCGCAGTGACCGGACAACCCCCAATTTGTACTCCATCTGCAATCCTATTACGACGACATGGAAAAGTCTGCCTTCACCAATCCAACTCCAATCCAAAATGGATTTCATTGCCATGTCATTTGACCCTTGTGCGAGGAGATGTCTGTTGGTTATGGGAGTAAACAATAACACCTGGGGCCACAGAAACCAGATGGTTATCGAGATCTTTGATTCACAAAATTCGACATGGACCAAATTTGAGATGGATGTGCCACTATCAATTTGTCCCAAAGGAGAAGGTTTATATTCTAGAGGAAAGTTTTATTGGATTAATTACACCCCACTTGATCAACACGGGCGTCCCATGTTCAGATTTGGTGTCGCAGCATATAATGTTGAAGAGAAGCATTGGGATGTGATCAGGCAACCACGGACGAGAACAGAGGTTCCTGAGTTTGAGTATGCACACCGTTGCGGGTGGAGGTTAACTGCGTACGATTGGAAAGTTGTTTTGGTGGACCAAGTAGATATGTCTCTATGGAAGCTTAATATACAAGGGCCTGCCGCGCCCAACTGGTCAGAATTGCAGGTATTTCCGAAGAGTCCATATGAAGAAGTAGGGGTTCGTTGAAATATACGTAGAGGGGACAGAAACCCAGACAACGCTAGGAACATCTGGCCACAACCACAAATAGTGATTAATAGTTGTGACTGGGTGTTCTTGAACCTGCCTTACGAGAGATTGATTGTTTTCGAAGCAGAGGGAAGAATGATGAGGAGCATCGAAGGCAAACTGCTCAGTGTGTTTGGACAAGCAGGGTGGTGAGTTCCAGTTCACGCATATGAAATCAACAATGTTTGGTGGCCTTCATCCGATTTGTATCTACTCCCTGTTCTCACCTGCACGGCTTAAACATCACATATTAAGTTTTGACTCGTTTGGTGTATGGAATTAATTTATCCGGAATAGGCCTATTCTAGAATAAGGACCTAATCTCCGATTAATTAATCCTAAAAATGAACGCTGGAATAAGCTATTATACGTTTGGATCCCATATTGTGAATTGGAATAAGGATTATTTTTCATTTTTTAATTAGTTTGAACAATATGTATTTTTAACTTGTGTACACACATACACATACACATATGCACACATATACACACATACACATACACACACACACACACACACACACACACACACACACGTGTGTATATATACACATATACACACACATATACACATATATACATATATACACACATATACACATATATGTGTGTATACACACATGTATGTGTATATACACATATGTGTATAAACACATATGTGTATATACATATCTGTGCGCACGCACACACACACATATATACACATGTGTATATACATACATGTATATATATACACACATATATATACACACATGTGTATATATACATACCCACATTAAAATAAAAAATAAAAAAATAAAAATAAAAAAACAAAAAAAATTAAATAAATTTGAATCCATAAATAGCTTATTCTCGAATAAGAAACAAATTCCAGCTTTTTTTTAGAATTAATCCCAATTTTTAACTTATAGTAGGAATTTTTAAAGCTTTGAGATTTTAAATATTGAATTTTAGTTTAATGGACTGTGAGTGCCAATGAAGCTATAATCTTAATACTTTTCTGGCTCGAATATTCTTTCAAGTAATAATATGGTCCTTCTAGAAAAATTAATTAACGAAAAATTCTTCTTGTTTGCTACAATTAGGAACATCAGCACTCATTATTCATTTGTCTGTTTAGTTTGTAGGTATTAAATAAGTATGAAATAATCAAGTATTTTAGGTATGATGAAAGTGTTTTATAATTGGTAATAAGTTTATATACTATTAAAAAATTTAAACTTATCGTTTCAACTACATATTTGAAAAAGTATACTTGACAAACTAAGAAATTACCTATAATTGGAAGGAGTGTTGATGTTTCTAATTCTGACAAATGAATTAGGAGTGCTGATGTTCCTAATTGGGGAAAATTGACATGAATATTACATTTTAAGATATTTCTTTAAAGTGCATTGTTTCATGTGCAAGCATGTTCTTGCTTGTGTATTTTCTAAACTTAGGACTTATATATTAGTAATTATTTTCTCAGAGTTCTCTAATGATAGATGTTTTCCTCAAGCCATTTATTCAAATGGCTTAATTCTTGTGCCAAGTATCTTCAACTTGTAAGGATATCATAGGAGTGTAGTCTCCAGACATGTCGCACTCCATAATTTTGCCACAACTAGTAAAATTCAGCCCTTATATTAAAAATAACAACAGCTCCCATTATTCTCTAGAACCCCTTATGGCCTATCATATTTGGCTCTATTATAGCTCTCCTCAATTAAATCTTTTAATATTGGAACTTAAGAGTGTACAAATTTTGTATCAAACAGAAAATAAGGGGCATAATTATACAATGATCCTTAATAGGCAACATTGGAATGGATGTTTGTTATGTTGCCTTTCACCAATTTTCTACGTAAATATCTTTCTAGGTATTTGTTGTCTATTTTTTGAGGGATAAATTACATTCATCATTTTCCAAATGTTGGATGAAGATAATGTAATATGGTATGAAGTATTTGCAAAGGCTCATTATTCTATTATGTGTAGTCCAAGAATAAGGTAAAATTGGTACATGTGGAGAAATTATTTGGAAGGCGGTTATGCATTTGTCTTTTAAATTTGGTGAATTAAGATATTTTGATAGTCATAGTATATTAGGCCTTGGGTTCTAAAGTTTTTAAAGATGACATTCATTGATAGTAAGGTATTGACTTGGGCTTGGAGTGACATAAAAAAGGTTTAATTTTTTTTCAAAACTTGCTAATTAATTTTGGATCCCTTTCACTAATAATACTCTTTGGGTGTCTAAACATGTATATATCTGGTTTAATTTTTCCACTTAAGTCCTTTCAAAAAATTTCTTGTGGGATGGGTAGACTTTATGTAAGAAGCTTTCTCAACTAGCGGAAAAATAAAATAAAATTACATATTAAGAAAGTAATTGGAAATATAAATGACTGCCAAAATTGCTAATGACCCTAATACAAAACTAATAACTACTAATAGAGTGGGTTATTGTCAAGCATAATAACAAAGCCTTCATTTCTCACCATTCTATTGTAAATATTGTTGAATTTATTTCTTCCTCTATTGCTTATTGAAAATTCTTCTCTAGATAGAATGTAGCTTTGCACAATCCTTTCATCTTGAAATTGGATGGATAATTTGTTGATATTGGCTCATTCTTCATCTTCATGCATCTTAGTTTCAATTCACATCTTCTTGAATTGACTTATATTATTGCACAGACAAATTCTTAATTTAAAGAGTTTGATGATATGTTGAGTAAAATGAAATTGAGATTTTGGGCTCACACTTTGAAATTTTATTTACCTTTTTAGGTCCAAGCATGTTCATAATTGACTGCATCTATGTCAAAAAAAGATTTACCATCGTTAGGTCATAATTATTAGCTATATGATGTACCACATTGAACCCAATGGACAAATATAGGTGACTTTCTCTCCCTGAAAAATATCTAGTATTTCACACTTAATTCTAGTTACTTGGCTCAATATGTGCTCTCTGATAATTTATTAGGGGCAGGTCCCTAGTGTGAAAGTGCTATTTTACATATGCATACATTTGATTAGGCTATATTCTCCTCTCCAAGGTCTTGATCAGTTATACCAAGATAACTTTTGAGAGTAAGTTGTTTAATTGAATCATTCTTTATAAGCCTACTAATGAACATCAATGTTGTTAAATGTAAGATACACTACTTTTATAAATTCTAGCTGTTATTTTGTATCTAGAAAGGTTTGATCAGACAAATTACTTGATTTAAAGTGATATTATCAATAATGAAATAGTTATATAGAAAAAGTTTAGAAATTATCTTTATTCATGTTGGTCATCTTTATGTATGACATCTGGTTTGGTAAAATCAAAAGCTTAGCTGTGACATAGGCACTATTAAATCAAAACATGTTAGTCTTTCTTATGGACAATTGTAAGCTTATGGTAAAATGTTGTAAACTCATAGAAGAAATAGTGATTGTATAGCACAAATAGAATAATTTTTTGACATATAAGAAAATTTGATAAAGAGGAAAGTAATCCCCTTATGGTATCCAATGAAATAATATATTTGTTTGAGGGATTGCAATGCCAAGCAATGCCTTGTATTTTGGTAATGCATACTGACTTCCATATATCCATATCTGCATGAATCTTCACTTATTTTGAGAATAACTTTCATTGCATGCATTTACCCCTAAGTTTTAATCCATATTTGCATGCATCTTCACTTGTTATTGAGTTCATTTTATTTATAAGGTGTACATGACTCTAGTGGAGAAAGATACATCTATAAATACTTTATGGAATCAACACTACCTATCTTGACATGGACTATAATGCTTCCCTTGGTTAGGATTCTTATTTGATGCAACATGAACATGTAGTTATAGCATGTTTAACATATTCATGCGGACAATTGTTTTGACACCTCATATCTAATCAATTGATCCTAATCCCAAAATCTAAAACTTTTTATATGCATTACATAAGCTTCTATTGTAAGTGAATACAAGAAAATGAAAGAAAGTAAATTGTGAAAATGACATTCACAATGAATGTTTGTGACCTGCTATGATGCTACCTCTTTGGAGGCTCTACCTGAAGACCTCTACAAGGTTGTTTCCCCTTGATCCATAGGAGGCTCTGGCCCCAAAACCCTGAAAGAGTGTTGGAGAGAATCAATGGTGTTTTCAAACACTTTTAAGACACCTTTGACATGTACCACTCCTTGGTTTAAAAATGGGGTTTTCAAGACCAACTTCACAAGACAACCAGAGGGCTCCTCCACAAGGTTAGAAGGGAAAAATTGGGAAAAAAACACATCCTAGAGAGGGGAATTGCATTTAGGATGTTTTGAGAATGATTTGACAATAAACAGACCATCCAATTGATGACATACAACTGATTGAATATTTGATAATGTTAAGTTGAAGATGATGCAAGACATTAAATCAGTTAATAGATTATATTGTCATTGAGGTCAACTTCATATCATATGTACGGTCATGTACATAATGCCAAAGACTTCAGAGAATCAATGGAACAAAGATTATTATTTCAGTAATGCATAAAAGTCAAGTATTCACTAAGTGACAGACAACACCGATAGAGTGCACACCATCCGTAAAGATAGAGAAAAAGGTCATAGTGATACCCAACGAGTAGAAGACAGTGTTGTCTGATGATACAGAATCACAGGATGCCCGACGAACAAGAGACAGTGTTTCCTGAAAGAAGGAGATCACGAAGCTAAATGTAGTTACACTAACGAAACTGGTAGTTGTCACCGATGATGAACTGCAAAATTGACTGATAGAATAGAGAGTTTAGAAAATGACAAAATATCTAGCTGGCAGAGCTTAAGGATAGAATTAACTGGTTGTTTTATTTGTTTTATTCGACCACAGTTAAGTAATTAATTTAAAGAAGATTTATACAGTTGGCAAGAAGATAACTATGAGATAAATTAGGAGTTAAAGTCGTTAATCAAATTGGCCAGATTGTTTTTCATGCAAAGAATCAAGAATCAAGAATTAAGGAATATCATGTCTATATAAGAGACACGCATAATTCATTTTTGAAATCCATCAGATACATGGAAGGGGAGTGAATAGAAAGAGGATGCTAAAGAGAAACTGGTGAAGGATAAACTTCATACAGTCCTGAGCAATCAAGCTGAGGCAGAGCTAAAAAATTCTACAAACACCAATGAATAGTGAAGCACAACATCACAGAGAAGAAAGTGTGGAGAAAAAGGAATTGAATTGATACATTGATCAGAGAGGTATTGTAATTAAATAGATTTGAAAATTTTTAATTCAAAGTTGCATTAGAAATAGGTCATAGTATTTCAGTTTAACCATTGAAGCATCAAGTCTCTTAACAGAGCAGGACTTAACAATATTCTATAATTGAGATATATCCTAACAGATTTCCAAAAAGGTTGATTCATGAAAGTAGCATTGAATTTGCATAAAGGCTATTGACAGCCTAAGAAGAAGGTTGATTCAAGGATGGTAGCAAGATTTTCCTAAATCCTATTGAGAGTCTAGGAAGGAGGTTGATTCAAGGATGGTAGAAAAATAGATGCCAGATACTAAGTGACAACCTATGTATAAAAATCCTCTAACAAGGTCGCACTTAACAGTGTGTTTGTAACCTTTAATAGGGTTGGCTCCTAACAGGGCTCACTTCAGAAGAGTGAATATTTGGGGTACTGGTCCCAGTGGTTATTTACCTTAATAGGGTTTTCACGTTAAAATCCATGTGTTATGTGTGTATGGTTTATTACTTTATTTTTTACATTTCACATATGCATTTCTGGATTGATTGGTATACTCTGCATATTTACTGAGTATCAGTAAATAAATTTTACTACTTATCGATAATCAAGGAGAATAAGAACAGACAAGGTAAACTGACAGACAGTTAATTATTTCAAAGTATTTCAAGGCATGCATCTTATAGGGACTTAATAATTTGAGTTGTATTGATTGGTGGATTAAAGTTTAAAGGATAAATTTTTGAGGCCACTGATTCACCCCCCCCCCCTCTCTCAGTTATTACTAACAATTGGTATCAGAGCTTGTGTGCTTAGAAGGAAGGTTTCAAGACCTAAGTAAAAGATCACAAGATGAACAGACGAG
Source organism: Thuja plicata (assembly GCA_018584345.1). Classification (NCBI taxonomy): domain Eukaryota; kingdom Viridiplantae; phylum Streptophyta; class Pinopsida; order Cupressales; family Cupressaceae; genus Thuja; species Thuja plicata. The sequence goes on from MU226486.1 coordinate 793,953, forward strand.
ATGTGTCCAAGTTGAACAAAGAAAACTTTGTTTTATGGAAAAGTACGATAAGACTCCACTTATCAGTTATTGGCAATGATATTACTCAATACTTAGATACTGATATGTGTTTCCTACAGGACCATTGACAGTAGATCAATTGAGAGTGAAGCATGGTTATAGAGCTTTCTTCCTCACTCTCTGATGCTGAATTTGAAGATGTCAAAGATTGCAAAACTGCAAAGACAATGAGGGACAAACTGAAGCTTGTACATGGAGGTGATACAAATATTTTGAGAGCCAAGGGAGCAAGCCTTAGAGGAAAGTTTGATGAGCTTAGAATGAAAGAAGGTGAAAAAATCACACAGTACAACAGAAGAATAAAAGAAGTAGTCAATGCTATACGAGGTGTTGGAGGTACACTTGAAGAGGAAACAGTGGTAAGTAAAATCTTAAGAACCTTATTACCTGTATATGCTATTAGAGTTTCTGCTATACAATAAATGAGAGTAGTAGCAAACAATACAGTTACTCTTGATAGCTTAATTGGTAGACTGATTTCATTTGAGATGAATAACTTTGATAATAGTGTCTTACCAAGTTTAGAGTCTGCATTTAAATCTTCTATGAGAATAAGCAAATCTAGTCAGAGAGACTCATCTAGAAGAGACAGTGAAAGTGAAAGTGAATAAAAAGATCTAGATAAAATAGAAGCACTCATGGCAAGAATAATGTAGAGAGGCAAAGGTAAATACGAAGTTAAGTTACCACTTGTATGCTTTAATTGTAAAGAGATTGGACACTTTGCTGCAAGATGTCCTAATAGAAGAAAAGATGACAGAAGTGATGATAGATCTTTTGAGAAGAAGTTTGATATAGGTGATAACAAAGATTAGAGAGGTTACCAATGATCAGAAAGAAAGGATACGTGAGACTACAAGGATAAAGGAAAGAAGGCTAGCTACCTAGCTGCTTGCAAAGATGAAGATACTGACACCGAACCAGATGATGACATTGAGATATTATTTGTAGCTGTGAAGGATGATTCAGATGAAGATGAAAGGTATGAAGAAACTACAATCATATATAAGGTTAGTAGGAATGATGTCTGGATTATAGATAGTGGCTTCACTCACCATATGACCAGTGACAAAGTAAAATTTAATACTTTTCAGTATTATAATGGTGGTATAGTAAGAATGAGAAATGATACACCTTGTCCAGTTGAAGGTAAAGGAACAATAATGTTGAATAACCTGATTAAATGTGAGAATGATTATTGGGTAAATGGATTGAATTATAATCTACTGAGTGTTTCTCAGCTTAATAATTCAGGTCACAGAGTATCATTTGAAAACAAGAAGGCAAATAATTTAAATAAATCAGGAAAACAGATTGGTACTGGTGAATAGACTAAAGGTAACTTATTCTATCTGAATGACACTAACCCCACTTGCTTGATAACTAGAAATGAAGACATATGGTTGTGGCACAAAACATTGTGTCATGTAAATTTTGACAACATGATGAAAATAAGCAGAAAAATAAGTGTAAGAGGCTTACTGACGATGACAAAGCCAGACAACATCATGTGCCAAAATTGTCAAAAAGGTAAAATGACAAAGTCTTGTTTCAAAATTAAAACCCATACATCTAATGATATTCTAGAATTAGTCCATATTGATTTATGTTGACCTATGAGGACAAAGAGTTATTATGGAGATATATATTTTATTCTCTTTGTTGATGATTACTCTAGAATGATGACAGTCATGTTTCTAAAAGAAAAATCTAAAGCATTCAAGATGTTTAAATGGTATAAGGCTATGGTAGAAACATAAAGTGGTAAGGATCTAAAATGTTTAAGATCAGATAGAGTTGGAGAATTTATACCAGATGAATTCACTAATTTCTGTAATGATTATGGTATAAAAAGACATGTTTCTACACCAAGAACACCACAACAAAATGGGATTGCTGAGAGAAGAAACACATCAATAGTTGATTGTGCAAGATAACTGATGATAAAGAAGGACATCACCCAGATCTTCTAGAGGGAAGTTCTTAGCACTGCTATTTATACACTTAAGAAAGTACAATTGAAGGACATAGAGAAGACTCCTTATGAGCTATGGTATGGTAAAACACTCAATGTAAGTTACTTCAAAATCTTTGGTAGTCAATGTTATGTCTTAAAAGATGATAGAAATGAAAATTTTGATGCGAAAAGTGATGAAGGTATTTTTCTTGGGTATTCTACCAAAAGTAAAGCTTTTAAATGTCTAATCAAGGCTTCTAACAAAATAGTTGAAAGTGCAAATGTAAAGATTGATGAATTTGCAGAAAAGAATGAGGTGGAAAGCACAAAAGAACTAGAAGACTACAACAAGTTTGTATATTGTGAAGAACCCATAACTCTACCTGAGCAACAGTGCTTAAATCCAGAACAACAGAATGTTGCAACCGATGGTCAGAATGTTGTTACTGATGGTCAGGATAATGATCAAAATAATGTGCAAGGTAATGAGGATCAAGCTGATACACAAAGAGTTGTACCTATACTTGCAAGATATATAAGAAGGAAGCATCCACAAGACCAGATCATAGGAGATAAGAAAGTTGGTACAAGAACAAGAAGTAAGTCCTTAAACTCAAATTGTTTAATTTGTGAGTTTGAGCCAAAATCTGTCAATGTTGCACTAGATAATGAAGAATGGATAAGTGCTATGAATGATGAGATTGAACAAATTGAGAAGAACAAAACATGGTCTCTTGTGGCAAGACCAGATGACAAGAATGTCATCGGTACAAAAATGATATTTAGGAATAAGCTGAATGAGAATGAAGAAGTCACAAGGAACAAAGAAAGACTAGTATGCAAGGAGTATGCACAAGAGGAAGGTATAGACTATAGAGAAAATTTTGCACCCGTTGCTAGGATAGATGGTGTAAGAATACTACTTGCTTATGCTGCATATAAAGGATTCAAGGTATATCAAATGGATATCAAGTTAGCATTTCTAAATGGAATTCTTGAAGGAGAGGTATACATTGAACAACCAGAAGGGTTTGTGGATCCAGACAAGAGGAACATGTTATGTAGACTTCACAAAGACTTGTATGGATTGAAACAAGCTCCTAGAGCCTGGTATGAATGACTTCATTCCTATCTAATAATTATTAGATTCATAAGGAATAGTGAAAATAGTAATCTTTATTTGAAAGAAGATACTAATGCTAACACTTTGATTGCTGAAATATTTGTTGATGACATCATATTTGGAGGCAATGATGTGCTATGCAAATCATTTGTTGATGAAATGAGCAAAGAGTTTGAGATGTCTATGTTTGGAGAGATCAAGTTCTTTCTTGGTCTACAGATCATTCAACAAAGTGAAGGTATTTTCATTAAACAGTCCAAATACATCAAAGAGGTCCTGAAAATATTCAAGATGGAAGATTCTAGACCTGTTGGAACACCGATGGCTACTGGATGCAAATTAAAAAAGGAAGAAAAGACAACAGAGGTAAATCAAACAATGTACAGATCAATGATAGGAAAACTCATGTACATTGTACACACTAGACTAGATATTGCGCATGCAGTAGGAATTATTGCTAGATTTTCTGCTAACCCTAGGGAATCACATATGACTGTTGTAAAGAGAATCTTAAGAATACTAAGGAATTTGGCTTATGGTATAGAAGAGAAGGCAAATTTGAACTAAAAGTGTTTATCGACGCTGATTCGGCTAGAAATCTTGATGACCAGAAGAGCACAACTGGAGGAGCATTATTTATGGGTGATAGACTTATCACATGGATTAGCATGAAGTAAGGATGCATCTCTTAGTCTACCGCAGAAGTAGAATATGTTGCTGCTGCTGCAAACTGCTCAAATATTTCATGGATCAAACAGTTGCTGGAAGGTATGCATATGAAGATCTCAGAACCAGTGATTATCTATTGTGATAACACTAGTGCAATAAACATTTCCAAGAATCCTGTCATGCATGCAATGACTAAACACATTTCCATCAAGTAGAATTATTTAAGAGAGGGTAAAAGTACAAACTTGTGTCACACTTTTATAAAGGAAAAGGACCACAACATGCAACCTGTTCAACTTTAACGACATAAAAGGTGGCATTTGTATTTAGAATTTGAGGATGATGTAAAATAAAGAAATGCGTAAAAATGGATTAAGTTTATATCTATAATTTTTTATAAAAAAAATGAACAAGAATGTACATAGTTTTTTAATTTTTAAGGTCCATTTTTCCATTGCTGAAAACTGCTGAAAATATGGGGTCTAGTTCCCTCCAAATAAGTATATCCAAATAATCTATTTTTCCCCTGATTTCAAAATATGTTATAGATAAAATGTATAGCTAGTGCAAAAAAGAAGAAAGATTGGTTTTCAATGTATATTTTCTCTGTTATAACTGCTCAAAGTTGAACTTATCTGAAGATGATAGTTTTCACCTCCCTCCAAATTTCCCCTATCAAATCTACACCATTCAGAAAATAAATTACATATTCTTGAAGAGGACTCTCTCCTTTAGTGTTAAATGTAAATTTTAAATTTTTTTGATATGATTTACTATTTTTTTATTTATTTGAAGCAACATCTTCTTGAATGTTAAAATACCTACTTGTATTTTGAAATTATAATATATTAGATCTAGTCAAAATATTATAAACTTTATATGACAATAATCTTGACTCTAAGCTCTACAAAAGGGTACTTTTTATATTTTTTAAAATATCATTAAAAAGAGTAAGGGTTATTGAAACATCGATTTTATGAAATAATTTTATTTCTTTCGTAATTGGTATAAAACATGCATTTAATAGAAATTTACAATTGGAAAAGTTTAACCACTTATCTAGCTTAGCTAGAATGAATCTAGCTAGACCATATGTTTGATGAAAATTAACTTTTATTTAGAAATAATCAAATTTAGTTGTACTGATAAGTGGTCCTGAAACGTGACACATCTTTGTTCTTTTACCCGAGAATAAGTTCAAGAAAAAGAGGTGATACTTGAATATGTGCAATCAAAAGAATAATTAGCTAATATCTTCACCAAGCCACTGCCCAAGGATACATTTGAGTACCTAAGAACGAGGCTAGGGGTCAAATCCATGTCTACCAGTCAGTAAAGGACTGAAGGCTGCATCAGCCATATATTATCAAAATATCATTCATGATTGATGCAAGCAAAAGATGAACTTCAAAGCTACATCTATATATAGAAAGGTATATATTAGAAACGAGCACCAGAGCATATTGTTGTATTGATGATGGATAAGGGAAATTCAAGGAATATATTATGGATAGAAGAAAATAATTGTTTTACATGAATGTCAGATATTTGTTTGGCATTGTTGTCAAAGGGAGAGAATGTATCCATATTATCATTAGAAACTATTCATTATCAGATTACTCCAAAAAGAGAGAGATCATATCCATAGGGAGAGAATTTGTATAAAAGTTGCAAACAAAAGATAGAGACATCAAAGAAGAAGAATAGTCAAAAGAGAGAAATTGACACAAACAGAGGATACAACACATTACAAGAAGAAGCACAAAAAGCTGCAAGAATCAAATCTAAGCTAACACAGAGCTTACCGGCGATTAGACATTTTTATCAGTTATCAAAAAAAAAATTTTTGTAATTTGATGAATCTCAACAATTGTATTTGATATAGTATTAGAAATAGTATAGTGTGATAATATAGTATGTTTCCATCAATGCCAAAGGGAGAGATTGATGACATGCAACTGATTGAATGTTTGATAATGTTAAGTTGAACATGATGCAAGACATTAAATTAGTTAATGGCTTATATTGTCATTGATGTCAACTTGATATCATCTGTACAGTAATGTACATAATGGCAAAGACTTTAGAGAATCAATGGAACAAAGATTATGCTTTCAACAATGCATAAAAGTCAAGTATTCACTAAGTGATAGACAACACCGACGGAGTGCACACCATCGGTAAAGATAGAGAAAAAGGTCATAGTGATACCCGATGAGTAGAAGATAGTGTTGGTCGACAAAACATAATCACAGTATTCCTGATGAACAAGAGACAGTTTTGCCCGACGGACGGAGATCCCAAAGCTAACTGGAGTTACACCAATGGAACTGGTAGTTGTCACTGATGACGAACTACAAAATTTATTGAAAGAACATAGAGTCCAAAAAATGACAAAATGTCTAGCTGGCAGAGCTTAAGGATAGACTTAACTAGTTGTTTTATTTTTTTTATTCGACCATAGTTAAGTAATTGATTTAAAGAAGATTTATACATTTGGAAAGAAGATAACTACGAGATAAATCAGGAGTTTGGTGGTACCCTAAATTCTGAGAATTTAGAAGTCCCAATCCATTATCAAGAAGCAAGTTTCTCCATACTAAAAAATTAAAGCAAGGAAGCTTTATGATACAAATAAATAGAACTAACTAATCGAAGCCTTCAGTTAATGTTGGAATTTCAACCCGCTATAAATATGATGCCGACAAAGGCTGAAGATGGTGGAATTTTAAAAATCTAAAACCGACATAGTTTGGGAAATCAAATTTCCTATTTGCTAAAAAAATGTTAGCTTTTCACAATGTGTTTTGGATTTTCGACCAAAGCCAAATCCGAAAGTTAGGTAGTTATTTTTTAGTTAGTTTAGTGTTTTTTCAAAATATTTTATAATAAGGGTTGTGTCTTTTCACCTTTAGGAGGTGTGAAAGCTACTCAAACACATATATATACATAATGTAAAATGTAAAGACAACACAATACAATATAATACAATTTCACATATTTGGATAGTTTTTAATCAACAAGTATAACATGGACTTGGATATACTATTTTTTCAAACTCAATAAAGATAAGTCATTTTTCTTTCACATGTGTAATAGTTTCATTATCATTTTACAATTATTCCCTCGGATAAACCAATAGAACTTCTTCAAAGTGATAGTTTGATGTGCATGCTTCTTGATTTGATTCATATTCTATGTTTCAATTGGTTTTCTCATTTTGCATAGTTAAATTATGTTGATTGAGGCCTTAGTCAATTGGTCTATCATTTGAGAAGTCATATCCTTTTGAAATATCTCTGAATTTATTTTAGGTTGCATGTACATTCCATAACACCTTTGAAGTGATAAGTTTTCTTGTAAAACTGTCTCTGAGGTTGAACATAAGATTGGAATGATCTTGACTCTATT